>VYZM01012810.1:212157-311310 GCA_013398915.1 Dromas ardeola
TCCTCCTCGCTGCCGGCAGCACAAAGGAGGCTGCACACCGAGGGAGGGAGGGGGAAAGGGAAGGCGGTGCACACGCCGGTGAGGCCGCCCCCCGCGCGGGTGTACGGGCTTCCGCGGAGCCCCCGGGCTCGGCCGCGCCGCCTCCCGCCCACGCTGGCACGACGGGGTCGCGCCGCGGTCACTGGTGGATAGGCACCCCCTCTGCCTCCCCCCCGGCTCCCCCCAGGCTCTGTGGGGCCGGGAGCGGGGGGCGGGGAGCCGGGAGATGGTTGCACAAAGGGATCGCCCGAAACACATACGCCACGTGCACATATACAGACACACAGAGCTGCTAGCTCGAGGAGCGTAACGCCCGGGACCAAGCCGGGACACTGCGGCGTGATGCCGAGGCTCCCTGCCGGGTGGGGTCGCCGCAAACCATGGGCGAGGCGCGGCCGTGAGACCCCACGGATCATCACCTCCTCCCCCGCCTCGTCCCGCTTCGGCCGCGGCAGGGGCCAACCGGTGCGGAGCTCGTCTGCACAGAAGGGTGCGCCGTTCACGCCCGTAGACACTAGTTTGTGCGGCGTGCTGATCCATCAGAGGTGTCACGGCGTGTGCCGTGCGGAACGCCTTTTCCTGGCATTTTAACGCCCCCGAAAGGAAGTTTCGACCCTGCGGAGCTGGCGGCAGGGCACGGTCCCGCCCCGCAGGATTTCCTGCCCGAGGGAACGATAGCCAGACCTTCTCTTCAAGTTTTGTCCCTTTGAAGTCTTTAGGGTGTATACTGGAAGATTAGAAGAGCAGCTATTTCTCTGCCTCCGCCCCCCCCCCCTCCAGTTTCCTGCCTTCCCAAGGCAAGGAAATTTAGCTCTGCTTTTTCTGTATTTTACTGGAGACCTCTCTTGGGAAGAACATGTTTGTGAGACAAGTTAGATTAAACACCTTTCCGTTCTTCAATCAGTGCCGCGGCTATCCTCCAAAGTCGTTACTGGAGTTGGATGAGCGAAGCAAAACCACCACATACAGAATCTCAAACATTGCAAAGGAAAAAATCCCTTTCTCTTTCTCACCTCCTCAACTCCTCCTGCTCTCTTGAGATACCACAGCAACTCCGAGTTTTCCAACCACACCGGTCTTCCAGGTTGAATAGGATCCAATTTATTTTCTTTTAATATAAGAAAAAGGGAATTATCTCTTTTCCAGGTTTTCTTAAAAAAATATTAAAACTCTTTTAATCCACCTTAACAATTGGAAAAGAAAAAACCAAACAAACCAACACCAAAACAAAAACAAACAACAAAAAAAGAAAACAGAAGAAAACAACACCCTCCCTCCCCCAGAAGCTGAACTCTCTGTCTTTTGCCTCAAATTCCCCTTTAAACCGGGATTCCACAGCCGTCCTAGGGAAGCTCCGGCTGTAAGACGCCAATGCCTTATTCTAGCTTTCCTCCAGCACGCCCCGCAGCCCCGCAGTTTGCGGGCGGCAGCGTTTCTCCTGCGGTCACACGGCGGAGGGCGGCCTCGGCTGCCCCCGAGCCCGGGTGGAGCGGGAGAGGAGCGAGGTGAGCGCTTCCTCCCCGCTCCACCGGGGAGCCGAGACGTCGTGTCGCACCAGCTCCTCCCACCGGTCACGGCGCCGCGCTGCAGCCGCTGCCGCCGGCGGCACTCACTGGACTGGACGGGCAGCCTGACCCCGGCACCCCTATCCCACCCCAACCCCAGCAAGGGGCCAGGCTGAGGAGACCGGCTTGTAGGAAGCCTTTCGGAGGTGAAGGGCTCGCTCCTGTGTGGGGTGGTGTCTTGTCAAGACCCAGCTCATGTCAAAAATTGTGGCTGATGCCTTTTCTAACAAGACGACCTCGCATCTAATTGTGACTGTTGTAACTGGGAGCATTAGTGCTGTTAGGTCCCTCATGCACTTAGGGACTTGCTGAAATAACGAGAAATAGCCACCATCCTGGCTTCCCTCAAATGCAATACAAGCTGTAATTATTCCTCTTGTTACCAATCAATTCATGCTATTAAGACCCCAAAGCCTTATTGCCAGATGATGCTTTACACTTTCACCCTTTGAAGCCACATGAGCTGCATGGTGAACACCGTGTGTGTTATTTGGAGCTGGTGATTGCTACAATTTGCAGTGGCCAATAAGAACAGTACCATTACACTAAGCAGGAGGCTTTTATCCAGTGGTAGGCTGAATATTTTTACCAAATAAAAATGCTGTCTCTGTTCTCTGCCACTTTCCATCTTGAAATAGCTTTAAGGAAACTCATAGCTTGCTGGAAAAGGACTGAAACTGAAAAATGAATTTTATTCCATACATAGGTTGGACATGTATTTTTATTTAAATGAATTATTTGCATTTCTTTCAGGGTGAATTATGCTTATAGTGAGCATCCAGCTGCCAGTGCCTGCCCTGGGAAATCACACTGGAGAAGTACTGTTGCCATGGATAAGGACACTACATTTCCTGTTATTAAGGTGAATGTAAGCTCCAAGTTATGCATGACATTCATTTCATTGGGTTAAACATCAGCCAAGCTGATGTGCTGTTCATTTTATAGCATGTTAAGCATTCCTGAAACTGTGATTGCTGATATATTTGGGTCAATCAGGTATCTTGTTACTGCTTTGCAGACATTGCAATGAGCAGCTTGGAGATAAAGGACAACAGTCTCCAGGCTTCTCAGACCTATACTGCGGAAAGGAGAGCTGGCCACTGTCCAAACCCAGCAAGTAAAAAGATAATGAAATGATTTCTGTCTTCCCTATGTTGTTTCTTATATTAGCTTCATTTTAGCTGCCTGACAAAGCTAGGCTCATAGAATACCTAGCTGCTAGTGTTTCACATTGATTTTAGCCTAGTGAAGGTTTTGTTCTCATTCCCCCGCTGACCCCCAGTACCCAGCTTCCTGGTGATGTGGGGTAGCTGTCATTGCAGGCAGCAGTGATTCCTCCCATCAAAAGTAGAAGAAACGTGGTCTGAATAGAGACTTCAAGATTTCTCCCCTGCAGTGAAATTTATTTTGTATTCAAGTCAAAGGCCAAAATCTAATGGGCTTTGACAGGATTAGGATCAAAGGGAAGCAGATGGGGGCTTTACTTTTCTGGACATAGCTAGCCTATGCTAGACTTGAGGGGCCCTGTCTCTGCTAACAATCTCTGCTGGGCAAGGAAGGCAGGCACAGAGCGAGGCTCCATTGCACCAGAGCCCAAAACTATCAACAGCCCCAGAGCACCCAGAGATATACCAGTGCTCTCGGGGACAGGATGGAACCTCCTCCCATGGCTGGATCTGCAGCTGGCAGAGAGGATGCAGCTGCAGCCCAGTGCAGGGAGGACAGCTTGGGAGGGCTGCCCCAGCTACACGTAGGCACCCTCTGGCTCAGGCAAGTTCTGTCCCACGTATCTTCATCTGATACTCTCCCACAGCTCAAGTACAACCCCTCCACCCATGCTTTTCTGAGGCATTGCCATGGAAGTTACTACCCAGCACAGACCTTTTTGGACTACCAAGAATAGGCCCCCAAATCCTTCCCAGGCTCATGGAAATTTCTGTCCCTTCACTGAGTACTGACAGACACTTTCTGTTCATAGCTGGTTTTGGTGTATACCCAATGCAAGATCTAACTCACCTCAACGCCAAATTACTGAGCCTGGTGGCTGCCACATTAACCTCAGCAGGGCTGTGAGCTTCTTCCCTGGAGACTGCAGTGGGTGAGCCTGAACTATTGCTTCATGGTGATCTCTCTCAGTACCACAACACATGAAGTCCTTCATTTACTCTGAATTGTGGTTCAAGATCCTGGGTGGAGTGGGAATAGGGGCTTTTTGCTCCAGTCCAGCATAATTTTTCTAGATTTCACCCTCCTAAGACAGCTTGTTCCCATCCTGAGAACTTCTCCAGCTCTGTCTGCACTCTTTCTTCTTTAGGCATTAGGTTACCAAACACTTCTATTTCTATCCAGCATTTCCTCAACTGTTCCTGAGCAGCTTGTTCCTAACCCTATTTAGCAGCTTTGGCTCCTGGTAGTGAGCTGGTACCAGTGAGCTCCTAAACTAGCGATAGCCTTTTTTAAAGGGACCACCCGAGACTGCTGTCAGGAGAGGAGCATTGAGCACATGGTGCAGTGTGCCTGCAGCTGTGGAATGGAGGTCTGCCCTGGGGATGTTAAAGCTGCTGCAGACAGGCTGTAGCAAAATGCTGCCCCTGCTTCCTCATCGGTGCATGTTCCTGTCTCTCCATGCTTCCTCTCCTTGGGTTTTGAGACACTGGATCAGTGAAAATGTGGGTCTCAGGAGCCTTACATCAGGGCAGTATCAGCTGTCCACATCCCAATAACCTATACTGTCTGATTTACAGCACTCCGGTTCTGCTGATGACAGGTTCTTCATGATTCAGCCTCCCTGGTGCCAGCTTACTTGGCAGTGATACCACCTTACACTGCCCTTCCACACTGCCTAAACCTGAGGCCTCGTGGAGGAAGGGTAGCTCCTGCACAGACCCCCTCATCCATGTGGCCTGTGTGTTTCAATTCAAATTACTTAGACTAGCTGGCTAGGGGAGAAGAGTTGTGCCTGCAAAGCCATGTAGTACAGATGCAGGGTTACCATCAAAACAATGCTACAATACAGCTTGTTTCTCTTGTGAAGGGTGGAAATTTTGGAATAAACTATACTGGCAAAAAGTTAGTGTGCAAAAATGTTATGTGCTTAGTGTCACTGTAAGTTATTTCCACACCAGGAGTGCTTTGTACAAACATATCAGCAACACAGCCCATGTATATGCCTGACTATGACTCTGTCAAGATGGATTTGTATTTCTCAACCTAAAAAAAGTGTTCCTTATGATGAGATATTCCAGCAACCGAAGGGCAGGATTTCTAGCTGGTTGTGACTGGGGGAGGGCTGAAGAAGTTAAGGTGCTCTGCATTTCATAGCAGGGAGGTGAACATTAGAGACCTTGCCCTGCAGGTGTGTTGGCAATTTCTGGAAGTATTTACAAACTCATTTCATCCTGGAACAGAGAAATCTGGGAGCTTTTCTATTGCTTTAACTTGATAGTTGATTTTGCAGAAAACTCCCAGACAGATGGGACCCTAAAAGGATTTTTTATTTTTTTTTAATCTGAAGCACCGAGTAGGACATGAAGCTAAGCAATTTTTGTACCCAGAATGGATCCTATCTCCCCTGTACTCTGGGTCTCTCTGTTTTTAATATCTGTGACTCTCGGCTTTTAATAACAAAGCAATAAATAAGTAAGTGCTCGAGCTCTTGTGCCTGGCTCTTGAAAATGTTCATAAGACTTGTCAGGTGCCTGATGATGCTCAGTCAGCCAGAGGATTTCTTCTCATCCCAATTAAAGGTGAACTGCAAGGATAGAAAGAAATTTGTGTTATGCTCAGACTGATCTTCTCAGGGTCTCCAACAAGCAGGTTCTGCAAAACAGGCATGAAAGAAATATATGGAAATGATAGGTCAGCATTTGTCCATTACACAAATACAACCCAGCCTCTTCAGCTAGATAGCTGATAATTCAGCTGGGAGGATTTTCCATATAAACAACATCAGGCACAATGGCCTTGCTTTTCATGGCTTGGGGTGAGATCCTTGTCTGATCTGAACTGGCAAAGCTGCACAGTGGTGAGCGGCTCACTGAAACTTGCAGCATCCACATCAGAACAGTTCTAGGAGGTCACTGCTCCCTGCTCACCCTGAAATACAGTCCATTCTGGAGGGAAACACAGTAGCCATTTGTGTCCATTACAAAAACTACATTTTTTTAGGTCTGGAAGTAAAGAGGTTTAAGAAACCTCTTCAAGAGGTGATTTAGGGAGACAAAAGGTAATTACCACATGAGCATAAATAATGCATTAGGTACTAACCACTGCTTTCAAATAGGGTTTCCTGAAGCGTCAGATCCCATGGCCTACAATATTCATGTCATATATATCAATAACTTTATCCTCTCCTTCTTCTGGCTGCCTAAACATGAGTGAAGAATATATTGTTCAATGCAGTTCACAGTAATTCCAGGCCCTGGTGTAGAATAAAAGAAAAGAGAGAGGAAATCCAAACTCAGTGTCTTTGCAGAAGAGTGAAGGTCAAACCACACTGATAATAGCCCATAGACATTCTTTCCTCCTGACCCATTCTGCAAACCCATGAAATTGTACTTGAAGAAGTATGTATGATTTGGAAAGATACTGCCTTTAAGTAGAGATTCCCCAAAACCTTCTGGTAAGCTGGTCCAGGGGCTAAATACCCTCACTATTAGAAATATCCTCACTTTGATGTGTTCTCCAGGCACTTAGGCGGCCCTGTGATGGGACCTGTTAAAAACTGAGATGGACCAGACTTGACCAGAAAAATGAAGCCAGGCTAAAGGTAGAGTTACTATTGTTACAGGAAGGAAAAAAAAAGGTCTTAAAATTTAGCTTCTACTGCAAAAATACACCCAGGACACATCTTAAAATTTTCAGCAAGTCCAAAAGATGTGCAGCTTTTGCACTTAATTAGTGTTAAGGTAAAAACCCCATCTGCACCAGTGGAAAGCCAGCTGCTCAGTTCTCTCTAAGTGAAGCAGAGGAAAGGACCAGCTTAAATAACAGACACAGTTTCCAGGCCCCTAATATCTTCTCTCTGTTGTGTTGTCTGGAGAGTCAGATGGTTTCTTTCCAAGGACAGAGGAGCCCCTCCGGCTGCCAAGAGTGCTGGAGGGGGAATACACAGAAGAAAGAAACGTATAAATTCCCTGGACCGTTGCTTTTCTTCCCCCAGCCTCTCTCCTCCTTGACGGTGTCCTCTGCCCCTGCATGAAGCTGTGAGGTGAGATGGTGAGAAATGGGGAACAGCGTCCCCAAGTCGCTCTTCTTTGGCCCATGGGTCCTGCCAGAGGAGGTCCTCTCTGCACTGTACCTGCATGGTGCAGGGTTTCTCATCTCTGCCGGTCTCTTACCCACACCAGGCACCCCAGGGAGCCTGTACCTTGCCCATAGGGGCATCCCTGGCCTGACACTCAGTCACTTAGGGCTGTACAATAGCATCCTGAACCAGCAGCATACACATCAGCATAGCCAGCACCTCATGGGCTCCAGGATGTGACCTCCAGCCACATATAGGGAGCGACTCTACTACTGAGACATGGTCCCATCTCAGGTGACAGTACAGTCTTTTGCATCAGGCCACACTGAGGCTCTCTCCTCTCTCATGGGGACTCTTCCTTCTCTGCATTCTCTAGGGTTTTGTTTTGTCCAGTTTTAAGTGTCTCAAATGATGAGATTACCACGCCTCATAACTCTATCTAGCAGACAACTCTGCTGGGAATGTTGACTGCGGCTACAATTCCTACTGTAATAGTTTTGCTACACATTCCAGCTGTTGGGATCAAGTTATTGATTGACAATGCCTTCACTGAGGAAAATAAATAGGGTCTGCCTTGCTATATGTAAGGTCAGCCAAACTGCCTGAAGGTAAGCCAGCTGAGCCTGGATGTGATCTAGGCTCCCTGTCTGAGCTCAGAAGCCTGGGTTCAGGTTATTAGCACAGGAATACCTGCCACACTTGCATGACTAGCCTAAATTAAGGCTCGAGTGGACTTTCAGTTTGGGTCTCTGCAACCGCAATGATCCCTGCAACGCAGTCTGTTCTGCAGTAGGGATGTTCCCTGTCAGGAGCCCTCCCTGACTGACAGGGTAAGAAGCAGGAAACAAAAGAACTCCCCTCATCTGAGTCATGAAGGTGGCCCAGTTTTGAAGGTCTCATCTCATGATTTTTCTGTGGTTGTGGTTGGTGACATTGAGAAGTTTCCCTGCTGTGCACTCTACATCTTAATGTGACCCATTTAAATTTCTAAGCCTTATTAAATGCAGCATTAACATTCAATGAATGTCTCATTGATTACAAATTTCCTTAGCTGGTATTTAACTAGCATTCTCTTTAGGAATGAATAAAGAGTCAGAAGCAAGCAATAGTTACTGCATGTGATTTAAACGGAACTGGGAAAGTACACTTCAGAGGTTAAGGTCTGCAATCAGGAACTGAATCTGCCCAATATCTAAGTGCCATAAACATTTTTATATTCAATAGATTTTATTAAAAATACCATAATGCTTTTGTTAAATCAAAATGTATTTTAATTCTAAATGAAATCTAGACACTTTATCTAGAAACCGAAAGCATTTCAGTTATTGCATAGCTTGACTGGCCCAAAGCAATTGTTTCTCCGCCTGTAAGGCCTATGGCTGGCCACTAAACAGCGCAGCGTTAAGGACTAACACTGGTTAGTGGCTGGAACTTTAGGCTGTAAAACTACAAAATAAAGATATGATTTACAGTTCTACTGTAGCTGGGCTCTACATTCTACCATATGCTCTGGTAGGATCCACATCTTCCACCTCGCTGAGGGAAGAGGTGCTGCTCATCTTCCTCCAAAAGCCTGAGACCGGTTTAGGACTCCTGGCAGACAATTTAAGAGCAGTGTAAGAGGCTTCATGTTGTGCTCACCACGTGCTGCACAAAGTGTGTCTTTTATCAGGAGTGATGAAATATAAAAGCATAAGAGTGAGTGTCTCCCTCAGCCTTTCTTGCATCCAATAGTTTGGCAAAATGGGTAATGTAGGTGTTAGTTTCTACAATTTGCCCTACTCCATTTCCCCTCTGGAACATTGGGTGAGCCATTTATCTTGCCTGTGCCTTAGTTTCTCTGCTTGCAGAATGGGATGCTGGAAAGATAAATTATTTGATGATGTCTAAAGAGGTCTTTGAGTTCTCCTTGAAAGCTGGAAAGAGCTGGTTGACACTCAAGAAAATCAATGCAGCAGAATTTTATTTTTTTTGTTGTTGCTATGAACTGTCATTTCATGTAACTCCTAATTTGTGTAAGACTGTGTCCTTCTCATTAATCTCAAATTAAAGATCATAAAAAAGCAAAAAGTTTTGTGGAATAAATTAGCTTCTCCATCTTCCAGACCAGCTACAGTTTGTTCAGTCTTTGTCCCTGCTCAGCTCCCCGTTATCGCATCTGAACTTCCCCAATATGTGGGTGGAGAGGAAGATCATCACAGACATTACAGAAAAGAGCTCTTTTTCCCTGGGAAACCGACCAACATTTTTGTTTTAATTTAGCCCAGTTTCCTTGCAAATGACTTTCTGTACAGCTGTCAAACTTTCTGTAAACAGTTTAGTGAGAGTCATAAAATAAATCCCTCAAAGAAGAGAAAAATAAACATAGTCATGAGTTACTGAAGTGAGCTCTCTCTTCCTCCTGCTCTTTGTTTACCACCACAGGAGCTGATTTTCCACTGATTCATGAAGAAACAGACCAGGGAGATAACAGGAGACAGCATAAACAAACAAAAGCATCATGGAGAAAATATACATTTATTTTTTTAAGATTTGAGATGGATTTGAACAGACATCTGAACTTTCTCAGATACAGAGTGGCACTAGAGACATGTCTTAATGTAACCTACCCCACAAGAAATGGTAACTAGTGGTGTGGAGGAGCTGAGTTGGTTCTGGGTGTCTCCAGGCTGGAAAAGCAGCCACATGGGCATGTGTGCTGCATCAGCACCTCTGTTCAGATCACCAGGACTCACTTGCACCTCCCTCTGGCTCCCTGTCCTTACGTTAAAGATTGTATTTAAGGTCTGCATTAGGATTTTTGAATCACTGAGGCAGATACAGGCATTACAGGTCCCTTCACAAGCTCTGTACCAGATGCTTTTTATTCTGGGACAGAACTAAATGTAAGAAATACATTGCATTTCTCTAATTGTCCTTTTACACAGTTCCTCAAATTAAGCACCCACATGGAGCAATTCAGCTTTGCAGGGCTTGCATTTTCACGAACCCTCTCAGCACTCTGCACTGCAGTGTTATGCCACTGTATGGATGGGCAATCTGAAGCAGTTACGTAAAATGACTTTTGGTGCTCTCTCCTCTGCCTGCTAGGGTGAAGGACAACAAGGACAAAGACTATATTAAGACCTTGGACTTTCCTTCTGTATATCCTCTCACTAGGAGCTGCAGCACTCAAGAGCCCACATGAGGACTTTGAGAGCTTCCTGTCTCCTGCTGCCAGAACCAAAGAAAGAACAATATTCACTAGGTTAAATATGCAGCGTGACGATGATGCTGTCCTTGAGACTACAGCTGTGACATGCTCAGATGGGCTTATATTACGAATTCTGCTCAGAAACAAAATAATATTTAATGTCCAACACCCATCTTAATTGCTTTATTATCTTAAAATGTCAAGGTTGAATCTGCTCATGGTCAAATGCTCTGAAATGTCCAAAGTAGTTAAAATGCTGGCAATGTACCACTAAGAGTATCTACTTAAATGCAAGTTATTCCATGATTTATTGGTTTTAGTAGGGCTTGACAGTCAGAATACCAGCATAGAAGTAAACAGCTCAGCTCTCTCAAGACTTGCCTATATGAGACTTCTTCCCCACCCTGGGTGAAATGAGGTTGGAAGATGTAAAAGGCACATGAAAATAAAGTATTTAATCAATAAGGCGTTGATCTAAAAGGAGACCTAGAAATAAGGGAGATCAGGTTCTTTTGTGAACAAGCAGAAGAAGAATTTGGATCATATCACCGCCACGTGCAGCTTGCACAGGATTTGTGTTTGTGGCACATGGGGCTATCGCTGTGTGTGGGAAAGTCAAAAAACACAATCAAAATCAATCTTTGTGATGAGAGCTCTATAGATTGGGATGTCAGCTTTGACATGAGATAGTGACTGCTTTTTGTGCACGAGTGCACTGTGTCCAGAAGCCAAGGGGAGCCAAGAGCCAGCTGAGACATTTCTTGGAGTCTTTGACACCCTGTACTCTTGGATGCAGTTGACGGTGCTGACAGCGGTGTAATTGGCAAAAAGATGACATCATCTAGGGTCTGGATCTTTACAACAAAACAAAAAAGATGGAATTAATCTTTGCTTCAGGAAAGCTGACTGCCTGTGGGCAACCTTCAGGGCAACCTGCCTTCAGGCAGCCTCGGTAGAAGAGTTGTGCTATTAAATTTCCAAGATGTTTCTACTGGTGAAAATCCAAACGCTGAATTTAGCTTGGCTGTTAACTTGTCTGGTGAGGGGGAAATTAGCTGGGCAATTAGGTTGGCTGGTGAGGAGGTAGGAACAGAAATCATCTGTAGCCTGGCACATACAGAAGGGAGCTCAGGAAAGAGAAGGTGTATACAGGGTTTCTCCCCCTGCCCCCCGCCCCCCCCCCCGCTAGTTTACCCAAGGGTAAGTCAGGAGCTCTGCACTAATAAGAAACTTGAGCTGAGGATTTCCTATAAGCAGTTTCAGTTAATCGTTGTACATCTCTAATCTTTGTGAAACTCCATCTGTCATGGATCTTTATTTAGAATCCTCTTTAGGATCCTCTGTAGGTGTTCTGTCCCAGTCCAACTAAATTAGGCCCAGGATAGGTTTGCAACGATTCCAAGTGTGAAACTAAGACGCAAATGAGGTCAGATGCCGCTCACCGCAGGTTTATTGTTGTTCCCCAGCAATAGTCACTGAGACAAGCAATAGAGCAAAGGCAGAAGTAGAGGAAAGGCAGAAAAGAGAAGCAGCATGATGGAGTGTAGCAAGAGTATAGTCACCACCACGGGCCCGGCGCCGTCTCGGTGGTCCTCCGGAAGTTCAGCAGCATCCCGTTGATCTGTGGTTGGTGGAGGTCTCAGTCCCAATTCCCAAATTGTGGTGGGTCGCCGCGCCAGTTATAGTCCAGGGTAGCCCGGGTTGGTCCATAGCTTGACCAATCAGCGTGACGGCAGCCTTTGCCCAGCTAATTGGCATTTTACATGGTTGCCGTATAAGCTTTTCCTGCCCCCCTGCTGTTTGGGCAGTGCTTGGCTTCAGCAATTTTGGAGTTAACAACACAGGCTCGGGTGGGCGCTCGGGCTAGGCAGGGTCTGGCCACTCTGACAGACAGAGGCCTATGCCCTTTCCAGCTGGGGGCAACACACCCTCTTCAGCTGATGGCAATCTTGAGTGGTGACTGGCAAGGAAGAGGATGGTCTGCAGAAGGTGCTAAATAGACACAAGCAAGCTTCTTATCGGCCTGCAAGCCTGCCATCAATTTGCAGAAGCTTAAGCAAGCTTTGAGACAATTATTTTAAAGTTCCAGTCTTTCACAGTAGGGTTCTTTAAAATCCTCTTTAGGATTTTAGATGCAACTTAAATTTTTCCCCTCTCAAGCCATGATGTGATTTCACAATGGTAGTTCTGCTGTGGAGCATCAGACAGCATTGCTTGAATGCGCATCTTGATTTTACAAATATTTTTATATCCCCCTTGGTATTTACCGCAGGCTCTAACTTGACTTGCCCAGAAATGGGCAGGTTCACTAACAGCCAGGAAGCCTGGAAAAGGAGAAGATCCAGATCACCTTACTTAGCTCTCAGTCTTTACTAGTTACTTGTCGTACGCCTTCTTGGCCAGTTGAATAGACTTCACTACGGATCCTGGCAAAGCTAGAGAGATACAATGATATGAACCGTTCAGGTAACAGAAATCCCAGCAGGGGATGTGTTGGGAAGGTCAGGTGTTGTCCACCAGTCTTCTGTCTGGGCTGCCCAACAAATGTATCTGTAATCCTTGCTCTGCTGCAGACACTTTGTGCTATGCCAGAGCTTATCAGCCTCTACTGAAGAGTGTCCACAGGGAAGCCAGAACACTTGTCTGTGGTTTTTCAGAGCAGTGGCTCTTCACTGCTGCTGCAGCAAGTTTCTGCATGGTTACACAGTGCTCTGGCAGCAAGGCTTGGGGATTCACACTTGCTGCGGAATGGCATGGCTGATCAACATTTTCTACTTCCCTAACCATGATTTATCCAGCTCCCTCAGTCTTGCTGCTGTCATTAGCACTCTCTTCTCCTGGGCTTTCAAGAAAGTCCAAATGAGAGAGTTTCGCCCTGAGGATTTTAACAATTTCCACTTTGCCAGAAACATTTTTTAATTCCTGTGTAAAGTAAAAAAAATAAATTACTACTTCTCGTGGTAATAAAAATAAATCATGGTAGTATGGCCAACAAGCTCTGTATTGAAATGCCTTTCTTTCAGGGGTTTTCCCTGTACAGCAATATAACCCATGATTATTAGACAGGAAGTATTAATCCGAAACCACAAGAAAACACAAGTGGGTAGAAACCAGGAAAATTGTTTGAATTTGGCATCACACTTCCCATTTTAGTTTCATGAAAAGTTCCAGGAATGATCGATCTTGGATTTGCTTCTCCTCAAAATCTATGAGGCTCATGAATAGAATTTGAATGAAAAAAGGGTTCAAAATTTAAAAAGGACTGTAGAAAATGTTTGGATTTGCATCACAATTTTACTTAAAATTTAATTTAATCTAATTTAATTTTTCCCACTTATTAAATTATTTGAATTCTTTAATGTAATTTCCTAATACGTTACTAGCATGCACTGCTGCTTCTGACATATTACAATATGACATAATATAGTAGCTGAAATGCTTTATTTTTTTAATGCAAATTAGTGAAATGTATAATGTTAATAATTATCAGTAGCTGTTACTTAGAGCTAGTTAAAACTTCATGCTATATTCCCTAGAGTATTTTATCTTATTCTTTCAATTTGTGCTGCAATGTAACAGATTGACACTTTGTGTAGCATAATTAATTTGTGTGCCAGGGTGAGTCAACAGCAATGATTTGCAGAAAGCAGTGTTAACAATGCTGTAAGAAATAGCTTAATATTAGTGGTACTTTGTGCTTAGCTCATATTTTCCATCCCTTTATAAGCAGACACTTTACTAAGACAATTAAATATCCATTTGTTACTTCTGTTTTCCAGATAGGCAACCGGACGCTCAGACCGGTGCAATGATTTCTGGGCATTGTTAATATCTGCATCTGCATTCTGCAGGTACCTCCGTATCTTTTCCACACTGTTCCTTTTTCTGCAGGAGTCCAGCTCAAGAAGCAACACAGCACTTACTTACACTCTACCCAGCCAAAATTTCCCCCTGAACTCTCTGGTATTCAGGAGAAGTTAGTTCACTTCAGAAGGCTCAGCTTATCTCTCCTCTTCCATTGGCTACTTCTGGTCTCTTGAGGGACCCTTAATCTCGCTCATCCCTGAGCGCAGAGAGCAGACTTGACTCCAGTTTTATGCAGGTTGAAAAGGTGAGATGTAGCAAAGGAGGCACTTCTGGTGTCACACTTCCTCACACATCCAATGCACGCCAGCAAAGACCTTAGTGACAAGCTGGGTCTAACCATAGACCAGCATCTCTTAAAGGGCTGTCTGAGATTCTACTGCCTTGGACTTTGGATCAGGCCTAAACTGAGCAATTTCTTTTGTCTTTGAGTCATTGAGTGACACCTTCTCTCAGCTATGTCTCAGACCAGGCACTTCAGGTGGGGCACACTGGCCTTGGCCATCTCTCTTGCAGGTGCAACCTGGATGAAAGCATCCTTCACACGAAAAAAAAAGCCATAGAGAATAGCTACTGTGCCAGAGGATGGCAAAGGCCTGCTTCTCTCCCTGTCCTTGAGAAGACAGGTAGACTCAGAGGAATGAGGCGAGATGCACAGAGGTCTCTCTGCTTCTTCCTCTCCTCTCTCATTCACTCTCAGCTGTGCTGCTATTCCTAGACACAGGGACCTAAATCTGAGCCACAGGCAGTAACATGGCTTGATATTTTTATAGCAACAAAAAAATGAGTTTCCCTTTAGCCAAAAGTGGCTGGAATCCCAGGTCTGGAACTGTGCTGATGGGGTAGTGTCTGGAAAAAAAAAANCAGGCTTTTTTGAAAAAAAAAAAAAAAAAAAAGGAAATCTCCAACATGGAAACACTAAATGCTATGGCAACAAGAGGAACAACAAATAGGGCTTAAAGACACAGGCTCAGCATTAATTTAAGCACTGGGAATTAGAGAGAGGGAAATATCAGTAGTTTATAATGCTGTGTTTTATCTGGGATGAGGAGATGGGATTCTATGCCCTTAAACGGCAATGTATATGTGCTAGGGGTAGATAGACAGGCAGTGTCCTGCTACAGGCTGCTGGGTTTCATCAGAATCCCTTCTGGCCACTCAGCTGACACTACATGTGGAAACTGAGCTCTTCTCACATTCTCCCTTTTTGCTGAGCCTTCTTTCCAGTTGTGCTGTAAATACAAAGGAGGGAACATATCTGTGTAATGTGTTAATCCAGTGATAGGAGTTGTCTGAGCTGCTGTTGCCAAACCATCCGCTCTTGGGTCACAGAGAGATTCCTCCTTTCCCAAAAGAACAGAAATTTTTCTTCAGTGACATCTTACTCACTCTGTGCTAATTGACAGCTCCCTATTGAAAATGATGTATATGTTCAGGTTATGCTGGGTTTTGTCCCAGTTTATCCTGGCCCTAGCGACTACACTTCACAGGTCTCCCTTCAACCCATAAATCCCTGGCAAACACATGATTTCCATACGTAAACTTTCTGACTTCTATCCAGAGTAGCCCGAAGGAGGTTTTCTTGTTTCTTTTATTTCCTTTGTGGATCTGGATCTCAAACCATGATGGAACAGTAGTTTCCAGTAAACATCTGGAGAGGAGAGACAAGTAAAAAGTAGTCTGAAAGTGCTTAGCAGAAGACAGGGGCTTTGAAGTCGGGACACAGGCTTCAGCTCAGTAGATCTGAATTTGATGTGTTTGCACTTCTGCCACAAACTTCCTTTGAGATCCTTGACAAGGCATTTCCTTTCACTATGCCTTCAAGCTCTATGTGTCTGTGTTAGACAGACTATAACCCACCTGGGCAAGGAATCTCTCCTGTGTGCATGTACAACATCTGCCATAATAAGGCTTCAACCTGAACTGAGACCTGGTGAAGTTACTTCCATATAACCACCGGCTGAACTTGTGTAAGACACTGACAGGCTGTTCCCTTGCAGCACACCACATTGCAAAGCTCAGTGCCTGGATTTCCGGGCTTCTGGAGCTGCTACCTCCTAATGATATGTGCATAATAATTTGAAAGTCATCTTGTGAAATAGACATATTTCCTTGTAAAAAATGGAGCAATTCTCCACTGTGTGTTTAACTTTTTTTAATATTAAAAAATGACATCACAAGACTCTGCTTCTTAGCATCCAATGGAAATGAAATCTGAATCTCAGGCAAGTGACTCCATCTCTTTTTCTGATTCAGCTGCTCTGAGCATCTCTTCCCCTGGCCAGTTTTCTCCTCCTATAAGGCGATACTGCATTTCCCCACTGTCCCTGCCCTTACCTCAAGGCCCTTGCTGTAAGCCTGTCCTAGGCTGTGAGGAGTCGTATGGAGGAGACATATGGCTTAAACGTCTGCTGCTCTGGGTACAGGACAGGCTACTGCAACACAGCGAGAGCACTGTGGGTCACAGCGTGCAGGATGTGAACTGTCCCCATGGGTGTGCAGTACACGATGTTTCTGTAGCACACTACTCAGAGCACTGACTGCAGCGCAGCAAAGCAAGGAAAGTCACGGAAAACCTGTCTTCTCTTAGTGATGTTGTTTCTGTGTCCAGGCTGCTCAGGGTTTGGAGGAAACATGTGCCAGGGTGGCAAAAGGGAACAGAGAGTAGCAGCAGCAGTACAGGGAATAGATGAAATTTCATCAGTGTGAATTCCTCCGTCTGAAGAGCAGACTGAGGAAGCAACTCTCACCTTCAGGATGTTTCACGGGGCAGGCTAATCATGGGGGACAGGAACAGGACAGTGGTTATTTCTCTCCCACTGATACACCATTTGATCTTGGATGAGTTCCTTCATTTCTTGTTGTATAAGTTCCCTTTTTCTATAATGACAGGACAAGAATACCCTCCATCATGAAGTCCTTTGATATCCCAGGAGGAAAAACATCATATAGAAGTTACAGATTATTAGCTTTATCAGCGCTAGAGCCATCTTCCTCTGGGACAAAATCTCTCATTTGTACAAAGAATATCATTGTTGAATAACTCTCTCTGGTGTCACACTGAAATACATCTGCTTCCATTGTACAGAAAGAGAGTTGTGTTCCTTCATTCAAGGACTTGTTAAACTTCTCAATGTGTGTCCTGGCAAGGCAAGGCCAAGTGGGTACTAGGGTAAATAAGAATAATGACAAACTTTTTCTTTGGCTTCTGTCTCAGTGGATTTGTGTTCCCTGAGTTTCAGCAATTTCCAAGTTAAAAAAAAAAAAAAGCAGTTTATGGTTTTCATGATCTGTTTCCTTAGAACTGGGGCCAGGTATATTCCAAATGAAGGGATCCTTTTTGACCAAACCGCTCTGTTTCAAGTGTGTAACATTCATTTCATGCAATTTTGTGTTTCAGCTGAGCACATTTCAGGACTAGGGCTCTCATCTTATGCCAAGGACAACATAGTGCCAGTGCTTTCAGCCTCACTTGCCTACCTATTTTGTAGACACGCGAACAGCTTCTGTCTGTATTAAGCATTGGTAGAGTACAACTCCAGGTGCAATGGAAACCTCTGTGACACTATTGCCTGATGTAACCCTGATACATTTTTCATTGAGATAGAACTCAACATTTTTGAAATAATAGTCACTGGGATCAGAGGTTTTATTGTTCATATGAATGTCTATTGAAGACTGAAAGCTGTGTGCCTCTTGTATCTGGAAAACTGCCTACAGAACCAGAGCAGGAGAAACAGCAAACTCTTAGAATCACAGGGTCATTTAAGTTGAAAAGACCCTTAAGATCATCAAGTCCAACTGTAAATCTAACACTGACAAAACCACCACTAAACCGTGTCCCTAAGCCCCACGTCTTTTAAATACCTCCAAGGATGTTGACTCAACCACTTCCCTGGGCAGCCTGTTCCAGTGCTTGACAACCCTTGCAGTGAAGAAATTTTTCCTAATATCCAATCGAAGCCTCCCCTGGTGCAACTTGAGACTGTTTCCTCTTGTGTTATCGCTTGTTACCTGGGAAAAGAGACAGGCACACACCTCGCTACAGCCTCCTTTCAGGTAGTTGTAGAGAGTGATAAGGTCTCCCACAGCCTTCTTTTCTCCAGACCAAACAATCCCAGTTCCCTCAGCAGCTCCTCATAAGGCTTGTGCTCTAGACCCTTCACCAGCTTCATTACCCTTTTCTGAACACACTCCAGAATCTCAATGTCTTTCTTATAATGAGGGGCCAAAAACTGAACACAGTATTTGAGTTGCGGCCTCACCGGTGCCGAGTACAGAGGGATGATCACCTCCCTAGTCCTGCTGGCCACATTATTCCTGACACAGGCCAGGATTCTGTTGGCCTTCTTGGCCACCTGGGAACACTGCTGGCTCATATTCAGCTGGCTGTTTACCAGTTTCTGTTTATATTTCTGCCTGGCAGCTCTCCAGCCACTCTTCCCCAAGCCTAGCATAGGGTTGTTGTGACCCAAGTGCAGGACCTGGCACTTAGTCTTGCTGGCTCTTGTACCGCAGTGAGTGGGCTGTTATCGGTGTCATGACTGCTGGTTGTGGACTGTAAGGCCAGCCTGGGCCATGGCATCCTGGTTAAATTAAGTTGAGTTTATTTTAGTTAAATTCAGCCCTTTTCCCAGCTTTAGGAGATGATCTCAAGAGAGGAACAAATGGGTTCATGTCTCTTCTTTCTTTTTCTAGCTATAAAGAAAGCCTAAAAGAGTTTTTATTTTACAGATATTTTGAGAGAACATTTCAGCAGATACTTTGTACATAAAAATTTCAAATCTTGTCTCTATTGTTTTTCCTGATAGACTCTCTGAACAGCTTGAGAACTAATAGGATTATGATATCTGTGATAAAGGTATAACATGAATAGCTGAGAGAGGAAGTAAATTTTATCTAGGCTGTTTAAAATGTTGTGTTTTAATAGTACATGTTTAGTACAATCCCCCTACAGACAGCTGGAGAAAAAAAAATATCAATTTGCTAAAGATTCAGCTCAGTCTGCTCTGTACAGCCAATATCACTGATATCCATGCAGTTTCACAAGAAAAAGCAGTGAAGATGAGCCTTGACCTTTCTGATGCTTCAAAGTTAAAAACAAGAAGAGAATGGAGCCTTTTCAAGAGGGAGAAAAGTCCCAATTTTCAGGCCTTTTTTATCTATCTCAAAAAGGAACAAGAAGAGCATAGGCTCATCTTGCACTTCCTTTTGCCATTTCAACTTTCTGCTTCTCCTTATAGCTCAGGAAATGTTAGAAAAGAGCCGCAGTCAAGGCAGAAGTTTCTGGCTGAAGAGTAACCAAGTGGCAAGCAGCCCAGCTGTTTGTCTCCCCCTCAGCCTTGAGACGCCGACCTCGCAACTGATTCTGGTCTTGAAACATCACAGAATGTTTACAGTAATGCAAAAACCCACAAAACAGCGATTGCTCAAACAACAGGGTTTTCTGGGAGCACTGAAAGTCCTGAACAAAGGTGTATCATCCAAACAACCATTTCTAGCAATTGCTTTGCTTATCTTGTACAAAATGACACAAAGGGAAAGCTTTGCCAGATGTTACCTTATGGTGTTTTACCAAGCGTGGGAAGTACTCAGACCTCTGTTTTACATCCTGCAGAAATTCGCAGTATTGTGGAGAACTAAATCAGGGAATACAAGAAAAGGAGGTTGCCTTCTGCTCAAAGAAGAAGAATCCTGCAGATTTAATCCACATTTCTGTTACAGAGTGGCACAGAAGACCCGAACACCTCATCCTGGTTCCTTAAGCCAAGCTTTTCATCTATTTGCATTTTATTTTTCCAGGTTCCGCACCTGTCACCCCAAGATCTGTGACTATCGAGAGAGTGGGCACTGATAGCAGTAACAGAAGCCAATGGGAGTCTGGTCTGGTACTGTTAGAAGAAACAGCAGAATTTAAAAGCAAACAACAAAGAAACAAAAAAGCCTGCCTAAGCATTTCATTTTGGACCACAGAAACAAATACACTGCTGAACTTAATCTGTCAGACCCTCTGTATCAGCCCCTCAAGTGAAAAATGAGATACAGTCATCACCTCCTTGCTCAGAGCTGGGAGAAAGCATTCATTAATTGTTATGAGGCATGAGTGTAGGATAATTACTTATTCGAGTATGTTTAGAAGATATTCAGAGACAACAACCCTAAATCCACTATTGCCATAAAGAGGTTAATTACCTTTGTGTCTGCTTTCAGTTAAAATCCAATCAGGAGATTTATGCAGTTATCCCACAGAGATGCTAGTACCAAGCACACTTGTTAAGGTACAGATTATTATGATGTATGGGGTTCAGTGTAAGGTCACGAACACAGAATCACACATGTATGGCAGGGGGAGGACGTGCAAGGAAGCATAATGCATGAGCAAGTGGTCAGAAAAGAATGGAATATAACATCAGGTCCATTGCAGAGATGTTTTAGTCACCAAGAAAGTCAAGCAACCCATATTTTAATGAAGAATGATCAGGGTCCTCCCTGGATAGAATGGAAGTAAACTAGTTTCAGAGAGAGGGATCACACCTGCCTGCATCCCCTGGAAGGCTTCAAGAGGAGGCCAGGCTTGAGAGCTGTCATGATCTGCCCAGCCGGGTCCTCCTGCAGGTTTAGGCTGAGGTGAAAGGCATACAGACAGAGAATACCCATGCCAGGTGGGCATGGGGAAAGGCTACAATGAACTGCTGTGAGAAAAGCAGAGAGAAAGGGAGGGAGAACATAAGAGAGAGTCCCTCCCTATTGAATCTCAAATGTCTTTTTCCTTCCATTGCTTCACCTTTACCTTTTGTCAATTTTGTGACAGCATTATCTATTTTGGATCTCATGAATAAATACTATTATTTGTAACTGATCTTATCCTGACTTGAATTAAAAGCAATTTCAAGGCAACGGGATAATAACAAGGCACTTTTCACTCAAGGCTATGCCAATTTATAAAGTGGGATGCTAGGGACACTTCAATGGGCTCCCTTGCTCCCAGTGCCTTCTCCATGCTGTGCCCCCAGAGGATCCATACAAGCCAGTTCACAGAGAGAGGATATAGCTCTTGTTACACCAAATGATATGGCTTGGGAAAATTGACAAGCATTTAGGCTCACTCATGCTTGTGTACCTGAAAGCTTGTTGTTTTTTCCAGCTATATCACTTGACCATATTATTGTGCCATATTATTAATCATGTGATTTTAATCACGTCTTTTCCCTCTATTACACAAAGGTAATATGTTTAAAGAGATTGAGCTAGGACAGAAAAAGCAAAGGATAAGAAAAAATAGTGGCTAATCCCTTATGCCAAGAATATAAGGTAATTTCACTGCTGGAGACATCTGAAAACCATGTAAGCCTCACAATTGATGGGTCAATTTAAACCAGATTATGATCTTGATATGACAGTTCTACCCCTCAGGACAGTGCAACAACGGGCTAGTGAACCTGTTTCAGTCCATCCTCATTCAAGAAAGGATTTAAGGATCCACTCAATTGTAAACATTATCCTTATGAAGATAAGCATCTATTTGAGAGCTTTTTTGACTGTGTATGCTCCACCATAGGATGGGGTTGCCTGTTTCTGGTGCAGTTCTCCGTAACAGTCAGCCACCAGGTCATGACTGGGCCTCCCTATAAGGTGCCCTCTCTTCCCAGTTGTCCGAAGGCACCATCTGTAGAGATCCTGGGTTATCCTCTTTGGTAGGCTGCCACTGTGCCCAAAGTGTACCTATGGAAATGTCACTGTGGCATCTTTGCTACTGTCATCCTGTGGGGTGCAGGAATAGGAGCATCTCCTCCTGGCATGTCTGCCTGGAGGGTGTTTGGGATAATATTGTAACTCCCATGGCAGGGAAACTAAACACTCTGGATGTAAAATCTTGCAGAATACAATAATTCACTTAAATAAAAGTAAAAATACAAAGAAGTACTGGACAAAGTAGTGAAAAATGCCTGTTTCTTAGTTTTCTCTGACAGGCATTTGACTTCAACAACAAATGGAAACTACTTTGTTCTTCAGTCATGGTGTTTCTCATTCTTTTCTTCCTTGCTACAGAATAGCTTGCTTTCACACACATTAAGACCTTCTGCTGTGAAAACATTTCTTTGATCCTCTCACCTGCTAAAGTTTCCTGTCCTTTGTGAATTCCTTAGTTTTACACAGCCCATCACCAATATCTGGTCCTTTTGCTTTGATGTTAGGCATCTTCCATTTTCCACTTCCCCTTTCTCTCTTGCAGAGAAGTTGGAGGAGCTAATGAACACTTGTAGTCAGCCCAAAATCCAAAAATGTTTCCCTTAGGCAGGCTATCAGTAAGGTTTTGTGACTGACACCTTCCCTTTCTGGCAGGCACTTGTTGAGATGCCAACAGGATCACTTTCCATGGCAGGCTAGTTCTGGAAACCAGGGTTCGTGCTTGGGACTAAAGCACCTGCTTCAAAGCAGGGTTTCTCCCTTGAGTAAAAGTACTCGCAGAATGTGCTGTGGAGTTTGCTGTTACACTGGACCAGCACCTATTTAGTTCTGTGTTTCATAAATTAAAAGTTATTTTACACAACAGATAAGATGGGTAAATCAAAGTCAATTTGCAATGCTAAAAAGATCTGTCCAATAGTGTGTGCCCAAGGCTGCACCCCAACCAAATAACTGTCAGGCAACTAATACTCAGAACATCCACGTGTCAGTTTCTGAAGAGTCAAAAGAGAGTACAGAAAAGGTAAATGCCTTTCTTGGGAATCCCACTATCTAGAGATTAATCTTCCATATGTATATTCCTTTTTCTGGGGAACTACAAAGAATAACAGAAACAATGATGCCTTTCTGGGGAGGCTGAAATTAGATGTTCATTGCTTGTGAACTCCAGGGAGTTCATATTTATTTTGTTGAACATGTAACTAACATTGGGAAAATATTCTCTTTTCCTGCACATTTGCCCTTTGTCACATTGCCAAAGCTTTAGAGAAAGATGAATCATTCTTTAGTGACAGTAGTGCTATTATTTCTCATTTGTAACGTAAGCAATTTTTTTGGTGCAAAAATTTCAGACACCTCATAGTGATGTTGCAATGGGACCTAATGGCTGCATATTTGAACATATGGGGGAAAGAGCATGAAGCCATATAAACAAATCATGATTCCTGTGGTAAAGTTAGGCAATGCTCACACTGCTTGCTCATACCAATAGGGCTGCATGTATACTTGACAGTGAGATCCACATTGTAAATAATGGGGAATTGCACAGGTGAAGACAGAAGTTGAGCAGGAAGCATCTGAGGCTGCAGCAGATGAGGACAGTGGTAGCTGTGCCTGAACTGTGAGGAGCTCTGGGCTCAGAATAGCAATGGGCATTGCGAGACAGAAATCCAGTGAATTTACATGAGAGTAAAGCAGCAGGTAGAGGGTAGTTCGTTGCTATAGCTCAGTTAGGCTTCCCTGAAGCTCCTTCTGAGGTGCCTTATAGAACAACAGAAATAAATTTAAACTACCATGGCCGAGAAACAAAGTATATGGGTCAACAGTGCCTGAGAGAGAGGTAGAAAGAGTAGGAACAAATGTTTTTGTCTCATACCTGACAACATAGGTGTAGCAAGGTGTTTAACATGGATGTGAAATCATACATAGTTTGATACACATATTAAAGAGGAGTGAGCTGAGATCTAGCAACTGTGGCAGATGATAGCATAAGGTTAAGTTGATCAGTCCAGACCAAGGAATGCCTATGAGGAACTTGCAAAGTGTCCAAGCACAGTCTAAGTAAGGTTATAGGGAAGCAGACAACATGACAAGCAGAGTTCAATATAAGCATCAGAAAAGTAAGTTACCCTAGCACTTCTCAGTTATAGGTTAGTTATATCAGCCCAGGCAAGTTAGCTGGGTCCTGCTCTGGGCAGGCCAAAGAGGTGGTGGCTGCAGTGGCAGCTGCATCCCAGCAAGCCAGCAAGTATGGACAGAGGAAAGCATGATGAAGAGAATGGTGTGATTCTTTGATCTAATCAGTGGAATGGCCCCTGTGCGATGCTCACCTCATCCCAGTCACTGCATTTTCAATGGATATTGTGGGACTAGAGGATGGTGAAGAAAAGGGGAGAGGCAGAGAAAAATCATTAAACTAGACTCTTGGTAGAAATTAAAAAAAAAACCCACAAGAATTGTCTTATCAAAAAAAATAGTAACCCGCTCAACCAAGAAAATGTCAGAGAGCTTTGGTTTAAGTGTTTGCCTTTGTTTTTAGGAACCAAACGGTTATTTAATGAAATAGAAGATGGCCAGTTCAAATCTGACCAGAGAAATGATTCCTGGTGCAACATGTCTTGAGCAACCTGGTCTAGTGGGAGGTGTCCCTGCCCATGGCAGGGGGGTTGGAACTAGATGATCTTTAAGGTCCCTTCTAACCCAAATCATTCTATGATTCTATGTGGTTAGATAATTGATCATTTCCACTGCATACCTCTGGGAGCAAAATCTTATCAAGTTTAAAAGGGGTATTAGGCGTGTAGATAGCAAGAGGTAAGGAGTATAATTGCTAAACCATAAGCACTTTAGGAGTTGAGTTAGTCATTATTAGTGGAGAACAGGATAGAACTGTGAGCTGGAACAGGTTATTCCAATGAGTTTACTGTCTGTACTGTTTACAGTCAGTATGAATTCATGAAGGGCAGGTCCTGCTTGACTAACCTGATCTCTTTCTATGACAAAGTGACCTGCTTAGTGGTGGAGGGAAAGGCTGTGGATGTTGTTTACCCAGACTTCAGTAAAGTCTTCGACACTGCTTTCCACAGTATTCTCATGGAGAAGCTGCCTGCTCATGACTCAAACGGGCATACCCTTTGCTGGGTAAAAAACTATCTGGATGGCTGGGCCCAAAGAGTTGTGGTGAATGGAGTTAAATGCAGTTCGTGGCAGGTCACAAGTGGTGTGCTCCAGGGCTCAGTATTGGGGCTGGTTCTGTTTAAAATCAATGATCTGTATGAGGGGATCAAGTGCACCCTCAGTAAGTTTGCAGACGACACCAAGTTAGGTGGGAGTGTCGATCTGCTTAAGGGTAGGATGGCTCTTGGGGAAGAGTGGCTGGGGAGCTGCCTGGCAGAAAAGGACCTGGGGGTGTTGGTCGACAGCCAGCTGAATAGGAGCCAGTAGTGTGCCCAGGTGGCCAAGAAGGCCAACAGCATCCTGGCCTGTATTAGGAATAGTAATGTGAGTAGGACTAGGGAAGTGATCGTTCCCCTGTACTCAGCACTGGTGAGGCCCCACCTTGAGTACTGTGTCCCGTTTTGGGCCCCTCACTGTAAGAAAGACTTTGAGATTCTGGAGTGTGTCCAAAGAAGGGCAAGGAAGCTGTAGAGGTCTAGAGAACAAGTCTTCTGAGGAGCTGCTGTGGGAATTGGGATTGTTTAGTCTGGAGAAAAGGAGGCTGAGGGGAGACCTTATCATTGTCTACAACGACCTGAATGGAGGTTGTAGCGAGGTGTGTGTCAGTCTCTTCTCACAAGTAACAAGCGATAGGACAAGAGGAAACAGCCTCAAGTTGCACCAGGGGAGACATCGATTGGATATTAGGAAAAATTTCTTCACTGCAAGGGTTGTCAAGCACTGGAACAGGCTGCCCAGGGAAGTGGTGGAATCACTATCCCTGGAGATATTTAAAAGATGGGTAGACATGGTGCTTAGAGGTGGTTTTGTCCATGTTAAGTTGGTGATTGGACTCAATGATCTTAAATGTCCCTTCCAACCTAGATGATTCTATGATTCTGTGATTCTATATCTGTTGAAATATATGGTCCTTGTCATTTCTGGAGGCAGAACACTATACAAAGAAGATATTCAATCTTGTCTAGCCCAACTGTGACAATATTCCATTAGACCTATGAACCCTAGGCCTGAAAGAAAAGGAGGGAGCGAGGACTGAGGCTTTTTGGCAGAGCAGTTTGTAGTCCAACAATGAAATAACAGGGGATACTTCAGGTCAGTCCTGAAGTGCACCACAAGAACCATCCAGTAATAGAAGTCATCCATTATCCCTCAGACACAAATATTTTGAAAGGAAAAATTCTGGACAGGCTCAGAAAAGCTGGCTGGCTCATCATTCTGATGAGATTTCCATAAAGAAGTTACAGTATTTCCAAGGTTGCCAATTTTTAAGCAATCCTCCCTCAGCCAATTTTTTTATTTCCCTCCCCACAAACATGATTGGATCATATTATGAATGTATTGCCTGCCAAATTTCATCTTCAGTTAATCATAGTGAGCACTGTGACCTTATAAAAGAATCTTAAACTGGTTAACCTGCTTAGTCTGTGCCTATGTACAGAGGCAAAAAAAAAAGTCTCACCAACTTATTTTGGACTACTATTTATTAAGGCATCGTGATTTATGTTTTCATCCTCTTTTTGCAGTTGGTAAGTCATACTTCAAAGGGAAAGGCTATAAAAGAAAGCAGTGGTTCCACCTAGTTGTGATCACATGGAGGAAGGGGATGATATAATACTAAATACACTCAAGATAGCCAGGAATATGCAGATCTATGTCATCTGTATCTTATTTTTTTACACTGTGGCACATGTGGCTTCTTTTGGTTGAGAAAATTGTAAAACATTTAAAGCAGCTTATCTGTCCTGGCCAGTAAGGCTTTACTCTGCTAAAAGAGCAGAGAAGGGCTAGCACTGAAGGCTAGATCCTCACATGGTACTTATCTGCCATCCTTCTGGCAGCTATACTCTCCAGAAGCAGACAATATTTTGCTTCACGATGAATGGTAACCTGTCTCATGAAATACAGGCTTGCAGATTAAGACAATATTGCATTTTACCTTTTTATGTGGCATGCAGTCCTCATATTAGTTTACCAGATTGGGTTTGGGTTCACCTTATCTAACATCAGACATCCTAAATGTCAGTGTTTACATCAAAGGTAGTAATCTAAAACCTCTTTCTAGTGCGTGGAGAAGAACAGAAAGCCTCCTAATGCTGATTTTTAAAAGAGTACTAATAAATCACATACCAGAATTTTCTAGTTCTCTCCATTTATAATGAAGAGCACCTAAAGCACCATCTCAGATATCTATGTACAATCATCTAACATTTGGTGAGATGGATGCTATCCTCATGTCTGAAATGGAAGACCCATGAAAGAGTACAAAATGCTAGAGTCCAGGATTGAGACACGTTGGTTGAACTACACCTTAGATCAGGAATAGAAGATGAGGCAGGAGAACCAATTTTCACTGGTTGATTCCCATTGAAAGGGCAGAAATGCCATGTATTATGAAAAGGAAAGTGATTGCTGTCTACCTTAGTTAGGCGTTGTAATATTCCACCATATGAAACAACCCTGTTAAGTGGGTCATTGAGTTGCTATTGTAGGCTTCTGCCTAAGATCTCTTACTCACAATGATGTGACAGTTGTATGTTTAGAGAAGAGAGATAAAAGCTGCATGTGAAAACTAATTAAACATTTCAAGGTGCTGGTACTGCCTTGAGATATTGCTGTTACAAAATAATTGTCTAAAAGCCAATGCTTACTAGGTGACTTGGGAAAGATACATAGTTTATAAATTTTAACATGCCAAAATATTTGGAAAACACAGCTGAGGGCATCAACAGGAGAAGAACTTCCCTCAAAGATCAAATAGCTGGATGTACTCAGTTGTGCTCTGTCTTCGACAGTGACTACTTCTGAAGCATGGAAAAGCCAACTTTGGATAGTCACAACATAAACAGTTCATACAGGAATTTTCTCCTTAGTGTTTGTTTTGACAGTGTTTGGGATAATCCGTGTTCATGAGCACATTTAATACGGGAAGAAATATTATATTTCATTTATATTATGAATGAAACAGGACAAGAGGTAATGGGTACAAACTTGAGTGTAGGAAGTTCCATCTCAACAGGAGGAGGAACTTCTTTACTTTGAGGGTGGCAGAGCACTGGAACAGGCTGCCCAGAGAGGTGGTTGAGTCTCCATCTCTGGAGACATTCAAAACCCGCCTGGACACGTTCCTGTGCAACCTGCTCTAAGGTGACCCTGCTCTGGCAGGGGGGTTGGACTAGATGATCTCCAGAGGTCCCTTCCAACCCTATGATTCTATGATTCTATGACTCTATGATTCTATGATTTACAGTTTTGCCTGTAAACACATGGATCTAGATGGTAAAGTTATTTGAACTGGTGCACTCATATTAACTATGCCTATATTGCCTGCAAAGGATGGTCCAATGACTGCCCCAGGAGATTAATTGGCTATCTGCCATAAGGTGAGCTTCCAGACTTGGCCTGGGGTAAAAATGGAGCACCATTTCCATCACCATGTATGCCCAGCCCAGTCAAGAGGTAAGTCAAGAAAGGCAGGAAAGGAAACAAACCAGGCTCACAAACACTGTAGAGGTTTCTGTTTCAATGTAGCATAGACATGGCCTTCAATGTCAGCCAAATTTGTATCAGATAATCATCAGGATCCTTATGGACCTGCTCTGAAGGCCACCATGGAAGGTCTTTCCATTCACTTCAGTGGCTTTGGATCAAGTTGTTTTGGATTAAAAATGCATGGAGAAAAATCTAAACCAAATGTCAATGGCCAAGAGATTCTTCACATAGAAGACAATGACTGAATACAAACAATGGAATTATGGACTGCCACATTCGTCAATACTCACTTAGCACAACCTAAAAATTCACTGCTGGATCCAAGACTGGCTCTTCAGAGGTCCTTCCTGACTCAAAGCACTTCCTAGACTGCTCAAAGCAAACTTTTCCATGCAGACTTCTCTTCCCTTGCACAAATTTGTGTGTTATACTGCAATGGGAGTTCGGGAAGGTCTCAAGGAGCCGTGAATAGATATCAGAAGTTTAAGGCTATGCTGTCATGAGACACATGCTCTCATTGTGGTTTCAAGATAGAGAAATAACAAGGAAGGAGAAATGTGGATTTTCTAGCAGGACATAGTGCAATGGAATAGACTAATCCTTTTTTTTTTTACTGCTTAAACTTGTAAGATTGAAGTCCTGCTGGAGAAAACAAGAATATCTATTATTTCTTTTCTACTCCTTTTTGTTGGTTCTCTTCTACAAAAAAAAATGTTCAAAGTAATAAAAATTAATACCCTCTGTGTCAGCTAGCACGCCACTGAATGCTAACAGTCAAGGAACGCAACAATGCTGCTTTGCTTCAACTGAGTTCTTTCAATCTTTAAAGGGAAGCAGCAATATTGATTTGTAATCCTGGAGGGTGCTACATTAATCCTTTACTACATAAATATTTACTAAAAATTCTGATACACCTATTAACAATGAATGTTGAAGCCATCTTATTTAGAAACTCCTGTCACTCTTTCAATATTTCCGAACTAGTGGTCTGGTGCTAGTCTGTTGGTAATCTCGGTGGGAAATCTGGTCTGATGGAACATATTTCTTTTGATTTCTTGTACAAAGCAGGCAGCACATTGCAAAGTGAGAGCCTCATTCCTCTTTGCTGCTGAGGGTGGCAACTGCCGTAATGATAGCAATGCTCCACAACTCTGAAAGTGCAGGAAGTCCAGCCAGCCCAGGACTCGGGCAGAAAGCTTTCTGTGTGACCCCTGATGTTGTCTCTTCTACCAGTTTCAGTCATGGTTATCCACTAAGACCTTTAGGCTTTGAAAACTTAAAAGAGTGTCATTTAGGCCCACTGAATTCAGTGGGATTACTGATTTAACCAAGATTAAGCACACGTTTAAATTTTCGCTAGGTCAGATCTTAAAATACCATTGCGATCAGTACTGTGTAGTATCTTCATGGATATTTTAAACAGAGGTCTTATGACCTATACAAAGTCTTCCATTAACTTGAATGAACATTTTAGCTCATGGTTTTTTTTGTGTATAGAGTCTTTTTCATTGATTAACAGTTTATAAGTCTTCTAAATCTTCCCATCTGATATAGCTGTAAGTAACAGAATTATACTAAGATGCATTTTTTTTGTGGCATTAGATATACGGAAGAGGATTTCCTGATACAAACAGATCCTACTGCTCACTGAGCATACATTCTTGAAAAGTGCAAGAGTTAGTAATTTGACAGACAGCAAAACAGATTTTTCCACAGGAATTAATGTAAGGGTGGTAGGTGGGATCTGTGATTCAGAATTACACACAGTTTAAATACTGAGGGACAGTACGTTAAAACAATATGATATTTCTGATTCATATCCTGATATCACTGCCTAAAAAACAATAAAAGACAAATTATTAGGAAACCTTTTTCATTTTTTTTCCCAAGATTTTAAGTGAAACATCAATAATGGTCTGGCATGACAGAGTTTGAAGATGACACAATGACATGGAGAATAAACATGCGGAAGCAGGATCATCAGGACTGTCAAGTGCCACATCAATGTCTGATAGGGACAGAAGAGGTGGACAAGATGCTACTTTTCAGTAACTTGTTTTTCAGCACATAGTTTTGCACTAGTTGAAGATGTGGATGACTTTTTTTTAAATAAAATTGAAGACATGACTGCATATTGGCCTGAGATTTTAATCAGTGTATGTTTTTATATCAAGAAATCAAATTTTGCAATGCCTTTGTGACCTTGTGCAATTGTTCTCGGAATGGAATACTACTCTGAAAGATCTCAGCCACTTAATCTATTAGTTTGAGCAATCTTGCTCTCTCTTTCTGAATCATTATATTTTTATTGTTTTCATCATCTTATTCAGGCCCCCTCCTTTTTGTCAAGGTCAGTCAAGTCAATCAAGGGAGAAGGACAGAAAACTGGGAAATGATTAGCACAAGAGGGTGTTAAATGATGGATGGCAGAATTCCCCAAAGATGCATTGGGAAGATACATGGCATGTTTCTGTACATTTCCGGATTATTTACTTGTATGACTTGTAAGACAACTGTATAAAAGGTGAATTATTTCATGACTTCTTGTGAGTAGAATTTCACAGTTGTTCCTAACCATACTTTTTCACAGACCATTCATGAGGACATTTTGGCAAATTTGACCTACAGGGACAGGGAATGTGAGCCTTAACTTCAGTTTTTATGGGAATCAATGAAAGGAGAAAAGGAGATCACAAAAAACCTGCACTTCAAACTAAGCTCTTAATTTGTTAGACAGCACTGCTCAAGTCTGACATCACTCCATTATCTAACTACAATGCAGTTGCAGCTCATGTGAATCATATTTCCAGAAGTGCTATAGTTTTACATTTCCAGTTTGGAAGATCAGACATTCAGCACCTCTGAAAAGTTGACCTTCCACCAATTACTTCCAACACACATTTTTCTGACCTTCATTTCATGCACACATTCATCTGGCTGGACTTCATGCTGCAGTGCTAGGCTGGCCTTCTAAGTGGAGAACGGTTTCTGTCTCAAAATCATATTCTCTTCTTGGCTTCCATGATGACTCACATGTACCCAAGACCATAAAACATAAGTCCAACTTAAATAAAACCAAAACAGTTGCAAATTTTCTCTTTCTGCTTTTTTGCTGATCATTTTGAATCTGCTATAGAGACTAAAAGTTGTATTGTTTACTAACCTACAAAGCAAAAATATGTATCAATCACAAGAATGACTGAATCTACAGGTTGTTCATATCTACATAGGGAAATATGTAATTGCAGACCTTCTTTGTTACCCCCTTAGACTGTAATATCAGTGTCTGACTGATTATTAAGAAGGCTTGACTACTGGCTAGTTTTAATTTCAAACCAAATCTTCCACCCGTTTATTTTCTTACATGTTACTATGGTGAAGACCATCATAGCCTGTATAAAAAAGTGAAACACAGAAGGATCACTGAAAAAAAAACATTGAGTCAGATTAAGACATGAAATAACAACTGAAAAAAGGTGTATTGCTTGATGGTGCCATTAAGCAGTCATATATTTCTGGCCATATTTTGCTGATCACCTGCCCAGAAATGTAATTGGAATCATAAACTTTAAACTTCCTCGATTTTCCTGACAAAATCATTTTAACAAATATGAGCATTACCATTGTCATTACAAGTCCCATTAGATCAGGGGCTGTAATGTGTATTGGCACTACAGTTCCTAGTTCTTTTGGCTTCTCTCATTCTCATCCGTTTAGATTTCCCGGACTGTGATGCCTCAGTCACTGAGGATTAACATCCCTCACAGAGATGGGAATAATTTGTAGAGCTCAGGCCAGGAAAAGCTGCACAGAGTGTCCTTGCCTGTAGGCACCTGTGTAGGTAGGCTGATGTAATTCTACTGTCATTCATAAATGCTGGATATTGCATTGCACACATTTGGCAGAACTTGAAGCCCAAAGGGCAAAGTATACTCTTAATACTCCTAGAAACTTATAACGTGTTTCTCAGGTGTTACAGTATGGTCTGGGATTTCTTTTAAAAACTGTTTTAAGGGCAAACACTTTGTGATCTCTCCTCTAAAAAGACCCCCTTATTTGACAACAATGTTTTGACTGGAGGAATAAAACATTAGTGCTAATCTTTCATTAACTGCTCTTGCTGCTACTCTTAAAGCTCTAGGTCTGAGTTGCATTTGAACTTTATTTTCCCTCTGAGATACAAGCCATTTTCAGCGTCTCAATAGGTCCATTTTCTTTTACAATGTTTTTCAAATGGTTTCTTCAGATTTTGTTTGAGTGGGATGGGTATTATTGGGCAGTCACTAAAGTTCAAGACCTAACCCCACCAACCCTGCTGAGAGCACGTTTGAGCTTAGATGATTCAAACTTGTTCTTTGGCAGAAGACTCCACTAGTTTCAGTAGGAAGCTTGCCTGTGAGAAGAGAGAGAAATGGAGTCCAAATGTTCTTGTAAGAAGGGTGTCCTGTGAAGGCATCCAATCTGTAGTAGTGTAAATAAATAACATTGAAAATCACAGATTTCTTTCCAGCAGAATCTCTAGCTTTGGAAGATCATTAGGACCATTTGGGATGGAATCATCTGAGCAGAAGTCACAAAAGAAGAAAGCTTTCTGATAATGTTTCAGTAACAGAAACAAGAGATGTCATCAGTCTGTGAAAATAGGGGGAAATAAAAAGTTCACTAAAATTTCAAAGACCAAAAAAAAGTCCTGGCTCTGAGACAGTGATTTTATTTCAAGTCCAAATTTATTTTATTCAGAACTATACATTCATCCCTAATTATTCTTCACTGAGTCCTCTCAAGCAGGACAGTCCAGAGCTTCAAGTACCAAATGAGGGTGAAGCTACTGTGTTCCCTTCTTGACCTGCCACTGTTTCAGAATATGAACTTCAGCTCATCTCCCTGCATCTCAATTTTTCCCCACTGTAAAATGGTGGCATTCTTTCTGTTCCTGCAGACTGGACCACACACTGTTTTCATGTCTCAGATTTGATGGCAGATTGTTAGAAGTAAAAGTTAGTGGTATTGATTACACATTAATTTTTCACTCAGTGGTCAATTGTTGATTATCACAGGGCTTGTTTTACTCTAGGTTGAAATGGATTGCTAGGTATTTTAAAATGACTATTAAAATAGAACTCTATCAATATTTGCAGCACTCTGTTTTACAATTCAGTTTCAGTGGAACGTATTTTTTAAACCTGTACTTAAGTATGTTCAGCAATAGGGCAGATATAAACGTTGCAACCAAGTGCTACAGTGAGATTCCTCAGCAGCACAGACACATGGTTAAGAGCTTTTAGCTTTCTTTCATGGAGTATTACATACAGCCTGAAATACTTGGACAGTGCGATCTGCCTGGTTTGGTCCCTGCCTCTTATGAGTAATGCAAGAAGTGCATTCAGGATCACTGTGTAAGTTGCCCAGGGGCTAAAGCTACATCCCACCAGACTACCCGTGTAAATAGGCCATGTGCAAATCTGTGGGATCATGGCTGAATTCACTTCTTTGGCTGCTGAGCCATTCTCTAAGGAGGCAGTGGATTCACCAACTAAACTGATTTCACAAAAGTGCCAAGCTAAGTTAAGCGCTGTAGAGTAACGCTGAATGCAATTATAATTCCTGGTGGCATAATTACCTTCCCTCAGAGACAAGAAAAACAAAAAGATATCATAGATCTACCAGTTTTCCCCTTCTTTAGTCCACTCCTCCATAAAACAGGAAGACCACTTTTCCACCCTAAAACAGAAGGTGTCCCTGCAGAGCTGCTTCTTGCACAGTCAAAGACACAACTTCAGCTACTCCATTTCTACCATGTTGAAAGTCTTGCCACAGGAACTGGCTCAAATAAAAAAAAAATTGTGGCCCTTGTGGGTATGTTTTCCCCAATGGTTCTGGCCTTTATGAGAAACCTAAGTATTAGGTCCTCTATATCTGGCCTTAACGCTCTGTTTCCCTGTGTCCAGTATCATTTGGAGCTCCGGGATTTCCCTTCACTTCACACACCAGAACCAGATTTTGTCTTACATCCTCATGAGACTCCCCCTCAGAGATATCTGAGCCTCAGATATATGTAAGACAACTTTCAGTCCAAAAAGGACTTACTAGGTTAAATAACTTGTTTACTAGAAATAAGGGCTATGGAATAAACTAATCATGATTCCATTCCACAGACATTAAAATAGTTTCGTGTTTCTTTGTGAAGAGGTAAGGGCTCCCCGTTTTCACTATTTTCATCTGGTCTGGGGGGCTTTGGTTTTTCTCCTTATTTTTTTTCCTCCTGCCACTGGCCAGCAATGACTTGTCAGAGGAACCCAAAGCTGGAATTACGAAAGAGTTTTGAGCATATGTGCAAGCTATCAGGAAGGAGCAGGCGGCCACTAAGGCAGGATTTCAGGGCTCTGGGGCACAAGATGCCCATCAAGAGCTCTGGGGCTCTGGCCCATAATAGGGCCCAGTGGGACCTGGAGAGCTTTGGGACCCTCCTCCTGAGCTGCGAAGCACCTGGAGCACCAGCTGGGCTGGCTCAGCGAAGATGGCTCATAGACTAGGAGCAGCAGAAAAGCTTTAGTCTGCTTGTTAGGACTTTTGGTTTCAGATTGCTACGGACTGTCATTGCAATGATTCCTGTGCCCAGAGAGAGATTTCCACTCAACAGCCTTGGTTTCTTCACCTTTTACAAAAGCTGTGAACATTTTGCCTGTGATGTCAGAGGGGGTGAACAGGATCTACTATGAAATATAGGAGTGTGTGTAATTACTAAATTACTGTACGGGTGTCCCTGGCAAGATGCTGGCAGCAGGGGCTGCAGGAGCCTCTGTGAGGAGAAGCCAGAGCTGCCCCATGCCCGACACGGCTGGTTCCAGCCCATTGCAATCAGTTCCAATGGCCCTGCCACAGGGCACAGCCAAGCCTCTCAGCCAGGCTGGTGGCACCTCAGGGAAAGCCTGTTTAAGAAAGGGCAAAAACCACCAGACAGGCAGAGGAAGAGAGAAAAAAAGTGAGAAACAGTCCTACAAACATTAAGGTCAGAGAACGAGGAGGGGGAGGACGTGCTCCAGGCAGAACAGGTATTCCCCTGCAGCCCACAGAAAGTCCACACCAGAGCAGATATCCACACCACAGGCCCTGAAGGACCCCACACCAGGGCAGGTGGATATTTCCTGAAGGACTGAAGCCTGTGGACAGCCCATGCTGGACCAGGCCAAAAGCGTGACAAAGAAGAAGCAGCAGTGAGGAACTGCAATGGACTGATCGCAGCCCCAGTTCCCTGTCTCCTTGCACTCCTCAGGGGAGGGGACGTAGAGGATTCAGGAGTGAAAGTGTGAAGCCTAGCCTGGGAAAGGCAGGGGAGAAAACATGTTGGTTTACTTTTCATTTTTGTTTCTCACTATCTAAATCTATTTTAATTGGCAATAAATAGAGTCGAGTCTGCTTTGCCTGTGACAGTAACTGGTAACCAACTTCCTGTCTTCATCTTCACCCTCTGTGCTGCTGAGAATGGGGGAGTGAGTGAGTGTCTGGATGGGAGTTTGGCCCTTAGCCAAGGTTAACCCACCACAATTAATATCTATAGATCAACACGGAAATAGTTGAAAAGATGGTGTTTGAGAAGTGGAAACTATATGTTTATTGACTGATCATTACTGTATTTGCAGTTAGCATCGTTTCCACTGTTAGGAGCTATGCAAAAAGTCAAACAGCAGCTAAGTGCAAAATGTCCTTCGAGTTATGTTATGTTGACATGTTATGTTGACATGTTGACATGTTCTGAATAGCACTATGTGCCATAGTGGTTAAAATCTTGGCATCTATCTCAAGTCTTCTTATATTAGTATTCTCAATGGTGGGTTTGCATCAGTGTTAAGAGATTTAGACAAAAAAGACAATCATGAACACTTTGGTATTATTTTGTACGGAAGGTGCACAAACACTAGGAAGACTGTTCACAGTTAAGTCAATAGGTTGGTAGACAGACAAGCATAACCTAAAGAGATGTCTGGATAGAGGAATTCGCCCTGTGAAAGACCACCTGAAGGTGTAATGGATTTTCCACTGCAGTAAACTACTCATGGTTTCCATTGGCTACTGCTCTCAAATTTTTACAAACAGCTGTAGGTATTTGTTAAAGCTTTTTGAGATACTTGAGTTTCTACTCCAAAGTAAGTGCCAATATTCCAATTTTTTCCCCTCACAGTATATGCAAATTTTGAAAACTTGTTACAGAAAAGAAATGGAGAAAGTCTGATTTAGAACTATGAAATATTTTCTTTGAATAGTATTGAAAATTTGTGCAAGAAAATAATTAGAAAAAGTAAAGTATACTGCTATGAAATGTGGGCTGAAGACCAGAGAAGATAGTAGCATGTGCTAATAGAAAAGGCAAACCAAAATATGATACGGAGATGAAATCCAAATTAAATGGTGTCTCCTTTGTCTGGATTGAACAGTTCCTCAATATCAACATGTTCCGACAAAACATTTCAATTTTGCCAAAATTGCATTTCCTGGCAGAAATGGACTCCGTAAAAATGTTTTGACTAGCTTGAGTGCATGTATGCCAAGTGATTCCTTTTGTGTTTTGTGGTTTTCATCCACTGTGGAGCGAACTTTTAGTGAGCCTCCTTCATTCATCTGCCCCACCATAGAAATGCATGGCTATTTTAAGCACATTGTGAAGTGGAACACGTCACTTGGCCAGGCTGCCTGCCCGGTCACAGGAGCGTGGGCCAGGAATCCCTCTCTGCACCCACCTCATGCCCAGCCCCACTATCAGGGGAAGCACCTCTGGGATGCATCAACCCCTGCAAGCCCAAAAGGGAGCATGTAGAAAGTGCCTCCTTCTGGAGACGTCCGTAACTTCAGCTCACCCACAGCAACTGGGATGACTCATACAAATAGATATTCACATTTCTTTTTCTTCCTCCTCTACAATACCTTTCTTTCTGAGATGAAAATCGCTATCTCAGAGCTGAGCACTGAGCCAATAAACCCATCACAAAACGGATCGGCTGCCAGAGTCCAGAAAGGGTTAAGGCAGCAGTTGGAGAGGTTTGGGGTGACGTCGTGCTTCTGGACGCCAGAGAAGTCTCTTGAAGGTAGTTCCCCTCTGGTGAGGATGGGAGTGAGCTGAGGTCTGAAATCTGAGATCCCTTGCAGCCTGGAGCTGGTGAGGTCCCAGTAAAAGCTGTTTGCCTGCTTTCCCTTCTCAAGCAGTCACACCGCTGCACCAGCCTGGGCAGTATGGAGCGAGCCCCCTGGACACATGTAGGACTCACTCTCCTCCAGTTCCTGCTCATCTCCTGCTTGCCGAGAGGTACAGTAAGTGAGTGTGTGTGCTATCGGCACGGCCGAATGAGACTCTTTCCTTCAGTGTGGTCACAGGGTTTTGATCTCATGTGCTGCCAGGGAAGCAGAGAGATCTGCAGGGATGGTAATAATAGAAAGAAGGGGCTCTGCTTTATTTATTTTTTTCTTGCCGGCATGGAGTGTGTGTGGGGGAGGTTTGCCCAGGGGTGAATTCCAGGCAAAATTAATAGCCTTAAAGAGAAACAACTGGCTGGATTTGTTTGCCAATGGCCATCAAGAAAAGGGTATGCAATCATGTTGCTTACTACTTTTTTTTTTCTCTCAACACTCAGTGCTAAGGAAATGATGATAAAAAGAGGCATTTAAGTCTTTGAATTGTAAAGCGCAATTTGTTTAGTTTGGCAAGACAGAGACTTTCCTCTCCAGCCCCAACACCAAAAATGAAGGCAAGGGAGGAAAAAAGTGAAGGAAAAAAAGAAAACAAAAGCCACACATTGTTTCCAATCTGAGCTTTAGTTCTGCCAATATTATTCTTTCAAAGGGGAAGCCTTGTTAAAGCAGAACGATCTTTTTTATACTGAAGCTTTGCTCTAGTTTCTGCTGAATCAGCATGTATGGTTATTTCTTGATAAGGTTAAGCAAAAAGCATTTACTGTTGAGTGCAAATTTGCTGTTGTTATGGCCATGAATAAGGTCTGTTTACACCTGGAGGTGGCTGGAGCTGCTTGCAGTAGCTAGCTGTCAGCATCACAGGCTGCTTTCTTGGGAGTTGCAGCCCTAAGGACTGGGAGGTGAAGTGCCCTCAAATCACTTACACTTCAAGCTGTCACAGATTGTGGCTCTCCTCGCAAGGTAAGTGCCTCCTACCAGGGGAGCTGTCAGGTATGCAGACCCTCTGATTGCAATGGCTATAAATAATCAGTGTCAAGGACGGCACTTCAGAGTCTGCCTCTCCAGGGGCCACAGCAGAGGGTCTGCCTGCCTCTGCAGTGTCCTTCCCTTCCAGCCCCTCAGGGCCTAGGGTGCAGGTGACAGGTAGTGTCCAGGGACATCTGCCCATCAGGCTGGCCACCAGAACCTGCAACTGTACTGGAGGACTAAAATCCTGCCAAAGTTTCCCCCTGGAGTACAAGCACAGACAGTTTCTCCACACTTTTGTCCCACCTGCACTGACTTGTCCCCATGGTGGCCTGTCCACAGCCATGTGCCACGTTGTACACTGGCCAGGCAAGGTGGCTCCATGACACCTGCCTTAGTGGCACAGAAATAGCCTTGCTGGTGGCAAAGCACCCCTAGGCATGGGCTGTGGCGGTCAAGTGGCTAGGTGGGAAACAAATCTCTCTTGCTATGGGGGCAGCACATCTCTTTCATGGCAAGAAGCTGGCCCGCAGAGCAGGCAGGCATGGGGCTGCTAGAAGCCCACTCGGAAGCAGTGATGAGGGGAGGCAGGAGGAGGGATAATGATGGGCAATAAGACCTGAGGGCTGTGGGTTTGTGAGCTTGGTAGGGAGAATGCTGGTCCCCTCCAATATCAGTTCCTCATGCACCAGGAACAGCGCAAGAACGGGCTGGGGGACACATGGAAAAGAGCTGTCCCTCTCAGTCCCCCTCCTTCCTCCCTGTGCCTCCCTTGGCCTGCTGCTGGTGGAGCGGTGGCACAGGCACTTGACCAGCACACAGCTGGCAGCATGAGGAGGGGACTAGGAGCTCCCCTCCAGCAGTGGCGGGAGGGGCATTCAGAGTCAGGGCAGGAATTCAAAAGTGCTCTGGCCTTAGCATGTCAGGGCAGGTTGGAAAATAGCATTTTGCCTCCTCCCCACAGATGTATCCAATTTTTATCCATATTTATCACACCCAGTTGCACAGGGTCTGCCTCAAGAGCTGGGGGCAGGAGTTGGGGAGGTCTGGGAATTGATTTTGGAATAAACTTGAAGTGCAAGTGACTCATATTTCCTTAAAAATATATGTGTGTTTCTGCCTATCTAAACCCTTCCCAACCTCTCTTCCCCTCCCCCTCCAGCCTCTGTCTAGAAAAGTGAAGGCCAGATGCACTCAGACTCATCCAGATCTATTCAATCTTAGCAAATGGGTTACTTCAGTTCACATGTTTAGGTTCCTAGCATGGACAATGGGAAAGAAACTTGCTTTTTATTTTGGAGGAAAGCTGGAGTTCCTCACTCTCGACCCTGAGGTCACCTCAAGGCCACACCCAGGAGTCCCTGCAAGCCTGCTGGTGCCCAGGATTTGGCTCTCCATCAGCTCAGAGGGAGCCGTCACCACCACAGCGCCGTGCAGGTGCTGCTGGCAGCATGAGCTCCCTTGGGGTCAGGGATGCCCCTCTCCTTCCTGCAGGACCAGGGTGCAGGGGCAAACAGGGAGGGAGGTCATAAGGCAGGGTGGCAAGCTATCAGCAGGGACAGAGGCCTGGCAGCCTAAGGGTATCTGCAGTCCTTGGTTAGGGCTGGACTACACACCCCGGAGGAGCTGCGAGGAGTAAAATTTGAGATGGAGGCTCAGGGGTTTTGCTGCTGTCTGTGTGGACTATTTCTATCTGGGCAACATTAACTGCAAGTAGTGTGTTCCAGGTCTCACACCATTACAGCAAGCAAGCACTCAAGACAGGTCCAGCGCCACTCCTCCATGTTTATAACACAAGCACATTCTCATGTTATGAGGTCATGAATTTCAATACTGTAGCTGCTTCTTATCCACAGATGCCCAAATATTCTCCCCTATTGCAGAAGTCCAGCTTTGCCCCCAGACCCTATTAGCAATGGCTGGGCTCTCTAGCATCGTCGATGTTGTCACTAACTCAAAAGTGCTACATTCATTACCTGTTCCAGTTCCTTGTCTTGCAGCACAGAGAAAACAAAATCTCTTTCTGATCACACTAGTATAATTTTTCCAGCCAGAATAATCTCCTCTATCCCAGAAGGAAATCAAGGCCTGAAGGGTAATGTGCCAGTCTCTGAGTTTTAGCCTTGCCCTGTCTATTTTACGCTGTCACAGCCCTTCTCAGATAAAGACACAAGGCCACAGTGCTGATAATAAGATCACAAATGCCAGCTCAAAATTATAGAGAAGAAACTGAAGGAGGGGGAGGTTTAGGGCGGACTTCTTCAGGTTGCTTTAGATGCTAAAAACATCCTGGCTAGTGGCACAGATGGCCTGTAATTTAAATCCAACTATGACAAAAAGAGAGAGTAAAAGGAAGCTGTGTGGTGTTTTGAAGGCAAGGGGAAGATGTGTGCAGAGGAGAACGAGGTTTAAACTGGAAGTGGGTCTGAAATGTGGTGAAGGCATGAACACTTGATGCACCTCTCTGGGCCTGTGGCTCAACTGGCTTGTCCCTAAAGGGAAAGGAGGGGATATAAGGGCATCTTGGTACAACAAAATGGGGAAAGGAGTAGAGTTTTCGATTACGGAGGTCTGGAGTATGGCTCTATTTTGCATGTTACAGCTTACCACCAGGGAACAAGGGCTGCTGAAATGTAGGAAGAAAGGGAATGGGAAGATTCCAACAGGACCAAGCATCCTACCCTAGAGTTACCTGTCAGTACTCTCTGCAGCAGTGGGTAGAGCAGCCAAGAGGAGGGGCTGCAGGGCATGCAGGTTTATTGAAAGAGGAAAATGGCGGGAATGATGCAACCGGTTGGACATCACAACTGAGGCAATGTTGGCTGACGGGTAGTGGGATTACTGAGGCTTTAACAGTCTTAGAAAGACCAAACTGACATTCCTTTTTCAGTTAAGACTGGAAACAGAAAATCCTAGAGCTATTTGTGTTAATGCTGGTTTTGCATTAACCCACCATTATACAGCTTAGACGGGCAAAGTCTAGACCTCACAAAGAGGAAGCACAGTTTTTATTTGTCTTTCCATTTACTTACACCAAGATACTTGATTTTTAACATAGACACAGCAAAACAAGGCAGTATGGAGAGAGATACAAGCTTTGGAAGTCACATGGGAAATCCTGTTAACGACCTGATGGAGACCTCAAAAATAATTTTTTTATTGAACTAATAATTTTTCTCTCCTTGGAGCAGAAGTGTTGGGAGTTTATGATTTGATTGTCATAGCATAGTTAAGAATAGAAGCTTACAAATGTAAAAAAGGCACTACTGTAGGCGCACAATGAAGAAAACCTATGGCCTATCAGGAACAACATCAGGACTATTTATTTCTGAATTTATAGCTACTAAACACTACCTGACAACAGGAAACCTGGAATAAAGACCCTTCTATTTGAAAACATTAGGCAGACCGGAATTCCTGAATCAAAGGAGAATGTGCACTAACATTTTTTTCTATGTGAAAATGATCTGAATTGTTAAAAAGGTAGAGCTTAAGACAAGAATGGCCTTATCCAGCCGAACACAGTTGTACTCACCCTAGACAGGTTTTCAATGCACTTCTTAAACAGAATGTATTTTCCATAGTAGTTTAGTCTGCTTTCAACACAATCCTGCATTTGGGACTTAAAAAAGACAGTTGAGTTGACGCACATTTATTAAGTGGACAGATCCACCTTAATATAGTAGATTTCCCCCTGTGCTCATCCACTGGTTTTGATTTTTTAAAATACAATTCCTTTTCTTCCCCTCTCCTCCCCCCCCAACTCTTACTGCTGTGTGAAAGCATACACTAATGGCCAGGAAAGGATGCTAACTGACTTTGTAGGAGAAGCAGTGTAATTATTCAGCAAAGGTCTGCAACCCATAAAGTAAGCACACTGAGTAAAACTAAAACAGGGATGCATTTTAGCTCCTCCTTTAATTATCCCAGCTGCTAAAAAGAATAATAGGTACATAATTTCTAAAGAGAAGCAAGTGTTTTTAGAGACAGCATTATCCCTTTCATTCTATTAATACATCTATTAGGAAAAAAGGCACCATTTTCACAATAGGTTATCTGAGGCGAAAAGAGGTTAAGAAACCTGCAGTTTCCTTCATTATTAATCTTTTGGGGTACACTGTTTTCCAAGAGCCCCAGTAAAAGCCTCTTAAAGGGAACAAACCTTCCCTTCCAAGGTCTATTCCTCTGGGCCTTACTGAAATCAAAAGAAGAGTCTCACTATTCATCACAGTAGAGAGACAGTTTCACCCAACATGTTTCTCATTTCCAGCTGACAAATTCTAGATCTCTTGTGTGCTCAGAGTTCTTGTTGTTAATGTTAACATCCACACACAGGATACCTATGGGGTGGGGCCCAGCTTTCATATCCATGCAATGACAGTAGAGCTGAGTAAGAAAGGAGCAGGATAAAACAGTAATAAAAATGAGACAGACCTAAAGAAAATGTTAGCTGTTACTAGGTTTCACCTCTGTCGCAGCTATTTTTTCTTTAAATGAGAAAACTTCATTTCAAGATTATTACATGGCCAAACATTCCCTAATAAAAGCCTTAAGACATTTGCTCCTTCAAAATCAAATGCTCGTTTCTTCTGCAGAAGGCAGTAATTGTTATTGAGCATCATGCTGAAAAATTAAAATGCAATCAAATAAAAAGGGGCATATTCTCATCAGAGGAATAGAAACTGGTTGAATTATCACTTTGAAAAAGTCATACTCTATCGACTCTAATTTTAGAGACATATCTGTTCATATCTGCTTTTATTTACAATGCACTGTTAATTCATACAGCACTTTTCAAAGAAATTTGAAATAATACTTCTTTGAGCCTAAGTAATGTCTTACTAATGTGCTGATGGATAAATTGAGGCAGGGAAGGAGAACTCATTTTTGCAGGATAACAGAATGGACTTGTAGGATGGGAAGTTCCATCAGTTTAGACCAAGATATGGATGTCCTTATAAAGCACTTTCTTCCATCTTTCAGGAGTTATGATGAATACATACATCCAACAGGGTCCTACGGTGCTCTCACTTTTGGAGGGCTGTAGAGCATACGTAGGTTGTAAACTTTTCCCCCCCAAGGACAGATGGAGATGGCAAACTGTTTTTCTGCAGGATCAGTCCTGTGATCCCTCACATAGCAACTAATGCCACCACAAAGATAGGAAGTGGGTATGGGAAGTCAGGGAGAGAAGGGAGGAAGGTGTCCCATCTCAGCAGCAGCATGGGCTTATATCAGCTTAAAGTGACTTGCAGCCTAAAAAAGTAATTCTTCCAAAGAAGTGTTAATTGGTGTAATCAGGCTTGCTTCAATGTACCTTAGTTATTAGCCTTATAATTTTCCCAGCTCTCAGACCTTTGGAACAGAAATCACCTTTCTATCTAGCAAGGTATCTATGACTGACAAATTCACCATGGCAAAGTGTGCCGAAGCTGAAGTTTTACCATGATGAGCTGCCTAACCCACCCCTGAGGCAGCAATCTGCTTGTGAATTTGTTCCCGAATCACCAAAGCTTTAAGCCTGACCTAGTAAGATAAACCAAAATTGAATCTGGTTTACTTGAATATCCCAAAGTACAAACTGCAGTTGGTTAGAAGCTCACTAATATGTGGATCACACTTTATTTGTTTCCACACCCTCAAACCCTTGCTCATAGGTTTGTAAGCATAAACAACCTCCCTGAAAATGAAAGCTAATAACTCACTACATTCTCCACCACTGCCTTACATTTCATCTACATGAAGAGTCTCTCTTCCTCTTTCCTTATTTCTTTTTTCTTTACATGGCTGAAGAACCTTTTGCTATCATTTTAATTTCCTTTAGAAGGTCAAATTCAGCTTGGCTTTTGGCAGTTTTTCTTTTGTCCCTGAGCAATAAGGCATAGCTTGTTATGATGATCAGTCTGTTTTTCCATCACTGATAGGTCTTTGCTTTTCCCTTGACTGGGCTCATTGTGTATGCCACAGGATTCATCACTATCCTTTCCAGCAAACCTTGTAGTGAATAGAACTAGTGCTTTAAGATGGTTTATCCTTGCAGCTATTTTTTATTACTTGGGCATCCTCTTTAAACTCAGTGGCATAAGAATAAGTAACACATTTCCAGTCTTCAGGGTGAATGCTCATGGAGCCTTCACTTATCTTACAAGGAGACTTCTGTCTTTTCAGAATGGTGCAGTAAAACCTAGCCTTTTGGAAGGTTGCATTTCCACTCAATTTCAAACAGTATGTCTGTCAAACTTCCATCATGACCCTTCCCAAGTACTAACAGAAAAATTTCTTGTGTGGTTTTTATCACCTCATTTTCTGAATCCTATAGTTTGGAACAGGAAAGTATTTGAGGTTTAGTGAGGACAGAGGTGGCTGAATCATATGTGTGCCCAAACCATGAGGGTGATAGGAAAAACAGACACACTTGTGTCAGGGAGATGGTGACCACACTGCTAACTGTTTAAGCTCCTCTGCTGCACACCAGGCTGCCCAAGCACACCTTGGCCAAGAAAGTCAGCACGTTTTGAAAAGGTGAAGCAAAAATAAGAAGCTAAAAGGGAATTCTGGGCCAGAGAAAGTGAGGGATGTGGGTGAACCTGGCAAGTCAAATCAGAGCTAGATTTGCCGCAACGTTGTAAAGTGAATGACAGTAGAAGCTTGATAGTCCACCAGATTAAAACTATTTACCCTTCAAGTTATTGCAGCACTGGGAATAACTTACTTCCACTCCTTCCCTTCCCTGGCTTCTGTGCGTTCATGGTACAGAGGCAGGCAGACAAGCAACGCTTTTAAAAATGCAAACACTGATCCAAGTCAAAACCAAGAGCAAAGATTTTGAGGATCTGTGGAGAAACTGAAGTCCTGTTACTGACAGGGGAAGTCAGTAAGCATTAAACTACTCAGCAAATTGGCTGTGCATTTCATTCGGTGCCAGCTTCTCTGTAGATGCTCTTCATCTGCTTTTCAGCACCTCAGCTCCCAGTGCCAGCTCAGTGGAGGCCAGAGCAGGATCAGACATCTATGTGGAGGCGTGCCACATGGTCCTGCTGTATCTTCTCCTTGCTGCGACTTATCACCCGTGCACAGGTTTTAACAGAGGAAGCTCAGGGCCCACCTGTTAGCAGGGAGGGCTCCCCAAAGTGAGAAGCCTTTGGCTCCTCCAAAGCCCTAGTTCACCACTGGGGAGCAGGGGAGGTGGCAGCATCACTTTGGTGAATTGCCATCACCGTAACTCAGCCCTTGGACTGATGTTACAAACAGGGAGGACATTGATTGGAAACATCCCCTCCTAATGCTGTCTTACAAAATCCATCACTGAGAGACTTTAGGATCTGAAATGTGCTATAGGGACTAGGCAGTCTCGCTAGGTACAGATGTCGGTGAAAAGTGTGAATGTGTTGCCATCTGGAAACGCATGAGAATTACCAGCCGCCCATGTATGCCTCAGTCTTCATCTCCCACCTCACTTGTCCCTCAGGGTGGACTGAAAGCATTGGGTGAAATGTTGTGTTGTGCTCTGCCAGGCTCCTGAGCCAAGCTGGTGTTCCCTTTAGCACCTCCCCAGAGGTTTGTGTCCGTTCTCAACACAGCCGTTTCTTGCTTGGTTTCCATGGTCTTGAGCTGCTTCCATGTGTGCTTTTTATGCCTAGATTTAATGGGCTTTTCTTCCATGATTAAAATCCCCTAAATTACTTACTGGTTTATTTGCCTGTCCAGAGACTTGTTTGTTCTTTTCAGCTAAATACTTTGCATGGGTTGTCAAGCAGTTTCTTCCTGCTTCTCCCAAAATAAAGTCAAGCCACTTTCTGGACTGTGTTTGATGCTGGGAGATGCAGCCACTGTCTGCAAGCCAGGCTGCCTGCTTTGGAGGATTATCAAAGTCCAGCCCACAAAGCACCCCACAATTATCTCTGCCACAGCTGGCCAAGGCCTGGCTTACAGTATTTTACTCAGTCAATAAATCTCTTCCTGTTCTTCTCTGCCTCATTCTCTTCTGTTTTGGGGTAACAATGGCCAAGTGTGGGTGTGGGGAGCTGCCAGTGGTTACCATTCCCCAAACGCACAAGGAGGGGCGGTGTTATGTCTCTTCCTCCCTGGAGTCCAGGCTAAGCTCAGCAACACAAACAAACATTCATTACACATGCTAGCGGCTCTGTGCATCACCCTTTTAAATTTCTGAGGGAAAGATACTTATGCAAAACAAAAGGGAACCTGTCATTATCAGAGGTGCATAAAGTCTTCACACAAATTTCTTTAAAGATTAGCTTCTACAAAACTTCAGAATAATAGATTTCATGATTTCTGTGAAGAAAATCCCAGAGAGGAACACTTAAAATCTCAAATCCACAAATTTCCTTGTCAAGGTTATATGTGTTGCATAAACTGCAGCACCTGAGAACCTGAAAGGGAATTAAATTGTCAGAAAACCAAAAGACAGTTTATTTTCATTGTCTTGGTTCAGACAAGGGCAAGAAGTGAGCAAACAGCATTTCTAGGCAGCAGCAAACGTATTTTTACATTCTTTAAGGGCCAAGATCTGCTGCTTCCATCTTAACATTAAATATTACCTTAAAGTCAACTTATGCTACAAATACACCCATTTGATTCACCAAGAATAAGTGTGGCATCGGCTTTTTTGCCCCATTGTGTACACAAGCTCTACATATAAAAATAAATATGCATATGCAGACACACATTCTCTCTACACACAGACAAACACATGTGTAGTATTTTATGGAGGCATAGAGAAATTTAGGTTGAAAGGGACCTCTGGAGGTCATCTGGTCCAGCCCCTTTCTCAGAGTTGTGTTGTTAGCAGCCTTACCTTGCCAGGTTTTGAATTCCTGCAAGGATGGAGACATTCGTTAGTCACCCCAGTGAAACTTTGCCTGTGAACATTTGGATCATTTTACAGATAGCAATTTCTCTTGGGGAATTTACAGGTACAACCCAAATGGATATAGCTATTTTATTAATAAGCTTTAGCAATCTTGAGAGAAATTAGATTTCTGGCTTGAGTTGGGAAACATGAGAATTTGAAGGAAGCTTTGCAAAAGCTCCTGAGTGTTCAGTGATTCATTACTTGGACTTTGAGGAGTCCTCCTTCACCAAGAAGTGAGACCTCCACCCCCACACATCACAGAAAAAGCTATTTTCAGTCATGTATGGTGAGATGTATCAAACTGAGTGTCAGTTCTAATAAGATAATTAGACATGTGTAATCAATTTGCTCTGGAATCTGAATCAGATACAGTTCATAGATAAATGGCTTCATTAAAAGAGAATAATAGCCATAGGTTAAGAAGTCCCAACTTGGCCAAGTTGATTGACTGTTGTTCTGGGAATTAGAAGGCAGGAGTTTAATTCCTGTCTCTGCTATTTTTTTTCTCTGGGACCTTGAGCAAAGTCACTTCACCTCCTTTGTGCTTCAGTTTCCCATCCGGAAAAAGGACTTTGTAGATCTACAGGCAAAAGGCTAGATAACTGCTAAACACTAAGCCTATTTTTATGCAAGAATTTATTATTGGAATAAAAAATTACAGAACCATATTGAATGACAGAAGTGGCTTTCTTTTTCTTTTTGGAATGATTATGGAGGCGAGGAGGGGAAACAGGGGAATAGTAAGGATTAGCACAAACAGCCTCCTGGTTTCCAAACTCAGAGTGGCAGTGGACTCTCCCCAGTCAGTACACCAGGCACAAGGGAAAGGCTCAGTTCTGAGGAGCATGAAGGGCTGAATTTCATTTCCCAGCCAAAAGGAAAAACAATAAGAAACAGTTTGGTGGTCACTTTTATATGGAGTCAGTAAATATCATCAGGAGAAAAGATAAGCTTCCAGAAACCAGGCTTCATGAGGTCGTGAAGAATCAAGTGAGACAGAGGAGCAAGGTTCAGTGGTAGGGAGCTCCAGCAGACACAGTAATTAGGTTATGAGGCGCAATGAAACAAAAAGCAGCAGTGTGAGAAGGGAGCCAGGTACAAGCACGGATGGGAGTGCTGCACCTTAGAGATGTACGGCTTGTTGCAATGACAAGGCAGCCCTGGTTCTCAGAGTTTAAAACAAAAGGAAAAAAAGATGTTACCTAACCACAATGAAAGAAAAAAAGAAAAAAAGGAGAGGAGAGAGGAAAGAAGAAAGAGACATCTCATTATGTTTCCGTCATGTCTTATCTTTCTAGTCTGCTCTCCCTCTTTTTGTCATCAAACTCCATAAAAGCATCCATCGGGTCTGTCAGCTGGTTAGGAGACACACTGACAGCACTGCACTCATTAGATTTCTTTTTGTAGAATTTAGTCAGGATGTTGGTGGAGAAAGATGGGATCCGCACTTACTGTGGCAGTCTGGAGTGACAGTCCGAGGTCGTTTCCTAAAAGGGCACTTCCAGCATAGCTTAAATATGATCATATGAGGTTATGCTAAAGATATTAATAATGCTACCATATGAGAAATGCCAGACAAACCAAACCTTTCAAATAATGAAAAAACTTGTTTCCTTTGGCAGTGAAGCGGAGTGTAACACTGCGTGCTTCTGAGTGAAAATAGGGAGTTAAACCAGCTAAAACCCAGCCTCAAAAGTGGCTATTCCTCGTGGACACCCTAGACTTCAAAAGTAGCAAATTCACAAACAGAAATACAATTAAAATATGCTATTATAGTTTAAATAATCTATACTGCATGTAAGGCTGTAAATCAGTACTGCAATCTGAATAAGAGATTCTCACATGACGTCATCCTCTGTAGTTTTTTTAAACTGTTTTTCTCACCACAGAAGTGGAAAGGCCTTGCAGACAAAAGACTGAAATGAACATATTCCTTCCCTCTTGTCTGTTTGCCTCCTCTGGCTGGCACTGCAAAACTGCCTGTGTGTCCTTTAGACACCCAAACCAAGCTAATGTTTTGGCCACATGTTACCATGTAGTTTAGGATTTCCTGGGCCAAAGACCTTGGCCAGCATCACGCCACACATGATCTGACAAATTGCTGAATCCTGTCAATCCTTGGCAGATAATGGATTATTTCCGCATGTCCCCCTCTCTGTTCCCCACTTGCAGAGTACACAGTGATCAATGAAAACTGCCCAGGCGCCGAGTGGAATATCATGTGTCGGGAGTGCTGCGAATACGACCAAATTGAGTGCATCTGCCCAGGACAGAAAGAAAGAGTGGGCTACACAATCCCCTGCTGCAGGAACGAGGAGAATGAGTGTGACTCCTGCTTAATTCACCCAGGTATGCTTAGGGCCACACTGTTCACACCAGACCTTTGGCCAAGGCATCAGCGCATAATAGTAGCTGCTGGGCAGGGGAGCAGTGAGGGCAGACACATCTCCCTGGAGCATGGGATTGCCCCACGTCTCCTCAGGAAAACCCTCTGTCATTCTGCTGACAGTAGCAAGACACTTGGCAAGGTGTCCGTGCAGCAGCTAGCATCATTGCCAGAAAAAAAACAACCACTTTCTATCAGCAGTGTTGTCCCCAGAGTGTCTTGGACAGGCTTGGGAGCTGCCAAAGAGTGATGTTGCAGCTGGCTTCACACAAGGAGTGTTTCGTAGGTGCTCTGTGATGATCTGCATCCCCAAAGCAAGAAGGGAGAGATGAGTTGGAACTCCGACTAGCAAGGAGGAAAAGGCAAAGTGAAAGGTGAGAGCAGGAGACAGGACCAGGTTAGAAGACATCAGAATCACTTAGGATGGGCCCGAGTGGCACCAGCATCCACATTCAGACTCCTGAGAGAGGCATTTACAGTCAGAGCAATGAGATTTAGAGCTTTGGGCAAGTCAGGCTGGGAGTTTGACTCCAAATTTCAGAGTCTGAACTGCCTAGGGTTTGGGGATGGAGGTTGGGTACAGTCACAGTGGGGAAGCTGTCAGCACCACAGCACCACAGTCAGTCACTAACATCATTGGCATTTTTTGTGGAAAAGAGAGATAGGCTGCTCCTCTCCCCACAGGACAATCCACTTTGACTTTCCTCTAATGCAGTGGCTCTCCTTTCAGGCTGCACTATTTTTGAGAACTGCAAGTCCTGCCGCAATGGCTCCTGGGGAGGGACGCTTGACAACTTCTACATCAAGGGGATCTACTGTGCAGAGTGCAGAGCTGGCTGGTACGGAGGGGACTGCATGAGTAAGTGTCCTACACGGGCAGGGAGGCATGTCAGGGACAGTGAATGGTGGGACAAAGCCAGAGCCATGCTGTGCCTTTCCAGCTATTCCTGTATGGTGAGTCTTTCAAGGGGCACAGGCAGGAGAGAGCGAACACGACCAGGCAGAAGCAGATCTGCACTGGGGAAAACTTATCTCCCAGTGCGCATGTGCTAAGGATTGACCTGGCCCCCAAGTCACAGGAGGTTACAACCCTACTAAATTTCTTGTTTGTTTGGGTTTATTTTAAAACTTTAACTACTGTGCCTCTGGAAATCTTCTGTTCTCAGCATTTCTTGGACATACTTCAGCAAAACTGATTCCCCAGAGGCCTTCACCAAAGCATAAACCTTTACAAGAGCAACCACTATATCAAGAGGCTCCTGCTCTGTCCTTCTTCAACCCCTGGGCTGCAGAACTAGCCCCGAGGAAGTCCCAGTGCTCTCTTCCTCCTTCGCACAGCTCCAATGCACTCCAAGGCAGCTCTGGAAAACAGTGTCTTGCAACTGCTAATAGTGCCGTGATGAACCAGGAGTGTTTCAGCCTCTGGTGGCGATATCTGAAGGGTTTTTTTCCCGACAGCATACAAAAGCTCCTGCTCCTTGGATTTTGCTAAGCTTTTGGTCCCAATGCTATCTTTCAATGATGAATTCCATAAGCTAATTGGATACAGTTTAAGACTAATATTTCCTTTACCAGTTTCCCACCGGTGAAGGTATAGTCTTTCATCAACCTTCTTTCAATTTTTATTGACTGTCTCTTTGTTCACATTTCACTGAAAGGGATGAAAGCAGAGTCTGCTTTTCCTACTCTATTCTGTCCATTATTCTACACACCTTAGTCTTGTCTCCTCTTAGTCATCAATTTTAAAGCAATGATTGAACCCGATTTCACAACACAGCCCATGACCATTCAGGAGGTGAAAGCAAACAAAATAAAATCATTGCTTCAAGCAGCAGAATATGAGGAATCAACATGTTTCAGCAACAGGATTAACTCAACCTTGGTGCTTCAGAAGTTGATAAACTTCCGAAAGTTGAATCCCTTGCAGTTTACAATGTGATTTCTAATAGCACTTTAAAGTCCCATTTGCTCTGGGTCAATGCTAGAGCTCCCCAGGAACTTTTTATAAGAGCAGAGCCAAGAAAGAATCATTAGCTCATCCTTAGCTAATTAGCTTCCTCCCTCTGCCTAAGTAGATCTACAGTAGACCTACAGTTTATTTCAGCCTGCTCTGCCAACTCATTTTTTAAAGCAAATACACCCTCACACCGTAGTCTATTCTGACATTTTTGCAATACTGAAATTTTGCAGAGCTGTGTCTTTCCTACTCTCCTTCCTTGCTCTCTTGAGGGAAGCAGTGTGACACTGAGGATGTAGTCTCTTTTGTGTGGTTCTTTGGTACTTCAAAGGCATGGTAGGATGGGCAGATAGTGCTACTGTCCCACTCTTAAAGAGAAGCACAGGGGACAGCTGTGATCCCAGCACACTCCTGAGTTCCCCTGCTGTGGCTCTCGTGGCTATCTCACTTTTGGCCTTGGCTCAGGCATGCAGAGACTCCATGTCCAGAAAGCAGTCTATAACCATGCAAAGCGCTGGCCTGCAGGCTCACAGCTACGTGGGTTTGGGTCTGGAGGGTAGCCAGTGAGTAGCCTTCGAATGACAGTGTGCATTGGCTGCTGGAGCAGTGGATGTGCTAACACAACTCATTTTGGAGAGTGACAGACATCTCTCTTTGCTACCTGGCAGGCAGGATCACATCTGGAACTTTGCAGCCTGCCCCAGGTGCCTTGCCAGTGGGAGAGTACCAATAAATCCCAGAAACAAAGGGAGTGCAACCACAGTAATTGGGGGATGTAATCTGTCTACTTTATCCTATATTGCAAATGCCGGTACCCTCTGCTAGCAAGTGCATGGATGGCCCACAGGACTTGCACCGACCAAGCTGGTCGTTAGCACAAGCCACACACAAAGCTTCACCCCACACCAGGTCAGCACCTGTGGGGCGCAGTGTTGCCGCAGTGGCCATAAAGGAGGACTCCTCCGGGCAGAGCTGTCCCCAGCTGAAGCTTCTTCCCCAGATTTTACCTTTTCCTGCCCAGCGAGCCCCACGTCTACCTTGCCCTTGCGCCGAAAGCAATCTACCCGCAGACTTCACACTCCCCGCCCACACCTGAACGCTTTAGGGCGGTTGCCCCGAGCACGGACCGGTGCGAAGGAGAGAGCCGGGAGTATAGGCAGGCAGCCCCTGGGCAGCCGGCAGGACTGCGGACGAACCCTCCGCCGCTGCTGCCCGGGGAGCGCCGGCCTTTGTCTCCCTCTCGCGGGGTGCGGCAGACGTTTCCGCGAAGCACTGGCCCCGGCCCCGGCCTCCCGCTCCCGGGGCCGAGTGCGCCGTGGCCGGCCAAGAGGGCGAGCAGGCACCCCACCAGCTCCATCCCTTCGTTACCGGACCGCCGTAACAAACTGCCCTGGGCAGGGCACGGCACGGCACGGCACGGCACGGTCCGGAGTCCCCTTCCGCAGCGCAGCCTCCGCCGCTCAGCCCTCCCGCCGCGCTATTTCCCCCAGGCGCCCCGTCCCGCCGGCGGACGCTGCGCGGCACCGCTGCCAGACGGGCGGTAGGTGGCGCACGGGGGCTCCGAAGGAGGACGCGCCCCCAGGCCCGCTCCTGTCAGACGGGTCGGGGTAGGCACAAGGGGATAAGCACCAGGGATGCAGGAGAGTGGGAGGGCAGCCGTGGGACAGGCCCTGGTTACCGCAAGGGGAGGCTGCAATTGTGAAGGCAGGGTGAGCTCTGGGAGCGATTTCTGGGGACTGCCAGCAAGAATGGTGATGTGCCTGGAGGGCTGTGGCAAGGAAGTAGCATGGGACAGCCCGTGCAGCCATCTAGTTTGTATTGTCTGCTGGCATAGCTGGACACATGGACATGGCTGAAAAACAGCCAAAGGACACCAGATCATTTGATAAAAAGAGAAATGGTAGTCCAAAGGAATGTTATTAGGAAAAAGTGCGCTGAGTAGAGTTAATTGGGTACTGGGGCATTTCCTAACGGGACTGTTTATTGGATTGGACTATTGTGCCCTAAACGGCACATCAGAATCTAAAACCAGAAGAAAAGTGACCCCGCAGGAGCCATTCCTCTATACCCTGCACTCCAACAGCCTTTGTCAACCTCTGATTGTCATGTTGCTTGAGAACACATACTCCATGCAGTCCCTGTGATGAACAACGGTACTTGTTGTTTTGAAGACTTTGCAAACATGAGTGTTTCACATAACTTGTTGGTGGCCAACAAGCAACAGGCATCAACAAGGCATGACAAGTGATAGCTGCCTTCCCATATCAGCCTGTTTCTGAATACCAGTAATGTTTTTACTCTCATTCTCCCCTGTTCAGTCCTCTTGGCCTTTGAAGGAGCCCCACATCGATGCTGTAGCACTTGAACAGCAGATAATGAGTTCTTACTGGAGGTCTCCTCAGGACATCTCCCTCCATCCCACTCCGTACGCTACAACTCGGAGGTCTTCTGAATTGTTTTCTTTTCTGTTACTAACAAGCCTTAGAGGAAATCTTACTGTGGCCCTGAAAGCTGCCTTTTTTCAGGAACAGGAATGAAACAAGGATATTGAAACTCTGCCAGAGTGGATTATTTTTTGTAAATGAGGCAGAAATTGCCAGCATTTGTGTTTAGGACGTAAATTATTTTTGATAGCTTTCCAGGTCTCCCACGGATTTAGAATGGGAAGAGAGAAGACTCCTTTTGATCAACAGATGATTGAACTGTTGGTCTGGGGAGTTAGCCTAACTTCTAGAAGGGGTAGAGATACAAGAGCACAGATCTGATGTGATTGCAAAGGTGTTTCGTGTGGAGAAGGGCAGTAGCATATTTGAGAACGTTCTTCTGGAGGCGGCCATTGAATGGCTCCTCTTTAGCCTCTGGGCCGTGTGCTTTGCTGTCCAGACCTTATTCCTTGGCACCAGTGTTCAGAGAGTTTGGGCTGTACAACTGCAAACAGAAACATGCATTTAGTATGCTGTGCACACAAACATCTCATTGCACCAGTTCTTTGGTTTTCCTTTGTTAAATGCATCAGAAACTCAAAAGCCCTTCAGGATGAAAGGGAAACTTTCTTTGAGGTGGTCCAAACCCCCTGTCAAACCATCTAAAGATTTCTTACAGCTTTGTCTCAGGTTGTTATTGAGGCAGGAGCCAGCAGCAGCACAAGGTCCTGTTTCTTACTGTGGGAAGGAGCATTATCATGTGCACGACAGTGGATCCTGCTGTACTCACTGAATCCTTATATGGTTGCTGGGCACAGTCATTAATCCTTGCCTTTTACAGGGGGAACTAAGCGAGCCACACAGAATGAAACACTTTTAAGGAACTCTTCTGAGCAGGATTTCTGTTTCCTTGGGTCCTGCTTAATTAAGGGTAACCGAGGGTAAATGAACAAAGGATTTTTCATTTGAGCAACACATTCTTAAGAAGAAAGAGGAGTAATTGACCTGCAGTTTTCACATTTCCCCATAGACCAGATGCAGCAGGAATGATTTCCAGACACTGAGATCAATAAGAACCGCAAATTAGTATTTCACCGAATCAGGTCACTGTCACCCTCTTTTCCCAGAGGAAGGAAGGGCCCTGAGGTGCGTATTAAAACCCACCATTTCAGTAGGAAACATTCATCCTGTGTCACTGGTTAAAAGTTTAAGGTCCCTCTTTGGAAACAGATGGAAGGAGCAGGGCTTCCTGTTGGACTAAAGAGGCAAAAAAAAGCAAGAGAGTTGCTGTGGAGGTCTTTTGGGTCATTTGCCTTTTTACTTATCCTCATTACCTGTGGTGTGCAGAGTTCCCTGGTTTGGTAATGCTGTTAGACTCATTTGCAATTTCTGGCTTACGGATATAGCCTCATCCCCTAGCAAAGCAACCAGGCTTACCAGGGAACGTAGCCATTCATAAAGACGTACTCAGGAAAGTAGAAACTGAGAAATTATCTCTGTTTGGTGCATAATTTTGCTAGCACTTGAATTTACACATCACAGAAGGCTCTACAAAAATCACTAAAAACTTTCCCTCTTGCACAGAGGAAAATACCATTAGTTATATTTTATAGCTGGGGGAAAGGTAGAGGTTACCAAAGGTGAGAGAACTCTCTGAGCTAAAAATGTTCAGCGTCCAAGATGAGGAATTAGGACAACTATCCCTTGACAGCTGCCTAGGGACAGCTGCAGGATAGTCATGAAAAGATATTGCTTCCTCAGTGTGTGACCTTATCTGCTGTTTGCTCAGGTCATTGTCCTCAGATGGTTTTCTCAGACTGGGCTCAAATGACCAGAGTATTTCATCTTATTCTGTTGATGCTGGGCACTAAAGTACATTTCATAGTATGGTGAAAAGCTGAGAGTGACACAGACAGAGTGGGACAGGAGGAGAGGAAGGATCGGAATGAACCTGAGAGAAGGGATGCGGACTGTGTATTATATATGTGTTACATAAGTCATTGGTGGAGGAGCTGTGATGGTTATATGTCTCCATTGGCATGGTGTCATTAACATCTAAGGATGATGTGGTAAATCCTGAGGACAAACAGATGTCTTCTCTAGGAATACATCAGCTGTTTTTCCTCCAAGAATCTCCTTGTAAAGGACCTGAAACTATGATGTTGAGTGCAACAGCTCCTCCTCTCATTGCTTCACTCACTTGAGCTAATTCAAGTGTTTATTGTACCTTTGGCACTTTCGCACCGGCTTCCTCAGCTTCAGTGATTACACAGGTCAACATGAGATCCACCAAAACTGTTCTGAGATGGAGTGTCAGCCGGGTGGATGGGTGGGCTTAACATGGGACATGGGAAGCATGGGACAAAAGCTGTAAGAAATGGTTTCATGGGGCTGTGTTGCAAACCAGCAATCAATTAAAACTTTTCTAGGGGTGCTCTTCGCCTAGACAATACTCTGAGTCATAACTCTTTATAGCCATAGTGTGGCTGTCCCATTATTTTATATACTGCCTTGTAAGAAAGTGTGTATCTTCCTAAGCCATTCTGTCTTCTCATTCCAGTGTTTTTTTCTACATGTATTTTCTTCAAATCCCTCTTGAAGGTCCCTTATACAGATTTTTTTTTTCTTCTTTTGCTCTTCAGGGTGCGGGCAGGTTCTTCGGGCTTCTAGAGGTCAGATTTTGCTGGAGGGTTACCCACTGAATGCACAATGTGAATGGACTATTCATGTTCAAGCTGGATTTAACATTGAATTAAGGTAGGTCACACTGACTTTTAGCCAGTGCTGGTTTCAGGTGGATATTGGGGCATGTGGATAACCAAGAGTCAATGATGCTCAACAGCTGGGAGCTCTGAAGCAGTGAAGGTACTGCCGTCACTTTGCATTTGGTACCTCACCTCTTTTCCCTGGTCTAGTTTGTGATAGGCAGCCACTGCACAAATTATCAACACTATGCTTTCAATTCCTCTTTAGGACAGCTGAATGATAAGGAGAGTTTCACAGATATCGGGCAAAATGTATCTCTCTAGAGGTCTCTTCAAGACCTTGACACCAAAGCACCAAATATTTTCTGAAGAGTGTACTGGGCTGAACTAAGACATTCTTTGAAGAAAAGCTGTAGGAACATTTTGATGTGATGTCTCATGCTAGGAGAGAGTGGCCGATGGGACCTACCTTGCATTTAGCCTACATTTTCCCTCTCTTATTTTTCTTTCACTCATTTTACCCTGTCAAATGCCCTGTCATTTACCAGCCTCAGTTATTCCTCTTACCATTCCTATGTAATTCGTTCTCCTGCAAGTCATCACTCCTCTGACCTGTGTATGCTTAGATCTGTTAACCCACCCCTGCTGACTCAAGCTCACAGTTCTTGATTGGGTATCGTCCTGCATAGTGCAGGAGAGTCCCTAAGTGGGGTAATTAGTACTGTTTTCATGTGTGTGTAGCAGGGAGCTCACACATGGAGCAGAAAGCTTGTCAGGAGATTGTATTCAAAACCCACTAGGCTAGTAAAAAGAGTAGCTAAAGCCTTCACATTGGTATTTCACCAGCTTTGTAACTCAGGCAAAAGAACTATGGTAGATACACAGATTTTTTCCTGTATGTTTAAAGAAAGAATATTTAATTAGAGGAAGAGAAATCAATTGAATAGAAAAGAAGAGCTTGTGACATTCCCACACTAATTTCTTTTTTTTTTTCTCAGACTTGCAAATGCCAGCCTATTGTGTAGTTATGAGCAGCTGCAATTATTGCCTGGATAGCGTTGGAGAATCTTGAATCTGGAGAATTGTGTAGGAGACAGGGGAGCAATGCTGTGAGGAGGAGTTTTGTATTCTCATGGCACAATTTTGCATCAGTCTCGGCAGCTATGAGCTGTGCATACTTTGTTTTTAAAAGATGTTTTTGGGTAGGTGTATGATTTCCACAGCACAAGCTCAGAGAGGTGGTAACCTGGTATTTTTTGCATTTCTGAATAAGGCTTTGTCAATTGTAAGGCTTAAAAAGTGCTTCAGGAGCTACAGGTGTCACCCTGTCTTTACTTTTATGGTGGTGGGTGTGAGAGTGAAATGGATCCTGTGCGTGCACATCACTAGTGAATGCACCCATCTCTGAGTAAAGGGTTGACAGCCAGGTGGCACCAGGGACAAGGTACGAGAAAGGGAGGAAAGGCAGATTGAATTTGCTGTAGCTGTGCTAAGGAGACTCTAATCTGTTTTCAAGGCGGATGAATGGGGAGTGCTGTAAAGTAAGCTAACAAACAGATGTACTAACTCTTTGGAGAAATCAGACCTCCATTCTAGACCATGAGGACCACCTACATGCATGTTAGGAAGATGTTAGTGTCATATGAGATCTGTGCAGTTCACTCCATTTACCTTTGCTGTTACCAGAAGATGTAAAACTTCAATATGAGGGGCATCCTGCAGAGTACCTTTTTCTTTCTCCCCGTGTCCATTGTTCCTATAGGCAACCAAACACAATACTAGGCATCTCCTTGTTGTGACATAACATTACATTCCAACTGTGGAAGTCTCCAAGAGGGAAGCCTGAGCTACCAATCTTCTTTTGTCAGCAACTACATTTATCAGAGCTGGGTAGTGTTGAAGAAGCTTAAAGCCCTGTGCCCAGCCTGAGCTGAGCTTGATGTCTGGGTGCCTAAAGATCCCAGCAGAATGACACAGCACTTCTAGGAACTGATCAGGAACTGTCCTGAATGTCCACATTTATTCCTGCCACCCTGCAAGTCAGGAGGCATAGGAGGAAGCCTCCAGGGCAAACACAGAATGTGAGGACCTATATCTTCCTCACAAGGTAATCCTGGCATGTGTTCTGAATCAGCTGAGGTTTTCAAGGTGGACCACCTCAAAGCTGGCCATTGAGGTACTTCAGCAGTTAGATATTGTGGGAAATGGGTACATTTAGCCTAAGGCTCCTTCTTTAGGCAATTCTTACAGAGAAGGGCAGGTGCAACTAAGCAGGCTACTGGAGTCTTCCTCCTGTGTCTGCCATCCATGCTGAATCATTGCCTTTGCTGCATTTTCATATAAACATGCTGATCCCCTCTGTGGGTGCTTACTCTGCTTAGAGTTGTAACACGCCACCAACATTGTGCTGAATCAGCACAACTGATAACAAAAAAAACTCCTTTCTTCATTCTCTCTGTGCACAAATCCTGTTTGCTGCTACTCTGATGGCTTGCGAGGGCAGGGATAGGGACATTGTGATATAGGGAGGAATGAAGTGCTTTGTCTCTGCTTATATAGGGCAGGGAGATTAAAACTCTCAGGAGCATAAATAAATCTTCCCTTGCTTCAAGCTGTGCCACACAGTCCTTTGGGGATTGGCTAAGCAGAGTTGTTTAGATAAATGGTGCCCAGATTGTGGTGGTAGTTTGTTTTCTCTGCTTTTTTCCAGCCTGGTTTTAATTTGGGTTGGGATGTATAGGCTCCCTCAGCCCAAGCCATTTCAGGGATGTCATACCACAGTAGAAGTAGCTCGTAACTTTCAATCATTTTCTTTAACGTCTCAGCAGAGATGCAATTTTAAATAATTTCCTTTGGCTAGAAGCTTTCCTTAGATGGGTAGGTGAATGTCTTCACACTGCAGAAACTGACGAAATCAAGACAATACTTTGCATTCCATTTTGTATTTGATGACCTATAGCACTAAATTAGCATGCTTAGTTTCATAATATCCAAGCGAATTATGATACAGTTACAGTTTCACAGGTGAGGGAACTGAGGTTCATTACATTGCCTGTACCTGTTATTTAAACAGCAATAAACCTCGTGGCCTGTAAAGGGTCCCGTCAACTGAGCCATAGCCAAGAAGTTTTGAAAAGCTTTGGCAGGTTTCCTGACCTGCCAATTCTGAGTCGTAATCATGAGATCCCGTGTCATCAGTACAGTGTATCTGCTTCTATGCTAAGTTAAATAAAATGCAAATCAGAGACCGCTATGCCTTTCACATCTGCCACTGTTTTCATTATTTTTTAAAGCAGAGAATTGCTTTTTCTGCTTTTCTCTTGCTTTTCTCTACCGTTAAAAACAATATTCTGTATATGGCTCTCTCCTTCTGTGCCTTCACTCTGTGTGAGTATCTCTTGATATTCTTTGTTCAGGAACACACTGCTAGACAGTTTACCTTTACATCTATAAATAGGACTGCTCCCATTATATGGTGAGCATCCCAGAAACTTTCTTGCTGTACTTACACACATACTTATTTTTAATCAGAAATGTACCAGTTCAGAGAACCAGTAAATAATTTTAGGATTGAGTCAGGATAAACTGTAGCCTGATAAGTGTGAGAAAGATAAATGGGTTAATTTTTATTGCTCTAAAACTTCCATAAGGGTAGATCCCTGGGGTATGTTCTGCCAGTGAAAGAATGTTTTGAAGATGTAGTATATAACATCATGCCTGTGAGGATAGCTCTGGCAAACCTGGCAGAACTAGAATTCAACTTGTGCATTTTATGCAAAGCTGAGTTGAATTAATCTGTCTCTAATGCATATGAAAAGTAGATGTCATTTCTTTCTTATTCGACATTCTACCAGAGGATTTAAAAAATGAGGGGCTCTGCTCCATTGGTGTAGCTTCCTACAACTGCTCATTCATTTCTCTGTATGTAGTGTACTCCTGATGCTCTAAAACCAACCATATGACCTAAACAAAGGTGACTGACTGAAGAGGCCTCTTAAGTCAGCTCATAAGTTGTCAAAGAAAGGTCATTCCACATAACATGGGAGCCTCCTTAGTATGGGGGCCTGAATCCCACGGAAAGAAGAGCAGGAAATAGGCTCCAGTACTTTCTTGCCTCTCCAAATGGTGAGATCCAGCAGCAGATACAAAATTTGTCTATTTGTCTCACCTCTTTGGTGTGAAAATGCAGTCTTTGCAAATCACTAGACCCACACTGTAATATGCAATATGGGAGATTTAGCCGAATCCTAAATACACGTTTGGAGTGCTAGGAGTTCTCAGGAAGACTGAGTATACAACAGTTCACTTATAAATTATTCTGCTGAATAGTTAGTAGCATGGCCTCTCCCAGACCCACGTCTTCTCATTCCTATCTGCTGTACCAAGGCTGGGCCCAGCATCCCTTGCCTTTCCTCATTCTCCAAAGGCGCTTGCTGTTTCTCACTCTGTTTCTCATTCATATTCTGGTGGGATGCTTTGGCTTCATGCCCTACTGAATTCTAACAGCACCATATAACATTGCTGTTAACGAACAAGAGCCTTGTGCAGTGGCTGGATCAAAGCTAGGAAAGACAGGCATTGTGGGAAAAGGCTTTAAGTATTTCCCTTCTGCATTAGCTCTTTTCCCTTATTTCTGCTCTCAAAAGAAGGGCAAGTGCCAGACATTGGGGTTTCATTACCATTTTGCTTTCTAATGCAAAACATGCTGTAATGTTTTGGATTCCCTTTCTCTGCCTATTTCTGCTTCTGTTACATCCCCGAGCTTTCCTTGTACCCCTAATTGCTGACTTCAGAACATCACAATATAAACAACTTTTGAGTCTTGGTCTTTGATACTGTTACTTTCAGTACTTATAACTTTACTTAGGGAAAATAGAACATTTTTTTCCAACAGCCATGATAGAAATATGGCCCCTAGAGTGTCTGACCCTAGACGAAAGTTCTGACATTGTAATGTGGTTATGGACCTGGTGCATGTGAACAGACTGTGTGGCTTCAATTTAGACTTCACTGTTCTGCCACTTAAATACTCTCATGGAGCATCTATGTAGAATTGAGCTGGCTTCCAAAGATCATGATGCAAAAATTGAGATGAATTGCATGGGACTTCATGTGATTAGGGACTTGTTGATTCATTGAGGGTGGGGAGGCACTAACATAACTAAACATCCAAATAAATTAGAGTCAGGGTGCACAGGTGAGAGTATGCAGTCTGACTGTGTGTCCTTGTTCCCAAGATTTTCCATGCTGAGCCTGGAGTTTGACTATATGTGCCAGTATGACTATGTGGAGATCCGTGATGGGGACAATTTGGACAGCCGAATAATTAAGAAATTCTGTGGAAATGAGAGGCCACCTCCCATCCGGAGCACTGGGTCTTCACTCCATGTCCTCTTCCAGTCTGATGGATCCAAGAACTTTGATGGATTTCTTGCTGTCTTTGAAGAAATTACAGGTAAAATAATCCAAAAGTGGAACATGCCACTCATTCTCATTAATTCAATTTCACTAATCTCTTTCCCTGTTTTGCTTCATTAAAAACTTTCATGCTGTGTTGCTGACAGCAACTTACACAAAGTCAGTGCAGGGAAGATTCAAAAGCTGTCAGATGGCATGCGAATGTGAGGTTCTTCCAACAAAGACTGAATTCCTTCTACCTGTGTAAAGAACAAGCACATCAGCCAGTACAGAAAAGCGGCCATTTTGTGAGAATTTTCTGTTTGAATCTGAGAACTAAGAGCACAGAAGGAAAGAGAGGAAGGAGCATGTGTATCTGCAGTTGCAGAATTACTCAGTGTTTTGTGCAGGAACAGAGTCACTGTCTCAATTAACAAAAACCTGATGCAAAGTCTCGTAATTAGCTCAGTGAAAATGCCCTGACCTGACGCTTGTGTTGGCTCATGTATCATACCATTAGGGCTTTAAAAAAAAAAAAAGTGTACAAAGGACAGATTATTTTCTTTAATAAAAAGAAAAAAAATAAAAAAGAGGCATTTCCCATTCTGTCATAAACTCAGTGTTATGAATGACAGAAGTAGGGCTTCAGAATTCCTGTGTTTTTGTTAGTACTCAGTGTTAGAGTCCCCCACACTGCTTTCCATCGTTTCATTCTGGCTGCAAAATAACATTGAAAATGTAGCTGGCTCCTCATTTTGCCATTGCATTTGAAGCAGCCTCTGTGCTCTTCCTGGATCTTCCTCATTTAGCTATGTAGGGAATTTTGGTCAAATATACCCACAGTACTCCTGGCATAGAAGACTGACCAGAGTGTGCTGCCTTGCCATAAACCCTGCAGGATCTATGACTCGCTATAACTTGCCTTCTGCACACCCTGGGGACTGAATTTCATTAGGTCATCCAGGGTATATCTGGCTCAGGAATTTTAGTTGGTTTGTATAATCCTTATATAAATACAGAAACCTACAGTGTATCATCTGTTAACAATGATCAGGGATGTAACTAGCAATCTGAAATGTCCATACCACTGGATCCAGTGCCTATGCCATTCCTTAGCCTGCACTGTTCTTCAAATGTTACCTTTAGTACCTGTTAGTAACATAGCAGGAGCAGTTAGCTATTGATAGTTCTCCTGGGCTTACAGCAAGAGAGGTGATATAAAACAAATGAATGTGGTGTGGTCTATGTTGCATAAGGGCTGCCTACACTCAGGGAACTAACATTTTCCATATGATGCAAGCTGAATTGATTCTGTTTTCTCTGCCCAGCAGGGAATACTTGGTATTCAAATACTGTTGAGCACTTTCTTTCTGCCCCATTTTTATTGGTAATTATTCTAAGGCTGGGTGGCTGCAAGTGTGGTAATCCACACAGAGCACATTGCAAAGGGCTGCTTAGAATTTGTGAGGAGGTCTTATTGTGTACTTTATTATGAGGCTGTTCTGGCCTAATGTGTAGCTGCAGTGAAAGGCTTTTAAAACACTCCCAGTGTCTTTTTATGTGAAGCATTAACCTGGCCAGCAGCACAGTTTAGGGGAAGAATTCAACGTGCATGGGGAAGCGTAGAATTGAAAGTGTGAGCAGCAGAGGATCGAAAGCCCTGGCAGCACATTGCAAACTGAAGCATTTCCCCTGAAACACACAGCACTGCAGAAAAGCTGAGGTCCCCGGAACAGATTGCATAAGGATTGCTAGAGCTATTCCGTGCTGCAGGGGAGAGCAGCAGCAGCACATGTGCTTACAGGATGTGGACCAGGCCATGGAGGTGATCTGATGTCCCCAGCACCTTAGTGGTGTAATGGAGGGGACTGAAGAAGCATCTTGTGCTGTCAGAACTGAATTCCTTCCCTTTCTGTCTTCCCTGAGCTCTGAGCTCTGTGCTGGCAAGTGCCATAGCTTGGTTCAACTGCCAGAAAGGTTTTGATTGATACAAAGTAAACTGCAAAGCCTATATCCCCTTTAGGAAAAGTCACTGTATGTATAGTTATTAAAGGACAAAACCACACAACCTGCTGGGCTGCCTGGTCTGGAAGCAGGTGTTAGGTCCCATCCCATGCCAAGTGTCAAATGGTAACCAGTAATTGGCTAGAGTTGAGTCACTAGAATTCACTCAACAGGCTTCAGATAAGAAGGATGGGGGACCGGATGGGGAGGCATCAGGGTCTCTTAGGGATTAGACATATGCTGGATCTAGTTAAATGAAAGCCTGTTACTGAATTTCAGTAACGCTTTACTTTCTGTATCGCCAAGCTAGTGATCTTTGACACAACATAGAGGATTTAACATTTTGTAGTACTGTCCCACATTGTTTGACTGAAGCCAGGAAATCAAGACTCCTTTAAAAAGCAAAATATTTACTGTTCTTGAGTGTCAGGCATTTTCAAGGACAAGTACGTGGAACTTATCCTTGTTCAATTGACATGCGTTTACAGAATCATGAGACAAACCTGGGGCAAGGACAAAGCTGAAAGTTCACTGTCTTCAAACCTGTGACTACAAAATACCAGTCTGTATAGGCTCTTCTGCTTCTCCCTCTCTTTTTCAGTGATATTTTTCATTAGTTGGATACAGTACAATTGCCACCTATGTATTCCTTTTAACAAATGAATTACTGTCCTTAGTCAGACCTTAGTTTTCAGTGAGACTTGGGAGATGCTCATTGCCCAGCCACCTATGAATTGCTGTTCCATCACCACATGAAACCTCCACAGAAATCCCTATGTGGCATCTATATATTTCTTGCCTCTTGCCATCTGGATATAAGAGACTCAAAGATTACGCTTCAAGTGAAGTCTTTGCGTGGAAAGCTGCTGATTCTGATATCTGTCATTCTGGACTGCAGCAAAACAAATGCTTTAAATGTAATACTACACAACCTCACCATAGGTCCCCCAGGGGTGGTTGCTCATGGTTGCAACACTCAATGGCTGGTATGGATTCATATTTTTGTTATAATAACTGAAGTAATCACTGTATTTAGCATGGAAGGACAAAGATGATCTGTAAATTAATTAGAATGCAGACCTTTCTAGCAATTATGATTTCAAAGTTTAATCCATAAATTATCAAGCATGTTTGGGTAATTCTTTAAGATGGCAAGGAATATGTTTTGTAGTCAATGTGAGCTGAAACTGAACTCAGATTCTGGTATGGATCCAGATGTGAACTTTGCTTCAGTCTTTTTTTGTTTAAGATGGACTTGAAGCAGGGCATCAGATCCTCAACTCCTCAGGTGTTGGAGTTACTTGAATCTTAAATTGGGTCTAAATCTTGAGATTTTGACTCTGCTTTGTCAGCTAAAACCTGCACTCAGTTTGGAAAATAATCTAAGTCTAAATGATTTCTCTGTATTTTTGAGAGTAAATAATGTTCTACTCACTCATCTCCCCTTAGAGCAGGCACAAAAAAAAGTGTTATTGCACAGTGGAATTTGCTGATATTAAATGGTCCAATTACACATTCTGATATTAATTTATGCTAATATGTACAGTTTGATGTCTATCACTGTTATATTTGTGGTGCGCGAGAGCTTTCCCATGAGTCTTAAGGTCATCATGACCATTCAGAGCCTCCTGAACCCAACACCAAATAAGTGCTCCTCAGCAGCAAAGCAACTCCCAAAGCTTGGGATGACAAGATCTGAGACCCAAAAAAAAAAAAATGCCAGAACCATTGAACCCAAAACTTACCCCTAAACTCTGTGATGAATGGCAGGAGACATGTAGGTTGATAATAAACTTCTTTAATTTAGGCTAAGCTCTAAACACTGTTGGAGCTTGCTGTAAATTATTTTTCTTCCACAAAGTTTTCTCACCACTTGACTACATTTAAAGGAAAATGGTAAGAGTAAGTGATGAATGCTGGGAAAAGAACTGCCCATCCCTATAAGATCCCCTCTCCAGTAAATAAGAAAGAAGAGCAGAAGGCTTTTTGACATGCATTAGGCTCTTTCCTGTGTCTTCCTAACTTTTAACCAGAATATGTAATTTACCCCAAGACACCATCAAGAGGAAAAAAGTCCTCTAAGAGATCATGAACATTCTTGCTTTTCTTTTATAGCTTGCTCTTCATCTCCATGCCTTCATGATGGAACATGCATTCTAGACAAAAGCGGTACCTACAAATGTGCCTGTCTGGCTGGCTATACAGGGAATCGCTGTGAAAACTGTGAGTATAGGCACTGTGTGTGTGACCAGCCTCGAGGGTTGTCACTGATGCAGGCCATTAATTGTTAGGAGTGTCATTGATATGTAGGTTAGGTCAGTCACAGTGACAGAGAAAACACTGAGCTTCTTGTGGCGTTTTTTAAGACGTTGCTTGCAGCTTATGAAGACTTCCACTGAATAGTTCTGGAGCTTTATATCTATGTGTAAAAAGGTAAAACAGAATTGGAGCTGGGAAACAACACACAAGAAATCTTGTAATGGACTAGCCTTGTCAGACAGAGATATACCTGCCTGCTATATTTCATTGTGTGGATCAGCTGTTCTCTTCTGAAGCACATACCCCAGCTGAGCCCTGTGCTTGATGCTCTAGCCAGAGACAGTCCTAGGAAGTTTGTCTTCCCTCACAGTCACCTGAAAGGTAGAATTCTGGCACCATGAATGACAGAGACTTGGGATCAAAACAAATGAAAAAGGGTAGATTCTGTCCATATCTGTGTTGGTGGTCCTCACTGTATGTATAGTCATATTCCTGGTTTTGACGTGCCAAGCAAATTGTAAAATAACTGGGTTCAAATGAGTTCAAATTGATTGTCTGTTCTAGTGATTTAATTCTTCATGCTTGAGCAAATGCCTTCATCTAACAGGGCTTGAAAGAGCAAGAAGGACTAAGAATTGTGCAATATATGCTATGATAAAGGCTATATCATCGCTACTAGCTGAAAGGAACACTGTGCAATATTTAAAGTCACTGAGCTAGAGCTCCAGCTGACCCTGGAGGATTTCAGTAATATTAGTGAAATCCACTTGGGATCATAATTGGCGCAAGAGAGAAAACATCGCTTACTGTGCCCTGCTGTGGCATTACTCTGGCTGTAAGGCACACAATACCTTGCCTACTTCCAGAGTTTTCAATTTTATGTCAGAGCAGCCAATGTACACCAAACCTCACTACTTCAAAATCTTTTCCCCACGTGTGCCATTGTCAGGAGTGGATTTCTCTCCTGGAATTGCTTTTACTTCATCAAGGGAGTTAAATTATAGTGACATGGTACCTCCTTGCATGGATCATTTTGAGATAAAAGACCTTTCAATTTCTACAGATCCAGAACTAGCTCATAAAACTTGACTTTTCCCCCAGCAGAACAGAGGAGAGAGAGTTTTACATTTTCTATAAATTTTTGGTTCTGAACAGCATGCCGCATTCTGCCAGATTGCACAGATTCCTGATGTGTTTTCTGTAGGGAAGTTGTTGCTGAAAATCGAGGGTTCCTGACCTAATGTGTCTGTCTCTTCTGCTAACAGCCTCTTTCCTGTGAGTAGTTGTTTAGCTTGTCATTTAGAGACTGGAAATTCCCGAGCTCTTTGCAACTGCTCAGTGAGCTTACTTTCCATTCCTGTCTTTAGGAGAGAGTTAAAAAAAAAGGAAAAGATTCCTGTCTGTTTCAGAACCAACCTAAATTTCAAATTAATCAAATTCCCAGCAAACCTCAATCCTTGTTTTGTCAGGCTCTACGCTACAGTCAAGGCAAGAAATTAAGCTCACATTCTTTAACTAGTTTCCTTTTGTAATTCCAGTGTAGAAACTTCACCCATGCAACACACAGACCAAACAACAGAGGTAGCTGAAAAACAATAGGATGAGACGTTTGTCTTATTGTAAACAATGAAGGGTATAAGTAGTAACAGAATAAAAGGGAGGAAACACTTAAAAATACATACAGTAAGATTTTAAACATGACAGGAATCCTGTAGTTTGATTTGTGAAAGAACAATTTGGGTGGATAAAATACTGTTACTTAATGATGTTTGTGGCTGTATGCTTGCCTTTTGCTTATGCTAGGAAATATTTTTCCCAGCGCCTATATTGCTGCTTTCCGTAACATAGCTAAAGGCTGACTTTTTATTTCTTGTACGTGAATAGCAAACCCCACAGTGGAAAACATCATGGAAAATCTCTGTTCTCTCTGGCTTCAAAAAAGTTTTTTTCTTAAGACATTTCCTTCAGTTTTGCCAAAACATATCCTAAGTATTTTCCAGTGTATAGGGGGAAAAAGGCAGAAAAATAAAGTTTGATTTGTTTTTTAATAGAAAAGGAAGAACTGGAAAAAATATCTGTGGCTGTAATTCTTTAAAAATTAGTCACGTAGTTTCCTGAACAGCATTGCAGTTTAAATGTTAAAGGGAGATCATGTCATACTCAGAATCTTTCTGTCTGTTAGGTCTTGCAGAAACTGTGCTGTCTTGTGAGGTGGAGCCAAGGGAAATAAATTTACTTCTGCAGAAAACAATCAGCAAATGGTCACTTTTGGAATATTGAATATGACTTTGGACATTATGAGACTGATTCTTTCAGTCTGGTTCTCTTGGAGCTAGTCGGGCATAATCCCATTAAAGTCAATGAATTTATGTTGATGAAAAATAGGTGTAAGAGAGAAGAAAATTGGAGCCCCTTACTGCTAAGTGCACGTAGAAGATTTGAGGTGGTGCAACAGAAGGTACCCAGAGAGACACGAGGGTTTTAAAGAAATCCAAGGGATATACTTCAGAGGGAGAGAGACTGTGGGATTATGTCATTGAGGAATAAATTAAGGGCAAATTAAACAAATTCAGCATGGACATTTCATGACAGAATCAGAATTTTTCTAAGTCCCTTACCATCCCAATGCAGCTGTTACCAAGTTTAGTTTTAAAGATGTGGGAATCACCATTAGAATTATGGAAATCCCCTTAATGAGATAAACCCCAAGGAACCTATTTTTTCCTCTGTTAAACTAAATTCCATCTATTTAATAGGATCATAAACATTGGTCAAGCTGTTTCCCTGCGGTAATATTCAACTCTTAATTACTCTGTCAGTTACAATTTGCAACATTAATAAAATAATTAAAGGCACAGGTTGCTTATAACTAGCAGTCTCTTTTCTCTTCTACTATGGCAGCCAGGAAATAGTCTTTTTGTTTACAATTTGAGGGGCTAATATAGTGATTTAAAGACTTCAACAGCATGAATTGAAATGCAGGCATGTATCTTTCTAACAGCTGTTAATATCTCAGCCAGTCCTGTTTCAGGACAAGAATATTTTATCTAAATATGTCTGATTTCACTCCAGAGACTGTTTTAAAAAAACAAAACTGTATGAAATTGTAAAACAAATGCTAACCAATAGCGAGATCATTCCTTCCTTTGTCTGCCCTAAAACACAATAAAGAAAAGTCATAGAGATCAGCAACAAATGCCTTCTTACACATAAGCATGATTTGTTATGATGATACAGGAAGCAGAGAAAACTAATTCCTATTTTAAATACTTGGGCTTCTTTCTGATTTTAAACTGAATTTGCAGTATACCTGCATACCCCTCCCAGTGACCCCTTAGCCATGCTGACATGATTGAGGTCAAACTCAGCCTTTTCTGTCTGACCTCTATGAATTTTAATGCAAATAATCCTGCAATCAGAGGCATTTTAAAAAAACCCAAACTAGATCATCTTGTTCTCTTAGCCTGCAATATCTTGAAACACAGCAACGACTTCCTCAAAAGATGTACATTGGGGAAAAAGTAACAAGCTGACTAGTGGCCTCATCCTGGTTCTCTGCAGGCCCAGTCCCCCTCAAGTATCATACTGTCAATGACTGTACAGCATGACAACTATTTGTTCAATTCAAACTAAGAAAGATCTTTTCCAAATTCTCAGTGTTGAGCTCGCCTGCTAAAAATGCAGCTGTAGAGAGACAGCACTGCTGGTAACCCATGGCAAATGCGCTCCCCCTCTGCTTGTCCTCCTCCTAGGACGGGGTGTTCTGACTCAAGAGTCCTCCTAGGGCTTGCTGGCCCCAGAGCAAGAGACCTTGACCTCATCCTGCCCTGAAATTTCCTGTTACCTTTATTTCAAACAAAGCCAGGCGAGCTAGAGTTCCTATGCAAATAAGAGGAACTCGTGATGAATGGGGAATTCATGGCTTAGATTCGATTTCCATTTTTATTTTGTTTCTTGCTGCCGTCTGCCAAGAAGAAGAGGTTTGTTCTGCATCCTAATGAAGGGTCTAATCCAACTGACTAAGCTGTATAAACTAACTCCTTGCTGTAGCCTTTGATGTTGCTATGGCTGGCTTTACTATCTTCTAACAGGCCTCTGAATGTAGCTTTCAGGCCCTTCCCCACTGCTGATATAATCCCCTTCCATCCTTTTTGGCCTTATACAACTGTGACTTGGGCTGGCTCTCAGGGATGCCCTCACCCTTAATGGACTGACTGACTGATATTTAAAATAGGTAGAAAGCATGAACACTCCCCCACCCCCTGCCTTGTTCTGCTATGGGAGAAATGAACCCAGTTGTCAGGGCTTGGCATAGGCTAGACAGAATTTTAATCCCAGCAGAGTCTAGAATGAGGCACTGGGGAAAGGTTCTGGATATTAAACCTAGTTTTCTTACCTAACCATGGACATGTAATGCAGAGTCTTCTAAGGGAATGCTTGGAGCTTTTTTAAATTTTGTCAGAAAGATTCTCAGTAATAGGTTTCAAGGAGTGCTGTAATCACTGTCTATAATCACTGGTATATATTTTACCATTTGCAGCCCACATGTGTTAGACCATGTGTACGCTGCCCCTGAGCCCTTTCTTGCCACTCTGGCCTGGAAAGCAGTCCTATTCCAGTTAGGGAAAATGTTCTGAAAAGAAATATGACTCTTAATTTCCCTACTCCTAGCCCTGACATTGGTTCTTTTGGTTGTTTGTTGGGTTTTGCTTATTTTTTTCCAGTGGAAAATAGCTTATTACAGCTTTTTTAAAGGGACAGAGTTCTTCCTCACTTGTGTCAAGGTGACTTTTTTGGTGGCTATGTCAAAGGGATGAGATTAATGCCACTCTTTCTCCATCACATTTCTACTGTACTCCCTATAGGCTTGCATATATAGAGTGGGAAATAAGAACCCAACTCCTGCTGCTGCCAAAGTACATATATACCTGGAGCTGCTAAAGAGTAAAGGCTAGTGGCCTTTTTTCACTATCACAGTCCAAGAGTTCACCTGCCTTGAGACCCACACACTAGAAAAAACCTTTAACTTTGCAGACCCATTAGGGGTTACAGGCTAAACCTTAAACCAGCGCCACCCTTTATCCTGTCATACAGCAACCCTGTAGCGTGAACACAGGCAGGATGCTCTCAGGGGTGACTAGTTCTCCAGAACTTTCCTGGGGCTCCCTCTGAGAGGCAATGCAGTATCGCCACTTGTGCCTTGAGCACTATTACTTAGTTAAACTGCTCATATGGGCAAGGCTGTTCGAAAGGACAGTTAGTCCAGACAGGGTGAGAAAATTCTGCAGTGAAGACATGGCCAATGCAGTCATACAGGAAGCTACATTTACCCACATGTCTCTGCAAAGCCAGGTACTGCAGCCCTCAGAGGGGTTTTAAATAAGTCACTTTCAGAGTTCTGTTCTGGTGGAATAATGCCCTCTTTTGTTCTCCTGAGCTCATCAGAAGAACATTGTGATGCTGCCTAGACAATTGCTAGGATGTTATCCACGAGGCAAGATCTGTATTGTTTAGTGCCTAGTTCATGAATTTGAAGCGCTTGGCTGAAGATGGAGGTAGAGATTTCTGCTCCCAGTTTTCACTTCAGTATATTTCCTGGAGGTTTCTCCCTTTTTTAGAAGGATGCTGGAACTGTTCACAGAGCAACTGCCAAACCACCAAACATTATGTCTGGTGCTTTAAGGTAAGCTAACATCAATTTTGGGTTGTCTTAATTCACTGACCAATGAACTAAAGCTGTTTGGCTCCTGTCACATAAACAGCCAAGATGCCCCATCAGAAACACCTGATAGAAAAACAAGGTTGATGGCTAAGGATGGAAATTGCTACAAACATCTGAAGCAATCACTAAACGTGAAATGAATCAGTTTCATAAACATGAGACTAAATGAATCAGTGTGGCAGGAGGACAGGTTGGACCAAGATACAGGTTGGATGGGACAAAGGTACTTTTCCCTGTCATTCCATCACTGAATCACTTAGGAGACTAAGTCTTCCTGACAAGTCTACTCTAATGTATGGCATAAATCCGCTCTTCAGCACAGAATAACTGCATGCAGGCCAAAAAACAGTCTGCATCACTGGCACACTTTAGGCTCACCCCAACCTTTTGCAAAGGTCACAGGCGACGGGGGGGCTGGTATACAGTTATAAATTGCTGATGGACATGTTTTCTGCCTCCTGGCTAAGGGGGAGAAGATGTATCTTTTGGTTTCTTTGGAGCTAGAAGAAATGAGAGAGTAGATTGTAGATTTGGGGTCTCTGCCTCTAACCACTCTTTGTCCTCTCTGAAGATTACTGATACACCGTTCATAGCTTCTGGGGTGCAGGCATACAGACTGCAAGTTCTTGCAGTGCTTTGCGGTAACCTTAAAACTACTTTGAAAGTTTGCTGGGGTAACCAGCATGCTTAAATGCTGACAGTTTCATTCTTCCCTGGCCCCCTCCAGGTTCATTCAAAGGCTTTGTTCCTCCTTGAGGATTTTACTCTCAAACATCTCTGAGGCAAGCTACCTCATCCACTTCCCTTTGTTGTGCTCATGGGCATGATTTCACTGTCTCGCATGCTGTTTGCAGCTGATACAGAACACTGCCGAGGCAGAATGGCCCCAGGTGGTAGGAATGATGACACAAACAGACAGGAAGTATCCCACTTGCCCTTTCTTGTGGTTCCCATACTGCTCTTTGCTTACTTCAAGAGCTCAGGAACTGCATTTCATAGCTGACCAAATTGCCCTGCTACTTCCTTAGTACTCTCCTGCTTTTTAGTTCCCTTAATTTTCTTTTTCCCTACACTCTCATCTCAACACTTGGTAACTGTCATCTCTTTTACTTAAACAGGTGATGCCAGATCTTCCTTTCTGTCTGAAATCCAGCTCAGATGCCTGCAAAAGGCTGAATAAACTATTCTGTCAGCTATGCTAGGGTGAATCTGTATAATTAAATGGTGTTTTCCTGTTACAGTTAATGCATATTCACAAACACTGTTTCAAAGCAACACCCATTTCTTTAGAGTGTCTTTATCATCCAGCATTGCCTGGGCTTGTCCATGTTTAGCTGGAAAGCTGACATCTCCAAAATGCAACACTTCCAAGATGGTTTACTCTCCTTTGTAATTTGGTATAATAATGAGCATATCAGCTTCTCTGTTGCCTTACAATCTTCCTCCTGAGCCGACAGTGCTCTCCTCTGCAGTGTGATATTGTGCTGTTTTCCAAGGGACACATTGGGGAACTTATTCTAAATATTAGTTCTTGCTACTGATTAAGAAAGTTAATGTTGAGGATCATTAAGATTTCACTCACTCCAATATCCCATGCACAAACAGGTCCAGTTGTATAATTAAATAGGCCATCCGAGTACCGGAAAGGTTGTATCCAGAGACACAGCTTTCTAAGGGCTAAGAACAATAATGATAAAGATCAAGTGGATAATTGTAAGCAACCACCTCCAAATTGCCTCCGGATGAATAAATCGCAGTGGGTGATCCAAGCATATTTTCACATGGATACGGTCTCATTCACAGAACCAGGGAGCTGGAAAACATCAGGGGTGAGTTCCAATTGGCTGGAAAGGAATGAAAAGATTTGGATTTCAGTAGGGATTACGCCATGGTTTTCTGTAATTATTCCTAGCTGGTGGAACCACTGCAAAAGCGAAAAGGCCCAGAGAGCAGGGCTGAAAATCTACTATTGCTGGTACTTGGGGCTGGCTGATCAGCTGCTCTTGTTATGATTTTCTTTGACATTTCCAGGATAATGTGAGGACTGGCAAAATGCAACAATGAGAGGAGATTTGAACTTCCAGGACACTTTCATGGGGGATAAATTAAGGCCAAAAATCTTTGTGATGAATTGTCTGTCCCAGCATTTCTGGATGAGTTGTGGCTGGAGCTGGGCATGGATCTGGGAGAATGTGTCCTGGGGCATCACAAGAGGCACGAAGGAGGGTGGAGAGTTTCCTTCCTTTTGAAACAGAAGTGAGCGAGGGCAGAGATTTTTTATCCAAAATCCTCCCTTGCTAGCAACCTGAATGGAAAGCTACTGCAATGCAGAGGGGCACTTTTGGGGAATAATCCTTGTTACCCCTCCAGGACTTGTACTTGATACTGAAGGCCAGTTCCTAAGTGACGTTTAGGCACCTATTTGCTCTTTTAGCTACTGAAATCACCATGACATGGGCACCTTTGTGGAGCTGGATGTTAGTATCTTACCCTTGATGGCTAAAGTGCCTATGTAATGTAGAGGTTGGAGGCACCTCTGACAGCCCCATCTAACGTCTCACCCACTCATTGCTGAGTCTGTGGTGACAGGCATGACTAAGCAGAACAGTGCTCCTTGGGTGTGTAGCTGTAGCTGTTCAGAGCATCCTTGTTCTTTGAGGTCCAAGAGTCTCCTTATTCCTCCCTCTCCTGGGGGCTGACCTGCTGGAGAGCAGCACGGTGGAAAGAGACCTGGGAGTCCTGGTGGACAACAAGATGACCATGAGCCACCAATGTGCCCTTGTGGCCAAGAAGGCCAATGGCATCCTGGGGTGCATCAAGAAGAGTGTGGCCAGCAGGTCGAGGGAGGTCATCCTCCCCCTCTACTCTGCCTTGGTGAGGCCACACCTTGAGTACTGTGTCCAGTTCTGGGCTCCCCAGCTCAAGAAGGACAGGGACCTGCTGGAGAGGGTGCAGCATAGGGCTACCAAGATGATTAGGGGACTGGAACACCTCTCTTATGAGGAAAGGCTGAGGGAATTGGGTCTGTTTAGTCTGGAAAAAAGACGGCTGAGGGGTGACCTTATTAATGCTTACAAATACTTAAAGGGTGGGTGTCAGGAGGATGGGGCCAGGCTCTTTTCAGTGGTGCACAGTGACAGGACAAGAGGTAACGGGCACAAACGTGAGTGTAGGAAGTTCCACCTAAACATGAGGAGGAACTTCTTTACTTTGAGGGTGGCAGAGCACTGGGACAGGCTGCCCAGAGAGGTGGTGGAGTCTCCATCTCTGGAGACATTCAAAACCCGCCTGGACGCGTTCCTGTGCAACCTGCTCTAAGGTGACCCTGCTCTGGCAGGGGGGTTGGACTAGATGATCTCCAGAGGTCCCTTCCAACCCTATGATTCTATGATTCTATGATTCTATTCCAGAAAATGTTACTGTGAACACCTTTTTATCACAGTGGCTTCCTTGTCCTTTCCTGTACAGGATCTGCTGCAGTGTTTGCGTGTATTTGTTCTCTCCTTTGAGAGTCTTGCTTTAAAAAAAAATAATTTCCAATGCAAACCTCAGTACTCTTGGCTTTCCTTGTTCACCCCTTCTAATTTCTGGTTGTAAAAGTTGCGACCACACTCTTTTTTCACCTAAAGTGCAGAGCCTGCCAGGTCCAAAAAGTAAAAGTTCTGATGGGCAACAAACAAGACAAGCAAGTATGCTATACATCACCAGCCCCCTCAGACATGGCCCATGTAAACACACACCACCGCGGAAGGCATTTCTTTCAGAGTCCTGACCAAGAGCACCTGTCCCCCAAAGTGGTTCAGCTCCCAGCAGTGTGTTCCTGCTGTGGGGAAGAATGATCATCACATAGCAAAGCTAATGCCATCAAGCCTCTTTTGCTCTCATTCACATTCAGCTCTTGCCAGGGTCTGGAGGAGAACAGCTGGGCTACTTGTCAGTGTGTGGCTTCCTAGTCAGCAGCACTCTCCAGTGTAGGAGAGGTGGGAGGTTCAGGGAGGTGGTGGCAAGAAGGTTAATATCCTTATGGTGGATCCCACAGTGTTTACTACCATTTATTCAGGAGAGCTTGAGCTGAGATTTGATCTTGAGAGCAGCATCAGAAGATGCCAAGCTGTTTTCTGAGTGTAAGTACCATCACTATGAATTGAGCTCCTTGTAGGATCAAAGCCTATGCTGAAATGATTGCAGGCTCAGGGCGAGTGTCAGCAGTGACACAGCAGTGTCCTGCACGCTTACATATCTTGCTCTATGAGGTGCTGCAGGATGTCATGAATCCAGTGTTGCTATCAGCAGACTTATGACACGCCCATCATCCCAGCATGCAGAGAACCTTGAAGGCAGACAGGAGCCAGACAAGAATGCTGGGACTCCTAAAGCATAAGTCTGGAGTCAGGGCTCCTGCCTCATTGTGTGTGTGACCTGATACGTAAAGGTCTGGCAGCCCTGTGCAGAGGAGAGTGCAGAGGCTCACTGCTTCAGGATGGCCTGATGCCTCCTGATGCTGACAGGCTATTTCATCAAATCCATCACCAATATGCTTGTTTGCAAGCCCTGCTCACTGCATATGAGAGGAAATAAAAAAAGTAGTTCTCCTGAGCACTCTGAGCCACAGCCTTCATAAAACCCTCACCTCATTCCCTTCTTGAGGACACAGACATTCCAAAAACATTTTGACAGCCAATGTACTTATGCTTTTGGTTGAAGTTAATCTCCGTGGGTTTATGTGTTAGGCATTAACTGTCTCAGGGCTGGTATGCCAAGCTGCAGAGGGACGATGTCTCAGGAGATCCATCTGAGTCCTCCCCCACATCAGTTCTTTTCTGTCAGCAAACCCTGTGAGAACCTGGGGTGTCCTCACCTTGTGGACACATGCTGTGGACAGAAGGGATAAGTGTAGAAATAAATAGTATCAGAGAGTACATGGACTGACAGGGCTAATGGACCAAGGTTAGGAAATAAGTTCTGTTATGAGTGAAGGCAACAAATTCTGTAAGTCTGAATTCAGAAGATCTCTTTACTCACAGGGCTTTGCAAAGGGCATCACAGTACCCAGCAGTAACTGCTAAGCTGTTCACGGCTGGTTCTGTCCTTAACTCCTGTGCTTTGCATTCAGGCATACTGAACCATCTGCTCCCAAATGGCTATATCACCTTTGTGCAAAACACTGCTGCTGAGAATACGGTGTGGATTACGTAATGGTATAATTATTTAATGCTGATTTCTGCACAAAGCTGGGTCAGTTTAAGTGTAAACATAGTAAGAATATCAGGAGATGACAGGAGCGTTCCTAGCTCTGCCACTCAGTCACTGTTTGCCTTCAAGTAAATCACTTGATATGTCCGTGCTATAGCTTCCCCAGCAGTAAAATGCAGACAGACACTAATTTTATAAAAAACTTTGGAAATACAGAGATTATAAACTTTAAGAACTGTTACATAATGATACTCAGATAGTCATACAATCAGACTTGCCCTCAAAACAAAAGTTAAAGCAAGAAAAAGAATTTGGTGAAATCAGAGACTTGCAAGCCAAAAGTCAAACCCAATGGGATTTACCACTATTGACTTTAGCAGGCTTGGCCATAGGTGGGTAGAGCTAGCTGGGAGTTTTCTGTTAGAATGGTTTCCTAGCAGTAAATTTTCAAAGAAATTTATATTTTCTGTGGATTTTTAAAAAAAATATTATTTTCTTAATCAGAGAGGAAAAAAAATCACTTCCACTTACTCTGTATGTTATGCTCCCTCCAGCAACAGCATCTTGGAGCTGTGATTTCTGGATCTTCCAAATTCTCTGGCTCCATAGCACTTGCCAGCCACTGCTGTGGAGCCAGGAAGCCCCAAAGCTCAGGGTCCAAAATCCTGATGCTGATGTTCCCTGTGCAGAGTTTCTCTGGCTCAGGGGCTGCTGTGGCTTTCAGCAGCATGCTAGATAATGATAGCATTCACTGGAGGAGAAATGTCATTTAGGCTTTCTCCTGGAAAAATGTCCTCTTTCTGAGGATAGTTATTTAAATTTCTTCAGTTTCAGTCTCTATCAGGCTTTCTCTGATAGTCATTAGACTGGTTTGTCTAGGATGGTGGCACCCGGGGTCCCAAAGCAAGTCCATAGCTCTCTTTCGCTGTAGAAGATGTATGCTAGGATTCGTAACAGTAGAAGCTGCTCTGCCCCCCTACTTGTTACCAAATGCAGTTTCTGTGGCTGTTTTCAGTGTCTGGCCTCCACTGAGCATGCCAGCACAATTTACTCGAAAGCAATTTTACAAGTACACAGAAAAATGCTCCCCAGAGACACTACTAGATAGTCAAAATATGCTGTATACGTTAGCATAGGTCAGCCTGAAAGCCAAATTCTGAATTGGGATTATGAAACAAGATAAATTTCTTTATCAGTAGCAATAGTAAAAAAACCCTGTAAGCAAATTAAGAACAAGACTCCATACAATTACAAGCTCTTGCACCTAATATTTCAGGGGGGACAAAAATGGAAATGTAAACCTTTTATTAGTACCAGCAGTGAGAAATGAGAGTATTTCAGGCATGCAATATATTATTGAAAGGTTATGCAGAATTTAGATATAATATATTATATGTGTGAGGGGGTATATATTATTTAACAAGGAAGTGGGTGAGAGGAATGCAGCAGAAAAAAATGGTGTTCATTTAATGAAGGGACCCTGGCACAAAAGCAAATGATAATTCCATCAGGCAGGATTTGAAGGACATTGAAGAGAGAAAGGTGTAACTAAAGAGATCATCTAATTTATCTCACTGGTGATAAAATGAGCATGAAAACTATTTCTAAATGGCAGAAAATTCACATCTGAGGAATGACTCTTACATATAATTTAAAAGGGAGAGGAATTTGCACTGTTATTATTAATAATGGAACATTTTACTTAAAAATTCAGGAACTTACTGTTCCTCTAGTCTAGTTTTTCTCAGATTGCAGAAAGCCGTCTGTGAAATTTTGAGCAATTTTAATGTTTCATATCGGATAGAAATATTGATTTCTTTTTTCCAAGACACCAAAGTAAGAGGCAAGAAGGGTAATAAGTTTTATCAGAAATCTCTGAGTTTATATATAGACACTTGAGGCAGCTCTGGTTTTTATTCTCTCTATAACAATTGGGCTGTCACAACTGGGCATTTCTGCCAGAGGTGCCTGTAGCCACCTTGTGTTACTCTCTTATGAACTGCACAGAGCTGTATCAGGCCAAAACTTGCCTTCGACCCTAAAATGACAAGGTTTACATCTATGCCTGTATAGATTAACTTTGGAACTTCCCAGGAACAACATTGTATAGCAAAATATTCAAAAACTAAAACAAAAAAAAATCACTAGCAGCTTGCTAGTGCCACTCTGTTCTCTCCAAAGTCTGTTCCTTTTTTTTTTTTTTTGTAGCTGGAATTTCAATTTTCAAATGATGAGACTCATATCATTTCCGTTTACATCCTACTATGCCTTTCAAACATTTGTCAAGGAGACTTAAGAGTTTTTCTTAAATAACAATTCTTTTTTTCTTAATTTATCCTGCCTGAATATACCTCTTTGTCTTCCTTTAAACATTTTACTTATCCTTTCTGGGTTTATCTTTTAGATTATTGTAGTTTTTAGCTTTTGTATGACCAGGGTGGTCATCCTTAGCTCTTAGTCACTCTCAAGATTATATTTTCCTAACATTGGTTTCACCTTTCCCTGAAATTTCTCCAGTTTTTCTATTGTTTTCTAGATATAAATTCACTAAAATCTTTACAGGTGTGATGACACCATTGCATGAAGAATGGGATCAGGCTGGCGTTCATGGATTCTCTGGGTTGCTCAGACTTTTTTTTGGCAGACCTTGAATGAATGTCTTTCATATCTGGCTGTCCACTACCATCTCATAGTAGAATTTTGCAGCCACCTAATCCATTTTCTGGGTTCCTAGTGGCTTTGGTCTTCTGTTTGTGGAGAGAAAGGTGCAGAGACTGAGCACTGCAACCTGAAATCCAGACACTCTTAGTTCCATTTTGTCAGTGTTGTCTCAAACGTTACAGTTTGGAGTGAGTATTGCTGACTTCATGGTACATTTAATAGATAAGTCTTTCTGAAGCTCTCTACCTTGTCTTTTGCTTCTTCCTCTGTCTGCTTTGCAAAGTGCACTGAGAGAAAAGGTAAGGTATTAATCTTGTGAAAAGCTAGGCAGTGACTGCTATTCAGAGGGCATTGTACTAACACTAGGGAAATGTTGATAACGCCTTTAAGTAGGATAAGACGTATGGATGCCAATTCTTTCTTTAACCACTGCTGTGTCAGTGAGAAAGTCTTCCTCTGAGTTATCAAGACAGATTTTCCTACTCTTTCCTCTCTCATTTTGCCATGGACAAGTAATGCTATAGTCAAACACAGCACAGGCACAGATATAGCTGGGGGCGGATAAAAGGTGGGATGTGGATGGCTGTGGGTGGGTGAGGGTTGTGAAGGGGATCCAGCCTGCATGACTGTGAAATCTGGACCATGCAGAGAAGGAGGACTGGTATTCAGAAATACTCAGTAGATGTCAGATATCAAATATCTTAGAGAGCTTAGAAACTGAAGAGAATTGGGTCAGCTAAGGTGGTTGGATTTTATGGCTAGTGTGTGTATCCAGAAGGTAAGGGAAGAGCTAGGTATGAATGACATTTACAAACTGTTCTTTTCCTTCCTTTTTGACTTCTGAGAAACATCTGTTGGAGAGTTGGATACGGTCTTACACCAGGAGAGAATGTTGAAAGACTTCAATAAAATATCTTAAACAAAGGACGCTGTCCTAAAATTCAATGGAATATACTACATATTCTGAAAGAATTAAGAACCAGTCAAATTCACATTCTTAATGGGAAGCTATTGACAAAAAGATAAGAGAGAATTGGATGAAGCACACAGGGCCTAGGATTCCCTTCACAAAAACTGTTCAAAGCTCCATTGCCTGAAGTGTTCACAAGTAAAGGGAAAAGGTGCAGAAGAGCTGCCTGAAACATATTAGGTGAAAGGGATAAAAGGCAAGTCAAATCGAAGAGGGAAAAAAGCTATAGAGCTCAAATCAAAGCAGTAGAGGCAAGTAACTGTATGTGACTTTCAGGCTAGATAATATAGCTGAAAACAGAGAGCTAAGCTATGGTACTTGCACGCAGGGAACATCTCAAGATTCAAAGGCACATTTAATTTGTAGAGAGAAAGAATGAACTTACAAAATGATCCAAATTAAAAATAAAATGAGTGGCTGTGCCTCTAGTGGCAAAGTTTAAAGAACAGGAGAGACCATGAGGGAAGATCCTGTGTTACAAGAGAACAGACAACCAGTAGATAAAGGCATGGGTAGCAAAAGGGACACGTCTAATAATAATACCTAGCTGTTTTGCCATCAGAGAAACCCCACGATGACTCTGTGACACAAGTGGGTATGAGCTAATGCTTATTATATCCCTGTGAGGAAAGGGGTGCTCTCATTTCTCAGATACAGCAGATGAAGCACCTTACCCATGGCCACAGTTTAATAGCTGTGATTAGATCTCATGACCTTCTGCCTCCATATCCTCTACTCTAGGCCATAGTTCCAGTACTAAATGAATCTGTGCATGAAACATTGAATTTACAATCATAAATAAACCCAGAGTTGTTCCATCTGGGTCATACAGGCACAGAGAATGTAAAGAAAGTTGGCAACCAGAGCAAATCAAAAGGACTAGAAACTAAATATCTTAATCACTTAGGAGAGTGAACAAGAACAAATACTTACAGTTTGTGGAAAAAAAAGTAAGTGTAGCTTGGTGACATTTTTTCCAGGACGGACCTAGAACACAAAAGCACCAAAATATTTGTTCTGCAGAGCTGAACTGGACCACAAGCAAAAGAGAAAACCTGTATTTATGATAAAAAGAGCTCTGAGTGGTGCACAGATGTTTCTAATCATTTTCTTTTCTCATTTGATGAGCTGAGTGTGGCTTTACATTGAAAAAGAGAAATATAAATGTAGTGAAATAAATGGCTGTTCACAGAAGGATATGGAGGGAGTGACTGGGAATACGCAGACCATGACTGGGAAGACAAGTCTTCTGAGAATTTAAAACACCTAGAATATCTATGCTCCCATTATTTCCCTTTCATTTATGTATGTGCTTTTGTATACACATATGCACCTATATATTCATGTGTATGTATGCGTGCTTATATTTCACATGAGAAATGTGAAGGGCTAGGAATGTATTTTGTTGAATTTTTATCATTTTTTTTTCACTAAATATGACACTGATGCAGAACACTTGCAGCCAAAAGAAAATGTTGAGCTCACCTAACTGGATGAGTTTTGATTTGGAGCAGTGAGTCTAGGCCCTTCTCTAATGCTTAAATGTTAGGCAGTTTTTACTAGTTTACTAGTGCACAAATGATTCTGCTGAGTCATTGTTTGATGTTGTAGTAATCCGTAAAATGAGGGGAATTTCTGTGGAGCCTTGTTCTTGCGAATGCTGCTGTTTTAGCACTGTTACTCAAGAATCTCTTCCTTATATGAATAATTGGATGGTCCACAATCCATATAAATAGATGCATTCATGTATGTTCTGTGTAAAAATTACAGGGCTGAGAACTTAGAAAAGCTTTTTCTCTGGAAGTGTAAAGATCAAAATTTGGCTGTAGGTTAGTAAGCAACTAGCTACAAGGCAAAACAGAAAAAGTCAAATTCTAAAAGCATAAATTAGGGATGATCTCTTTAGCGTTCATCTATCCATCTATCTTCAGCAGAGTACCACAGCTCCCAGGTAAAAAAACCATATGCATATCTAAATCTTGTACTGAATACTTTCCTATGCAGTTTTTCACAATGAATGGCCAGACAAAGCCCAAGACACACAGAGAGGTGGAAACCTGTGTTTCCCACATTGTTGTAATTTCTACATACAGAAATACATAAATATGATTTCTACATACAGAAAATTCGTGACTTGGAGAAGGTGAATAAGGCATGGACATTCTCTGTCTCTCATAGCAGAGAAAGTAGAGCATCAAATGAAATTATCAGGTGGAAGGCTAGAAACCAAACTAAAGAAGGCGTTGTATTTTTCACACAAGACTTAGTCTGTAGAACTCACTGCTACAGGATATTGTGGACAACAAGTATGTATTTGAGTTTAGAAAACACTCAGTCAAATTAATATTTAAAAAAAATAAATCACCAGGGTATGTTATACTAAATATACCATTGTAGTTCAGGTAGTCCTTGGGCCCCAGATTGCTGAATGCTCCCAGAATGTGCAAGGGAATTATTCTATATGCTTGCTCTGGTTTTATATTCCTTGCATCAAATCTACTGTTTACCACTGCTGAAGACAGGTTTCTGGGCTGGATGGACCTTTGTTCTGATTTAGTATATCTGGTTTGATGCTCTCACAGAAATCTTGTTTACAATGTTTAATCTACTACTCGCTACTTGCAGTAATTAAATAGACCATTGTCTGTAACTATTTACCCAATAGAGCAAACCCTGTGGAAAGGGTAAATATCACAATTTGGTAACTATCAATGTTCCTTTTTAATGTCGTTATGATAATGTTTGATCTACACAAATAATGTTGTTTTAATATTTCAGTGAGGTTATCTGTAAAACTATATAAAGACTGAAAGAAGAATTTGAAAGAATTTCAACATAAGGCTTTTAAGGATCTAAATTTTTTCTTGACCAAGCATGGTAGTTCATTTAAAACCCCTGTTAAGGTGAAATGTGCTCCAAGTACTAACAGTTTGAGCAAATGAGCCCTAATGATACAAACACTTGTGCACATGTTCACTTCACACTTCTGAGTAGTCCCACTGAACTGAATGGATCTAGATATGCTTTGAAAAGTGGTATATATGTAAGTGTGTGTAGAACTGATGTCTAAACAACTTTCTAAAGATCGGCATATACCTGTCTTGTAATTTTGACTCCTGTGCCCATTTTAATTGTTTTTTTCAATGTTCTAAATAAAGAATCAACCTAACGCAGTCCTGTTTTTGTAATAAAGTGGATTTTTTTGAAATATCTGAACTGTCAGTGGTGATGTGTAGGACTCCAGGTGCTCCCGCTCATGGTATTGTGGAAGGAGATGACTTTAAATATGGGGCCCAGGTTTACTTCAAGTGCAACGCAGGCTACAGCTTAAAAGGCAGCCGTGTTGCCTACTGTCAGCTTGATGGGATTTGGTCAACACATCATCCTGAATGTGGTAAGGTCACTTTAAGTTTTGATTCTTATCAAATGTTTTGGCCAATGTATTCACATGAAACTAGAATGTCCAAATCTCACTTGAAATTTGGTAGATCCGTGGCTTAACATGACATTCTTTTCTCTTCCTGTCTTAAGAAGCAGTAGGGATTCTTATTTCATTCTACTGGATCCCAAGCCTGCAAGATTTGTTTATATAAATATCTAACTGAAACATCAAATGACTGAAAAATAATTTCCTTAAAGACTTTAAGCATACATTCTTCTTACACACAGACTGAAAATGTCTAGGACAAAACCAAGTGAGGGACACCGTCCAACAATGAATAGCTACGTCCATTACTATGTACCTCTGATACCTTCTCTACAGAAGTATGGTGCACTCTGTGGAGGTGATTAGGAGCTTACTGCATGAAGACTAGACTCTTATTTCAACAGAATTCCCATCCTAGAGAAAAACTGATGAAAGAGAAACTTCCATTCATTCTGGCTGTGCAAGTTGGGATGCCCATCATACACATTGATTCATCTGTGAAATTCCAAGCCCCTTTTTCTCATCCAAAGAGACTTTTAATTTATCTTTAGTTTTTTTGTATTGCACAATTTTATTTCCACATTCCAGAACAATTTATATCAATTGGAAAAGTGCTTTTATAAGTGTATTGTGGCAAACAATGTAAATTGGAGGGGGAGTGTTGTGAAATAGCTGTATGTAAGTTCATCTGAAAGAGCAAGTAATAGGGATTCTTCTATCTAGAGAGAATGTCTCTAGTTGCAGTAAATGTAATATCAGGATTGTGCTAAAGTCCCTGCTTCATGATGTCCCTGGCTAAAGATCTATTCAAAGGTCTGTCTCTAGACTGGGCTGCTACTGATGGTGGTGTAATTTGGGTCTCTCTTTCCCAGATGTCTTCTCTTTATTTTTTTCCATCAAAAAAGTCATAACCTTGAGCTTAGGAAAGAAGAGAATTACTGTTCGAGTTACTGATAGGCATAGGATGAAATAAGAGAAGACTTTCATTGTCTTACTTTGTCAAGCTTGGAATCACACACTCCACTCATCAGATGATGCCTCTAGGCTAGATATCGGTGCAGAAAGCATTATACTGTGGGTGACTCCCTGTAGTCTTTAGCTGCTATCGTGTTATCAGTCACTTGTGGTTCACATGTGAGAGAGGCTGTGAGGTACAGAGAAGAAAAATGGAGACAAATTAAAAGGACACAGGGCTCTGCTTCTCCCTTCCTACTGGTTGAAAGTTCAGACGTCCTCGTTGTTTACTGAATATTACTCATGTGGAAAAGTATTTAAGTACATATATAACCATCGGCATATGCTAAAATCCAACGTTGTTAAAGAAAGCACTGAAATATATGCTTATCTTGTATTATATGATCAATGATAAGAACATATGCTCTTCATTGAACTTGTACTGTTACGGTTAGCTATGTACTTCCATGCTTTGCTGAACTGGGCTCTGTCTGGTGACATGAGGATATGGGAAGAGGACAGGGCCATATCTATGCACTGTTACTGTGCTGATTTTACATGGGATTTAAAGAAATGTTTTAAGTTGTAATATTTTATATGTTGGTGCTTTTCTGAAGTAAGGCTCAGCAGGTAGCTGAGTCTGAAACAATGACTTGAAGTGGTCATTTCTGGTCAACTGATTTGTCTCAGTCTTCTCAGCCCTCCATAAACACAGCAGCACCAACACTAGCTGTCTAAACTAGATGTTTACTTGTTATCATGCAATGAGACATCAGACAGAGGAATTAAACAGAATTGCACGTTACCGTCAGCCTGACAAGAAAACTGAGATGAAATCCAAAGGGGAAAAAAAAAAAAAGTACCTTTTCAGATGCTAAACAGAAAGACCAGAGGAGTGAAAAATGTAAGAAAAAAGCATTTATTAGCATCACATAGGAAATACTGTCATCCAGATTTAGGCCAAAAAATTAAGTTTATTGAGAGAAAAAAATACAACAACAAATAAAAAGATGGGGGAAATATAGGGAAGGAGGAAGTAAAAGAGGTTTTATAGGCAGAATCTAGCATGAGTACGCTTTCCATATTGAATTTTTAGTATCAATAAATATATATATGCATGCTGTCTTTCAATTCCCTTATTTCCCTGGATTATTGAGATCTCTTTCTCAGTGCTAAGAAACCAAAATGCAACCAAACATAGAAGTAAAATTAAGTAGTCTAGTTTTATTATCCAAGTACAGTGAAGTATTGAAAGTACAGAAAAGGGAAAAGAATGCCAAAGGCCTGTTTCCTGTATATAGTTTTAAGTGCATCCTTTTATGCTTTTGAAGTAGCCCTGTTAATAGTTATTATGTAAAGTCAAGGTTCTTTTTCAGGATTGTCAACATATATTTTAAGGTCTTTTTAATAATTTGAGAATCTTATGCTCTCAGTGAAGAATAAAGTGTGTATTATAAACAGACATCTGTATATTACAATTTCTTCTTTAATATTTGATCTTTTCAAAGACAGAGATCCCAGATGGGTCTTGAAAAGGCATCTTTAATGAAGTGTAGATTATGTAGTAACATCTTAATGAAATGCCAAGCAATCTGATGAGTGAAAATAACGCTGTGAACTTGATAAAATGGTTACTATTTTTTTCCCCTGTCATTAGTTCTGGATGAAAAAAACTGCTCAGATCCTGGTGGCCCACTCAATGGCTACAGAAGAGTAGTGGAAGACACTGGGCTCTTGAATGGACGCTATGCAAAAATTGGCACAGTCATTGCTTTCTTTTGTAACAACTCATATGTTCTTAGTGGGAATGAACAGAGGACCTGCCAAGACGATGGAGAATGGTCAGGGAAGCAGCCAATCTGCATAAAAGGTAGATTACAATCTTTTTTACCACAACTCACAAAAGCTGCTATGGTTTTACTGGAGTTTGTTTTATATAATTTACACTTGCCAAACAATCATTTTTGCTAAGAACAAACTGTCTGACTGACATCTGATACTGAGATTGGTAGTTTGCTAGCTCTACTGGCTGCTAAACTCAGCCAGAGAAGGTGCCATCTGTAAACATGGAAAGGAATGTTTCCTAAGACCGTTATTACCCTCATTCTATGATCAAACCTGACTAAGATCAAAATCAAAAAAGATCAGGAGGGAACTGAAATAGAAGGAAATAATTGTCTCATCGGAGATGCTGTCATAGGGCCCAGCTCTCCTCTCACAATCCATTTAAGTCAATGGGACTAGTCATGAGTGTAAAAGGTTTGGTTCAGAAAACCACTTGAGGACATGCTTAAGCTATCTGTATTCATCAGATATACATCTTTAAGTAATTTTCTAGAAAGGGAATTATGCTGTTGACCTGGAGCTACTTTAAGTGTGTCTGAAACCCTGAACGGATGAATGAATTTAGGCTGGGGAACTGCCAAATTCATTTTCCCAAAGCAATTGTTTGACACATATTTCAATGGAAATTTTTTTTTAACTGAAGTAATAATAATATAAGGAAATATGTCTGTCCCTGGGGAATTTGCTTTATTCTGTTATTTTAGATGGAAATACTCTCTCTGTGAAGCGTATAATCATCCGTGGAAAGCATCTTTATTGATGATAATCATTTGTGGAAAGCATTTTATTGATGTTAATTTTGATAGTGACGTAAAGGTTAACATATGCAGTAATCACACAGAACTAGATCTTGTTAAATCCCACAGAACACAAGTACTAACACATACAGATAAACTCCATCCTGCAAGATTCCTTTTCTTCCACTGTGCGCAGCAAGAAGGAGATCCTGGCAGAGTTATTTGAACTGATAAACCTGAATATTTTATACTGCTCTTAAAGTAAATAAACTGAATATGCAAAATTAGAAATCCTGAATCTCCCTTCTGTTATTTTGTGCATATTCAGGTAAGTCTGAGGTGTTCCTTTGAATTAGTCTCCATCTCCTTCCAATGTGTGCAAAAGCAAACAGATTCTTAGAAATATGTAATATCCTGCAGCCTTTCTCTGTATGCAAAGTCACTGGGATTAGCTGTGTGTGGCTACACAGATGGAAATTAAGTATTTTTTATATAATTCCATTATTGCAAAGGTTTGCCCAGATTCCAAACCATCAACTGTAGTGGTATAAATCTTTCATTCAGCATTCAGACACACTGATGGACAAATCTTCCTCCATGGCTGAAAATACCAGTGCAGAAGACACTCAGTTGCTTCCACTGTTGTATATGGGACAGATCTGGCGATCTGTGGGGAAGTATTTTTCCAAGGCTTTAGGTTTTAGGGCCTATCTTTATTTTAATGTGTGTAAATTGCTGCCTCTTTTCTTAATCCAGTCACTATAGCTAGTGAGAGGAAAGAGTGGAAATGTGTATGAATCATAACACTTGAGCTGTGAATGTGGAAAAGTACTGTGCAACATTATATTTTTTCTAGCCTGCAGAGAGCCAAAGATCTCTGACCTGGTGAGACAGAAAGTGCTTCCAATGCAGGTTCAGTCAAGGTGAGAATGCAATATCTCAACTACAGTTTAAAGAAAAATTGTGATTGCTTTTCCCCTCCTCTCCTTTCCACCCTGTGTGTTTAGCCTGCCTGAGCAGCATTTCCTACAACTCCACTGATAACCAAACAATGAGAGCTGCTGGGAGGGGAGGTCTGATAAAGCAAGCTCTTGGAGGCAGTCAGGAAGAAATGCACAGTTAGACATGTGCAAACTACTGGACAATGCCGGAATTAGGCTTGCAAGCTTGTGACAGGCTATGAGAACAGTCTGAGAACAGTACCTTGGGGCTAATGATGTGTCTAACAATATGAACATGTGCCATCTTAGTGAAGAAATGAGTGGAGAGAGCACAAGGAGAGAAGGGGTATAGCAATGTAATCTGCTCCCATTAAGTTTCACCATCAAAAACAATATAGCACAATTGATATAAAGGTGGATTTGAAGTGGACATGGGGGAGAGGGGGAAGTAGAGTAGGAGGAGAGGAAGGAAAGAAAGATCGGATCCTGTCTGGGCTTACCCTTCTGCTGATTTCTTGAAATAAGACCAATCTGAATTAGTTATGCTGCAATGTTCAGGTTAATTTTTTCCAAGTAGTATTTCTCATTTCAGGATTATTTTTTTTTCAGTACATGAGTCATTTATTTTTAGATGTAGTGCAAGAACTGTCCTCATCTTTGGTTTTAAGAACAGCCATACCAGGTCAGAATAAAGGTCCAGCTCCAGCCATATCCTGTCCCTGGCAGTGGCCAGAAGCAGATGCCTAGAGAAGACTTTGGGAACAAGGCAAGCACATACTTACCAAATACTCTCCCACTCTGCAGCTCTGTGATGTATGATTGTAGAGATGGCCCTGAGAAGGCATCAGGGGGCTTTAGTAGCCATCAAGGGATTTTTCTTGCTTAAATTTCTCAATTCACTTTTGAACATGGATCTTTTTATGCTAAATGTTTCAGATAATAACACCAGCTGTATGACAGCACATACATGCCCCCACCTCCATAGCATCATGATGGCATCTCATGTTCGTGGACTGTTTTTATCCCTTGAAGTAGGATCTCCATTTCATAGATTAATAGTGAGCCAAAGTGTGGATTATGCAATATTGCAAGGTCACATGTGAGTAGGGAAAGGGCCCCTGGCAGTCTAAACATGACCACAGCAGCTCTCATCCTTCTTCCAAAATACAAGAAACTTGCCATTGCTCTTCTTCTTAATAACTACTTTCCTTGAGTGCTGTTATGTGTTGCCTCACAGATTCTATATTATGGAGGCAGTCTGCGTCTGTCTGTGATCAAAAATGGAATTACCACATGAAAAAACATTCTTGTGGCTTTTCTGAATGCAGGCAGTACCAGAAATCTCAAGGGAAATTAATTTCCTACTGAATTTTTCAGATGTAAATAGTTTTTTTTTTTGAAGATATGTGCTTTTAAGCATTACAGCAAGGGACATGTTCTAAGTGATGAAGATTTAAGTATGACTGTAGTCAAGCTTATGGTCCATATGTAGGCTGGTGCATATACTTATTTTTTTAGTTATGTGCCATCTTTCAGCTAATCAGTACAATTTCTAAATGGAAGCTGAGCTTACATGGAAGCTGAATTACAATTATGAAATCTCTGTGGTGAGGCAATTATCTCTGTTAATTGCTAAATCAAGCAACTTTATCAACATGATTTAATCTGAATCATTTCCTAATACTGTCTATTAAAATGTTCACCAGAGAAAAGATGTGCCTAACTCCTCTCTAGTGAGAATTAATTACGGCAATGCCAACTTACAGTGCAGTTTCTTTATTTAAAAACATGGTATCTCAGTCCTTTTGTGAATGGCAAAAACCGTTCCACATTCAGAGGCAACTGGTTGCAATCCAGAAACTGTAAAATGAAAGAAAAGAGACACAAATAGAAAATTTATAAACATATGTGTATTTGTGTAAGTGTACATATATATATATGTAAATAAAATAGCTGGGATGTAAGTGAGAGCATTGCTAAACTATGTTGGAATGATATTTTTGCCTTATTCTTTCGCAAGCAAACTTCATATGCTTTTAAATGATACTTAACACAGCTGGTGATAAAGACATGGTAATGATCGCTTTTGTAGTGTTATTATTACCTTGTGGGTTTTGTGCCTTGAAACAGGGAAACACCTTTGCATCAACTTTACTCATCTGCGTTCGGCAAACAAAAGCTTGAAATCTATCCAACCAAGAAGCCAACACTTCCATTTGGAGACCTGCCTCCAGGGTACCAGCATCTGCACACACAACTTCAATATGAGTGCATTTCTCCTTTCTACCGCCGCCTAGGTAGCAGCAGGAGGACTTGTCTGAAGACAGGAAAATGGAGTGGGAGAGCCCCTGTGTGTATTCCAAGTGAGTCTCCAAGTGAAAAAAAAAAAAAGCATACATATTTGAGTGGGTGGGGGAATACGATGGGTATTCATCTTAGATAATTAGCGATGTAGGCTGCCTATGCTTCCAGCTGGGAGATAGAAGCAATAAAGCTTGGAGGATATATGGCTCTTTTTGTCCACCAGCAGAACTCGTACAGTTGCTAGTAAAGGGATCAAGCTTTCAGCACTGTAATTTGCTATCCATTTTTCTACTCTTCTATTGAGCAAAAGGTGTAGTGAGTTTCAGTCCTGATTTGAAAATGTTTTCCTACTATAATTTCATGTTTTCCTACTATAATTTCATGTTTTCCTACTACAGTTTAATGTTTTCCTGTATTATTTACTACAAATGTGATTTTTCTTTTATCTCTATACTTTGGCACACAGCTGACAAAACCATCAAAGTTTAAGCAATAGAATGGAGAGTCTGCATTTTAAGAGGCTTTTCCTTTAACATACCCTGCTAAAGAAGGGTTCGTATTGCAAACTCTAAGTCCAGATAAAATCTTACACGGAACTAGTGCACAGACTAAGTGAGGGTAGGAACACCACAAGAGTTGGTACAACCCACTACTGACATCAGGCAAACTGTGAAAAGTAGATCATAACATCAAGCAAATTTTTAGAGTTCTTGTTTGTGGTTTTGCTTTGAGATAATCTCATGTATTGAAAAGTATGTCGTTCAATCCTTTTCACTATAGGCATGCACATACTACATCCCAGGAAAAAGAAAATGTCCTAAGGGAGACTAAAAAATGTGACCACATGATGTAACTCTTTCAACTGAAGTAAACCTTTCCTAATACAGGAGATTTTACACCAGGTCTGAGCCCAGGTATTACACTCCTTGGACAGGGCAGAGCATTTTCTTTTCCCCAGGATGGCTGTTAATTTAGGTGCATTTGCTTCAAAGTTCTTGTTGCAAGACAAGTCTGTTCTCATAGGCATGAACTCATCTGTGCTAAGGTCGGTTCTGGGAGAGGACCTCACAATTACTCTGTGACTGCCCAGGGTGAGTTTTAGTGCACTGCTGGCTTTATGGTGTTTTATTATAAGCAAGAATCAGGGATATTCTTTTCATTTCTTTATGCAGTCATCTCATTATAGTGCAGCTTGATAAGGTTGTCATGAAAATTCACCTGCTCAAGTGCTAAATCCACGTTCCTACTTCAGCCAGAAATTCAGATAATAATGGAAAAACTGGAAGTTTTCTAAAAAAAGCTACATAAAATACTTCTATACTATAATTTAGCAGGTTGGAGACAGATTTTAATTAGAAAGCTATCCCTCATACTAACCATTGACACTTGTTTTCTTTTGGCACATCCTAAGCAGGAATCAAGAATGATACTCGGATTCTTTGATGGGGAAAAGGCATTATCTCATTCTTGGTTCCTGTTTCCTCAGTCTGTGGAAAAGCAGAAAACATCACCCTTCAGAAGACAGTGACCTCTACCAGGTGGCCCTGGCAAGCAGCAATCTATCGGACGGCCAATGGGCTGAAGGAGAACAGTCTCCGGAAAGGGGCCTGGATCCTTATCTGCAGTGGGGCCCTGGTGAATGAGCGCACCGTGGTGGTGGCAGCTCACTGCGTCACTGACCTGGGCAAGACCATTGTGCTCAAGACAGCAGAGCTCAAGGTGGTTCTGGGGAAATTCTACAGAGATGATGACAGGGATGAAAAGACCATCCAGAATCTGCGGGTGAGTAAGTCTGCTGGGAGCGGAAAATGATGAGCACAGACAGATGCTGATCACATCTATCTTGTATGGGGAGAAAAAGGTTATTCTTTAAGCAATATATTGTTTTACACACTGTTCTTTCTAATGCATCTTTAGAGACTCAACAGACAGAACTGCCATGGCACAAGGAGGGAACATGCTGTAGTTCATTAAATTCCCCTGACACTGTCCAAGTCATATGTTCACCCCCTAACACAGATCACTAAGAAAATAGTTCAGGTTCTGTGGGCCATAATGTCTTGAGTGATATTGCCAGAAAAAAAGTAGAAGAGATGCCAGCTACTGTCAAAAGTGATTAGCATAATTTATGAGGGAAACACTTGTGCTCTAGATCCTGATTTGACATCGTGAGCACTTTTCACATCTCAGCCCCAAGGCTGTACAGCTCTAAACTCAAAAGTTGAGGCTCCAGCTCAACTCTGTCTGGCTGCAGCTCTAAAAATAGCACCTCAGACTCAATGGAATGGTTTGTGTTTTTCAAGTAGAACTAGAAAGGCTGATGTCAAAATGAGGACAAATACAGCAATTTTGGCTGTGTGTGTCTCTTTTTCGGGGTGGTGGGGGTGGTGGTGGTATGTGAGTTAATTAATGGATTTTATCCAAGAAATCAAAGTTAATTTGATTCTCTGCCTCCCCCCCCCTTTTTTTTTGTTTCTTTCTAATTCCAGCTTTTTCAGACTTTTCCTATAAGGAAATATATTATTTTTTGCAATACTTCTGCAGCATTCTGGAACACACTTCCTATTTTTCACCAGTTTATTAGTTCTCTACTGTTAAACCTCATTTGAAAACTTATACCCCTTTGCCTGCGCTGCCTTTTTTTCCTTTTTCTCTCTGTGTTCTTTCTTCTGACTTCGCAGGTGAGTTGTGTACTTACCTCTGTGAAGCATTTTTGGTATATAGTATGCTTTATCAAAGACATAGTGCTGCTTCTTCAGCTAATTCGTTCTTGTAGTGTTTCATCAAGGTAACTAGCACTAAAGGTTTGGCTCATTATGTTATGTAATGTATTGCTAGCATTCTTTTTTGGTGGGAAGGTGTCTGAATTTCAGTAAGAATATAACATTTTAATTCAAAGCCCACCCCCCCAAATTCTACAAGCTGAAGATGACATGGCAGGTAAGATCTTTTCAGTAAACAGTGGGAAAACTTGAACTGCACGTTAACTCCCCATTTTGCTGAAAATGTTCTTGACTGCAATGTTTCATGCAATAAAAGCTTTCCTGAAACCCAAGCCAAAACAAAAGTCAGAAGATGCTTGATCTCTTTGCATGTTTCTCATTTGAGTGAGCACTATGGTGAAAGAACAGCTTGGGAGTGGATGGTAGAGGAGAAGTATGCAAAATAAACTGACATGTAATATAGTAGTATGGAAAGAATGCTGCTGACTTGCCATTGCTATTAACTCTACAATTCTTTCTACTCTTTTTCCTCCACAGATTTCTGCTATCATAGTGCATCCCAATTATGACCCTATATTACTTGATTCTGACATAGCTATCATAAAACTCTTGGACAAAGCCAGAATCAGCAGTCGTGTTCAACCCATTTGCTTGTCGTCATCTCAAGACTTGACTTCATCTACAGAGGATTTAAAAATAATGGTTACTGGCTGGAAGGTATTGGCTGACATTAAAGATCCCAGATACAAGAATGACACAATCCGCATGGGAGCTGTTCGGATGGTGGATTCACTGTTGTGTGAGCAACAGTATGAGGATAGTGGGATACAAGTCAGCATCACTGACAGCATGTTCTGTGCCAAACAAGACCACACAACCTTTTCTAATATCTGCCCTGCTGAAACTGGAGGGATTGCAGCCATAATTTTGCCAGGAAAAGCATCTCCTGAGCTAAGGTGGCACCTGATGGGATTAGTGAGCTGGGGCTATGATAAAACTTGCAGCCTAGAACTCTACAGTGGCTACACCAAAGCCCTTCTCTTCAAAGACTGGATTGAGAAGAACCTGAAATAAAAAGCTGTGTCTGGAAATGGCATTTTATAACTATCATAATATCTCTCAGTCTCTGCTGCTTTAGTCTTCTCATCCCAGTGATGAGCCACGTCTGGGATAAGGTTAAGGCAGACAGCTTGGTAATTTATCCTGGGAGCAGATGTTCCATCAGGCTACTTGTACTTAACCCATAACAGAGGGTCTTAGTGCATGAGAAGTTTTGCCATATTTAGCCTGTCTCCCCTGGTGGGAGGACGATGCTCTGCTCCTGAGTCTGACATACAGAAACAGGATAGCAAATTCTGACTGAAATTAATCTGTAGTGGAGAGTTCCCTAGAGAAATCAACAGTGAGCCTCTCCCAAAGATCTGTGTGACTGAGCAGATTAGGAGGCTGAAAAGAGTAGCCTGAGTTCATAACGATGAATGAGCTTGTTTCGGTATGCGCTGTCTGTATTGCCATAGTACAATGTAATCTTTTTCCCTTCCAAGTACTTTACACATTTAAATAAACCATGGTTTGTTTTTTTAACCTACATACCCATGTCTGACATCATCTAGATTCCATGTTGCTTTATCTGTGTCACACTCTAGGGACACTCTAATGCCCTTGTCTGTTTGCACGGGACTTTCACTTGGGACTCTTCAGGTATGCTGAAAGGCAGAATTAGCATAAAATTCAATTACTATATAAATAAATAATATGATTTTTTTTCTTAATATATGCAGTGCTGCTATTGTTGTGCATGAACCATTGCAATGAAATGTACAGGGGAGTTCTCTCCCATCTTTTATTCTGAACAGATGAAAACCTGAAACATACTTTCAAAACCATTTTTGCATGTGGAGTATTTCAAAGACCCAGGAAAACCTCAGGAAAACTTCTGGTTTCCATCCGTTCACATACTTTTGTGGCAAAACAACTCCTCTGTAAATCTTCAGGGTGAAGAATAATGTCCAGGTCTCACACTTAGCAGAGGCTTTTCTTGACTGGACTGTTTGACATCAAAGTGTAAAGTTCTCCCATTGGGCATGTTGTCCAGAGGAGAGACTTTGGTCTTCACATGGTCCTTAATCACGGCTCTTTCACTAAATCATTCTCTATTCAGTTGTGGCTAGAGACTAGAGATGAGCCCTAGAAAAAGTTGAGGAGGAGGAATAAGGGAATGTCTCCCATCAGTGATGACTATTGGATAAGTCATCTATGACACCTTGGAATTTGTAGGAATTATTGCAGTGCCCAAACCAGCTCACAGCAATAGTTGGACGTGAAGGCTGGGGATCTGATGAAAGGACTTTGTACTCCACCAAGAAGGACTCAGATCCTGCAGCTGTGTTCTGCCTAGCCTATTGCATGGCTATGGCAATTGTAAGGTAACAAGTCTGATTTCAGCTCTGATTCTCTGATGCTGTCAAATCATGTTAAGAGTTTCTTAGCATTCAGTAGTTTTCCACCTACTTTTGAATCTGAAAATTGCTGCTAAAATGGCAATTAGTATTGGATGTCATTCCATGTAATTTATTTTTTGCTTTCCTGGGCCAAGTTAATGTGTTATGCTCTTGCACTTTTCTTATTTTTACAGGCAGTAGGGCCAGGTGATGTTGCTTGAATCAAAAAGTTTAAGGGCTACAACCAAAGTATATTGCTTCTTTTTATCTTTTTTTGTCTGCCTCCTCCTTCCAGGAGATTATGTGTGGCTGACAAACTGCTTGACAACAGCAGCAACAAAAATTCTGAATTAAATGTGAAAAATAAGATGTGTTTCATTCCTCTTCTAGGAGGAACACATGCCAGTGAACATGTGGTACTCCCCCAATGACAGAAGGGGTTAGAGGAAATGAGGTGACAATTTTGGAGAAGGGCAAACTTGCAGAAAATCAACATGTGTTTCTTCCTAACACTATCGACAAACAATGAAATGAGAAAGGAATAGAATTCTTTATTGGAGCATGGCTTGCCCAGTCAGAGCTCTTCCATGATTACATTAAATGACATTCTCCACACTCTAATGGTAAGAGAAATTATCTTTTAAAACAGAAATCATAAAGGTCTGTGAGCTGTTTTCTTCTCAGTTATGTCATTGTGACTGCATTGCTCTCCATGGCGTTATTGTTCTCTACCACTACAATTGAGAGAGAAGAAGAGGCCCTAAATGTTTCTTTTCTCCAGGATTTGTCCATAGAGAACTAGGCAGTCCACACAGATCAGCAAAAGTCTGCATTAATTCCAGCTTTAGCCCTCACTCTTCTCCTTTTACTAAAGATCAGCTATGCCCAGTATTTACTGATCCTCCTCTGTGTTGAATCTTGTCCCCATTTGGCTTCAAACCCCTCACAGCTCTGGCAACTAATAGCCAAAAGTTTCTGGGCTCAGGCAACAACAATATAGCTGTTCACTGGCTGTATGTCACACAAAAGTGAAACTTTCTCTTGAAACGAAACTTGAAGGAATTAATGGAAAATCACAGGAAGATTGCTACAGTTGTGCATGCACAGAAGAATTCAACCCCCCTTCTTTTTGCAGTCATGATGCTCTTCAAAGAAAACAGAAGCAAGAAAATGGCTAGGCTTCTCCCAACCGCCAGGATTTAGATTTTAGCATAGTCCATTATGGAAAGAGGAATTAGCTGTACAATTTGGTTCTACTTCTGGACCTCAATGATTGAATCCTAGATTCAATTTTGGCTAATCTCTAAATGCAAACATAATGTTTTATTTCTATTGTTATATGACATATATATTCATATGTATGGGTAGGCAATCATATCAACATATCTAAGCAGCTGTACCATGTCTAGTATTCGTAGAAATTACAAATCAGTTTGTCCATCCTGTCTGGCAGGCTGACCCACAGGAGTTCCTTACTTACAGCTTGAGCACAACAAGGGTTAACGTCTAATGCCAATAGTGAGGAAAAATGGGGGATGAATGGTTGAAAAAAACCAACCTGTGAGATGGCATCACTAATCCCTTTGATAGCTAGGATCTATTTTTAGGGTGCAAAACTATTTCAAACATCTCTTTCTAAGCAGGTGAGGATCTATGCCATCTGTTGGAGAATGTGTGTGAAATAGCAGAACATGGATAGCAACACATTTTCCCTCTGAGGAAAAGAGCTGTGCATCCTGGAAAGGCCATAAAGATATTGCTATGAAAAAAAGAGAGCAAAACAGTCTCTGCATGCTTACTCATTCCAATGGATTTGTAGTTCTCCCTTTGTATGTTTTTGGGGCTCGGGATGTATTACATTACTTCCAAAAGCCAGGATGCTTAGCTCAAAAACAGTACTGTAAGGAAACGGACATACTGAAGTACATGTTCTTGTCAGGCATACCTTCAGTGACTCTAATGGAATTGCCTTGGTAACTTGTTTCCCTTGAAAACCTAAGTCCATGGTAAGATTAAAAGAAAAAACGTGTATTTGATTAGGACTAGGGATACATACTAAGCTGCATCCTGCCATTTTTAAGGACAGATACTGGAATTTGCTCAGTTGCAGGAAAGGTGTACTGGAGCAGTGGGAGCAGTGGGCAGGGTCAGGCAGCCTTTGCTCGGCTGTGCATCCCCTGCAGCCTCACAGCTCCTTATCGTGGCAGGAAGCTTCCTGCATGGCTGCTGGCTTTGTGTGTCGTCTCCTTCGTGCAGAAGGAACAGGCTACATCAGAAATGTTTGTTCCCTGTGAAACGGGACAACAGACTTGGATGGAAAGACAGCACCGAGGTTGGCAGGCAGAGCCTCACCTGGGTAAAACCGAAGCGAAGGTGCACGGCAGTGTCTTGACATGGCATGAGTATCCTCTGCCCCAGCACAGGAGTGTGGTTACCGAACAGGACGAGATCTTCCTGCCCCACTCTGCAAACGTGGCCTGGCTGCAACTTGCAGGCCAGTCAGTGGGCTGGCAGGCCAGCCTCTGGCTGGTAGCACGATCTGGAAAATTCCAGTGTAAACCATGCTGCGGTTCCCAAGAGTAATGAGGTGAGGGGGAGGCGTCGCACCAGGACATACCTGTGCTCTCCTGTGAGCCGAGATGCTGTGAGTGCCCGTACAACCCTTCCTGCTCTGAAGAGGTGCCTGCCAGGGCGCACCCGCCCACGTTCCCGGTGGCTCCCCCCCCAGCACGGCCGGGGCCCCGTAGCGAGACTCAGCCGCGACCCAGCAGCTGCTGTAAGCAGCCCCACTCCGGCCCCGCCGCCCGCCCGCGCCTCAACCTCCC
>VYZM01012810.1:312301-325815 GCA_013398915.1 Dromas ardeola
CGTGCCTAAAATAGAGAGGGATAGACTGCAAATCCACGGCTCGAGGGCTAAAACCTTCCAATCCAGCCTCAGCCAACACCGCGCCGATGTGAAGTCACCCCCACCTCTTGCACACATACACAGGCATACGCACACACACGCACCCCACGGCGAGGGGTGGCTGCCGGGGATCGCAGCCCAGGTGCCAGCGCGTCCTCGCCCCGCCGGCCACTGCTGGGCGGCCGCGGGGCAGCAGCTCCCGTCCCCGGGGCACGGAGAGCCCTCGCTGGGGCGGCGGCGAGGGGCTGGGAGAGAGCCGCGGAGCGGAGCTGCCGGATCCTCGCCCTGCGGAGCCTCCAGGATTACAAGGAATTGCGTGCTCCTTCACAGACGCGAGCGAGGGTTATCCCAAAGAGCCAACCTCCTTTGCGCTCTACTATCCAAAATAATACCTTGGACTCTTGAGAAGACAGGGGGGCTTTCGGGACCATGGCATCGACAGAAGGGTGAGGGGGACCGTCTGTTGGGAGGGAGGAACAGGAGGATGGAGGGGGTGGGTGTCCGCATTGTGCTTTTGGTAACAGTTTCCTGTGATAGGCTTCATTGTTAATCCTTGTCCCTCGCGATTCCCTAATGGAATAATTACGACAACCAGAAGTAGAGGAGCCCCATTTAGGAGAGGGAGGGAGAGCGAAGAAAGAATTTCAAATATGAGCCACTGGAAAGGTTTTGGTTTTCCTCCCGTCACTTCTTTATTTAACCCCCGGAGGGCAGATCAAGCTTAAACCACCTGCCTGAAAGAAGAGTCCAAATGAATGGCTAACTCGGAGGTGGAGGGGGGAGCAGCCTCCTAAATATAATAATAAAAATCAATAGTTCAAAAAGAATCGAGGAACTGTCCCCCTACTTGCCCCTTAAAAAGGCAACCAACAAATCCAACTTCTTGAGGAGTTTTGCAATTTTTCAGTTTTGTGCCAAATGCATTACAGTGAAATGTAATGGGAAGGGTGAAGGGTTATACAAGAGGTTTTAAAGAAAAGCAAACACAGTTTAGCCCTGGTAGCATCTCTTGGAAGGCGCTTTCTCCCTACCCGCGACAGGATTGTAAGGATCAGACGCTTCATTGCTCTGATGGGGCTGGGGGCTTGTTCAGTTTACAGAGTAACTGGTAGTAGGAAAGAAACGAAAATGTTTCTTTGATCTCTGGTTGCCCTCTTATAATACTAGCTACTATTAGACTGCATCTGGTGTGAGCCTCCCCTTTATCCCTGGATGTTGTCAGGTTGTATCAGCATGATCTGCTCTGGATAGGACTCTCTGAGGACAGAGTGCAAAAGGAAGCTGTGTTTATATTGCTTTTGTGTCTCAGGCTGAAAGACTTGCTGAGCTGATTTAAATAACCTGACACATGTCTGGGAGGGTGTGCACACAAGTGTCCCATTACCTGGACAAAGGAAGGAACTGGCTCTCTGCGGAGTGGCCCCCAAGCAGTTGGCTTGGGAGGAGTGGAAGGTTAGAAAGTACTAGCTTTGTTTGCTTTAGAAAAAGGACAGTCCTCCAGGTCTGACAGAGGGCAGAGGGGGCTCTTCTGGCTCTTCACAGGACTGTGACAGAGGTAACTAACTTACCATTTGCAACTGCCTTGCTCTCGTGGGGAATTTCTGCTCCAAATTAGTACATTCCGGTTTTGGTAGCAGCCCAGCAGTTTAATGTGCCCTGTATCATTTCGTCTGACAATGAAATCACTTAACTAGATACTGTCAACAAATAATCGGAGCCACGAGGAAGAAGCTTGAAAATGGAGGAACCAGCCTACATCTGTAGGGTTGCAGCTCTGTCTTCTCTGTCCCTTCTGTGTCCTTGGACTTTGCCTCCCTCTGGATGCTCTGGTTACCTGCTGTTTTCATTCCCACATAAGGTGGCTGTAGAGGTCTCTGCTTGTTTTGGGTGGCTGGGGGAATGTGGGATCTGTTGTGCAGGGGTTTAATAAGAGGAGACATGATGAGAGGTGGCCGTGTTAGAGGGATTTGTCAACTTTGGATGAAAGGAGGTTCTAAATGTGTGTAGAAAGAGAGGTGCTTTTAAAAGAACAGGTTGAACAGCTGGGCTAAAAAAGATCAGAGCGCCAGAAACAGTAAGGCTTCAATAGATGTGTGCTTTTGCTTTCCTTACTGGACAGAGCTGAATTGTCAGGGTGAGAAAAGAAACAAAAAGTTTAGGCTTTGCTTTCAAACATTTAGGAAACTTACCTAGACTAAGACAAACTGAAACTGCTTATTTGGTATAATTCAACTAGTGCTTCAGCGATAGCTGAAGGAGGTGTGGAAAACAATTTGAGCAGGAAGCATTTCACTTGTCAGTCCCTTTTTACTGGTGAGAACCTCTTCCAAAACTGAATTGTCATCTTTCCCTCCCCTCAGGTAAAAAGCTGAGGATGGAGATAAGCTTTACACTCCGGCCTAAAGGTCAGCAAACTCAGGCACCATAAGGATCATCAGGCAAAGTGAATACTGACCAGACCTTTTTCAAGAAAGGCTTTCCACCAGCAGCGGCACAGTGGGAAAAAGGTATCAGAAAGTGCCCGTTGCAAGCAGAACAGTATCTCTCAAGTACACACAGGTACATGACGAAAGCCCTGCCTGAGGTGGGGACAAACTGTATGCACTCCAGATTTATGTCTGATGGCTTTTGGGATGTTCAGATAGATATGTTAGTAAAGATCTGGAGTATATAAAGGCTTTATTTTGTTGTGATAGAACTACTCCAACCACAGTCATTTTTGCAGTGTGTTATTTCTTCTCTAACAGGGGAGCTTACATGAAATCTCCAAAGTAGGGATGTCAGGGGTGTGACAGGATACTTGGCAAACAACAAAAGGCCCCCATATAGACACAGAGGAAGGCAAATCTGTATTCCATTGTTAAGAAGTAGTGGTCACTTAGAGCTAGGATTTGCTAGGAAAGATTTCCTTGTCTGCACCTTTTCAGTCTTTATTTTTTTTCTTTTAATGTCTTACTTGGTTAAGCTTATCCATGTATGGACATTTGCTGCCCAGAGTCTGGTAGACAAAGGGAAACTTCAATCGGTTGAAAATGAGAAAGAAGATGTCCCCCAACATGGCAAAATCAGACCGGTGTGTCCTCTGGGTCTACCTTGCTGTAGTTCATAAAATCATAGAATGGTTCAGGTTAGAAGGGACCTTAAAGATCATCTAGTTCCAACCCCCCTGCCCTGGGCAGGGACACCTCCCACTAGACCAGGCTGCTCAAAGCCCCATCCAGCCTGGCCTTGAACACCTCCAGGGATGGGGCATCCACAACTTTGGGCAACCTGTTCCAGTGTCTCATCACCCTCATAGTGAAAATTTTCTTGCTGATATCTAATGTAAATCTAACCTCTTTCAGTTTAAAACTGTTACCCCCTCGTCCTATCACTACACTCCCTGATGAAGAGTCTCTCTCCAGCTTTCCTGTAGGCCCCCTTCAGATACTGGAAGGCCTCCTCAGAGAGATACGGAGATAAGGTCTCCCCAGAGCCTTCTCTTCTCCAGGCTGACCCAGGTCTCTCTGCCTGTCTTCACAGGAGAGGTACTCCAGCCCTCTGATCATCTTTGTGGCCCTCCTCTGGACCCTCTGCAACAGGTCCATGTCTTTAGGTCCATGTCTAGTTCCAGCTAGCAGGGCTTTGGCTTACTATTGAATACTGTTGTATCTTAACTGTTAAGTCTTCCTTTCATAAAATCCCCTTACACAGATCTTATTACGAAGATGGATTTTTGGTGTTTAGTTGGTGCTGAAAACGGAAGATACCTATTTCAAGGAGGAAGGGCTAGAACCAAGTATTGATACTGTTCAGGGTTGCCTGTTTTTATGTTCTCTGTTTAAATGTCCTCTGCTGGCCATGACTGCAGACAGGGTGCTGCTGGGAGAAGTGGCCTTCTGATCTATGCCCGCATCGCCTTTCGTGAGTCCTTAACGTGGTTCAAAGATCCAGTGACATTAGCTAATATTCACAGATTGTGGTGTCTGGGATAGGGCTCAGTATGTGGTAGGTTGAAACTATGGAGACTTACCATAGAAGAGGATTTAAGCATTTCCTTTGCTTTTACAGGGTCTAAGAGGACCTAAAGGTTAAATGAGATTGACCCTGTTGATGCCCATGCTTGCCTCCAGACCTTTGAGCAAAGTCCTGAACACCTTGCTTTACATGCTTTTGTTACGAATCTCGTCTCTCTCTTTAGTGTTACTGTTTCAAAAGGGAAGGAATGCAATACCTTGATACTGTGGAGATAGGTTTTAGATGTTAAATCAGCATGAGAATTTGTAACTTAGATATTAAACCTTGAGTGTTTAAATTATTTATTTTATCTGTTTGAGTGATGCTGTTTCAGATACTCTAAAAATCTAGAGACGTATTTGTATTTTATACCTTTGAAGAGTGGGAGTTTCAGGTGTGAAGTTTGGGGTTGGGTCTGTTCCTTCGAGAATATAGCCACTAGGAGACACTATCGCTGCATCCATGGTAGTAAATTAAACAGAGGCAGAGCAGGTGTCTGAGCCGGGACCTCAGCCTTCTATGTGTAGGTCAACCTCAGAGCAGTCCCGCCATGGCTTTGGCCAGGCAGCCCTCTCCCAGTTCACAGGCATGGTTAGGGAGTCAGTGTAGGCCAGTGGCCATTTCCAGTGGGCAGTTTGGATGCGATCACCATATTTTGGAGAGTTTAATAATCCTGATATGGGCTCTTCCATTTCCGTCCTCATGCTAGAGAACAGTCCCAGGGCTTGTTTATGAAAAGAACTGAGATGTTACCCTTATGGATATATGGTGCACAGTTAACAGGCAAGTCTGTGTGTGCGTGTTTGTATGCATCCTGCTACAAAATAAATACAGTGAAGTGGAATAGTACGCTGAAACATTATTAAGTTTGAAAATACAGAAGTCTGTGTAATAGCTTAGTGTCGTGATTTGATTAGTGAAATAGTTGTAAGTTCTTCACAATTTTACGTACACTTAATATAAATGCTGTTTATGTAATATGAGATGGCACGTATGCAGAGCTCCCATCCTGTTCAGAGTAGCAGGTATTCTGCATGCAAGCTACAGAGATCCCTGTCTTGATATTTGACTTTATCAATATCTCACTTAACAGGAAAAAAAACACCAACCAGCAACCCCAAAAGCCCAGCTGTGGTCCACTTCTCTTCTCCAAACTTGATTGTTTCTACATTCTTCTTCTGTAGGTACTTTCTGTCCTCATCCCAAGTTTCACTGTCTTTAAAGCTACAGTTCCATTGTCATGCATATGGTTTGTACTACCCGATCACCAAACAATACGAGTTTCATCCAAATCAATTTCATAGAAAAGAAGGTCAGTTCATAGAATCTTCATGGTTGCAAAGGACCTTTGAGATCATCGAGTCCAACCATACACACACAAAAAAACCCCCCTACAATCTCTGCCACTAGAGCATGCCCTGAAGTGCCAAATCTACATGTTTCTTAAATACCTCTAGGGATGGTGACTCAGCCACCTCCCTGGGCAGGCTGTTCCAGTGCCTGACCACTCTTTCAGTAAAGTAATTCCTCCTAATGTCTAATCTAAACCTCCCCTGCCACAACTTCAGACCATTTCCTCTGGTCCTGTCATTATTCACTTGGGAGAAGAGGCCAACACCCACCTCTCTACAACCTCCTTTCAGGTAGTTGTAGAGGGCAATGAGGTCTCCCCTCAGCCTCCTCCAAACTAAACATGCCCAGTTCCCTCAGCCTTTCCTCATATGATTTGGTCTCCAGACCCCTCACCGGCTTGGTAGCTCTCCTCTGGACACGCTCCAGCATGTCCCTCTGGTACAGAGGGGCCCAGAGCTGAACACAGTACTTGAGATGAGGCCTCACCAGTGCCGAGTACAGAGGCATGATCACTTCCCGGCTCCTGCTGGCCATGCTATTCCTGATACAAGCCAGAATGCTGTTGGCCTTCTTGGCCACCTGGGCACACTGCTGGCTCATGTTAAGCTGTCTGTGCAGCAGCACCCCCAAGTCCTTTTCTGCTGGGTGTCTTTCTAGACACTCTTCCCCAAGCCTGTAGCGTTGCTTGGGGTTGTTGTGACCGAAATGCAGGACCCGGCACTTGGCCTTATTAAACCTCATACAATTGGCCTTGGCCCATCGATCCAGCCTGTCCAGGTCCCTCTGTAGAGCCTTCCTACCCTCAAGCAGATCAACACTCCCACCTAGTTTGGTGTCGTCTGCAAACTTACTGAGGGTGCACTCAATCCCCTCATCCAGATCATTGATAAAGATATTAAACAAAACTGGCCCCAAAACTGAGCCCTGAGGGACACCACTGGTGACCGGCCACCAAGAAGATTTCACCCCATTAATGATAACTCTCTGGACACAGCCATCAGCCAGTTTTTTACCCAGTGAAGAGTACACTTGCCCATGCCACGATTCGCCAGCTTCTCCAGGAGAATGTTGTGGGGGACGGTGTCAAAGGCCTTACCAAAGTCCAGATAGACAACGTCCACAGCCTTCCCTGCGTCCAGGAGGCGGGTCACATGGTCATAGAAAGAGATCAGGTTGGTTAAGCAGGACCTCCCTTTCCTAAACCCATGCTGGCTGGCCCTGATCCCTTGGCTGCCCTGCACTTGCCGTGAGAGCTCACTCAAGATGATCCTCTCCATGATCTTTCCTGGTACCGAGGTCAGTCTGACAGGCCTGTAGTTCCCTGGATCCTCCTTCCGACCCTTCTTGTAGATGGGTGTCACATTGGCCACCCTCCAGTCATCTGGTCCCTGTTGACCAGGATTGTTGATAAATGATGGAGAGAGGCTTGGTGAGCTCTCAAGGAGTGTATGATTTGATTTCTCTAAAATTAAGCATAGCATATAGTATGGAACTCACACAGGTTTTATATTAGCTGTAGAAAGATGATTATTTGTCAATTCAACACAGGAGGCACAAGTAATAAATACCTGGCATCAAGCCTTGTGGATGCAACTTAACCTGTCAACATTTTTTGAACAAATTTGAACCTTAGGAATTAATTTACTATACAGGATTAGTGTTTTAGTCATGCGGCTGTGGTGGTTTTGGATCTTTGAGTAGGAGTCCTAAAGCCATTTGCTGCGTTGTCAAGACAAAGCCTTTCAGGGAGATTGCCAACACATATTATATGCCTAGCCCAGAGACGACCGGATACACCTCGTTGAGTCAGAAAAACTACCTTTGCATTTCATGGTAGAGTTCAGGCACCTGCACGGCAGAGTGGGTTTCAAGATCTGCCACAATATGTACAACAAGCACACCCACAGAATTCTTGTCATCTGAGTTTTTAATCTGTAATTTGCCCACAAAAGTCCTCTAAATGGAAACTTGATTAAATGTGCTGGCACAAATGTTTAGATACTTCAGAGGGTGAAATCCTCCAAGTGTTCTCACTGTTATTTTTGTCCAGGATTTGAACAGCACTGACTCAGGATGGAGATGTTTTACCCTATGCTCTTTCTCAGACATTCTGTGGAACAGATGGAGTGGATGTAGTCTATTAATTAGACATATCAGATCGGGCTCTGACCTCATTTCACTGCTGTCAATTGCAAATCTCTCATTGATTTCGATAAAATAGAATTAGGCTCTACAGAAGATAATACCATGACACTCATGTTCCATAAACTAATCTGATGACATAAAAGTTCTCATGGTTTCAACCTTCAGTTTGTCCTTGAGCTACACTTTCAAAAAGAAGTTGTCACCTAGACATTAACTCCATTTTTGTACATATCCAGATCCTTATATAGATGCACAGGGATTAAAATACTTCTTATAAAGTCTACACGGACTTATTTATTCTGAACTTTCTGGAAAAAGCACGTTATAGTATTGGATTAGATATACAAAGGCTGAAGAGGAACAGTGCTTACTTTAAGAATGGCTAAAGTTTTCAAAAGTCTTGCCTTACTGTAGCTTTCCATGAGATAAACACATATGTACACCCTCCTCCGTGAACATATGTGCAGATGTATATGTACAAGTGCACTAAGAACTCAGCATACAAAGCAGTACTGTATTTCTATACTAGCAAATTACTGCATTTAATTTTTCTTCTTTGTCTTCCCCTTGATCTCCAGGCTATCCCAACCAAGATTGCTAATACCTGTAAATTTGTGAGCAATGTTTAAAGGGTCACAGTTTTTCGGTTAAAAAAGGCTGTCATTAAAACTCCATCCTGTTTCACCTGCGTAGCAGTGTGGTTGGCATGCGGATTCCTTCTCAGTGCATGTGGCAGTGAGAGCACAGGGGCTGTGAATGCAGGGGGATGTGGAGCCCACACTAACCCTATAAAAGCGTGCTTTTATATATTTAATCCTACTTCTATATTAATTTCAAAGCCTCGCAGTGCGCTTAAAGCTTTAAGACAATTAGCTACAATACATGTCTTGGTGCTTGGGAAAGGTAACAGACGAGGTGCAAAGATCATTGTATTTTCTAACTCTCATCTAGAACATATTAGATCCTGTGTAAGCAATTCCAAACTGGGGATCCTTACAAGGAAGAACAAAAAAGAACCAAGGCATAAAAGAATCAAGGAGCACTCCTGCTGATCACAGGCGCCTTTGGGAGAACAGCATGAAATTCACAAAAACGCAGTATTTCAGGTTCACTGACATGTCTGAGAAATCTAATTCATTGAAGTGTTTTAAAGAAAAGAAGGTGGAAAGGGAATTTGAAATCGAAAAACATTTAATTTTTACTTTTTAAAAATAAATGCTTAGTTTCAGCTGAAACATTTTCATTTCAAACCTATTTTTCAATTGAAAAAAAGGTCAATGACAAAAGGTAGACTAAAATGAAATGGTAGGGGCTCCAATACAAAGGAAAACACTTCACTGTGTATTAAGGAAGGATTTTGGGTTGAATAAAAAAAAATTTTCTTTTTTTGCTTTGTTTTTCCTCTTTAAGTTTTGTTTACAAACTCAAAACATATCTTTTTTAGTGTGACTGTGACTAATCTATTTCTTGACTTTTTAAAAATATAAACACCAAGTAAAAAATAAGTAATTTTTCCAGCCTGCTTTCTACTCTGTAGTCTTTTTTACTATTTTCTCAACACGAGTTAAACTCTGGGCTATTCCTGTAGGCATTTAAATGTAAATAGAATCAGAATCATAGAATACTTTGGGTTGGAAGGGACCTTTAAAGGTCATCTAGTCCAATCTGCCCTGCAATGAGCAGGGACATCTTCAACTAGATCAGGTTGCTCAGAGCCCCATCCAACATGACCTTGAATGGTTCCAGGGATGGTACATTTACCACCTCTCTGGGCAACCTGTTTGCGTTTCACTACCCTCAGCATAAAACATTTCTTCCTTCTATCTAGTCTGAATCTCCTCTCCTTTAGTTTAAAACCATTCCCCCTTGTCCTACTGCTGCAGTCCCTGATAAAAGAAATGTCTCCATTTTTCTTATAAACCTCCTTCTGAAAGGCCTTAATAAGGTCTCCCAGCAGCCTTCTCTTCTCCAGGCTGAACAATCCCAACTGTCCCAGCCTGTCCTCGTAGCAGAGGGGTTCCATCCCCTGATCATTTCTGTTGTCCTCCTCTGGACCTGCTCCAACATGTCCATGACTTTCCTGTACTGCGGACCCCAGAACTGCACACAGGACTCCAGCTGGGGTCTCGTGAGAGCAGAGTAGAGGGGCAGAATTATTTCCCTCGACCTGCTGGCCGTACTGCTTTTGATGCAGTTTTCCTTCTGGGCTGTGAGAAGACATTGCTCATGTCCAGCTTTTCATCCACCATACCCCCAAGTTCTTCTCCACAGGGCTGCTCTCAATCCCTTCATCCCCCATCCTGTATTGATACCAGAGGTTGCTCCAACCCAGTTGCAGGACCCTGCATTTGGCCTTGTTGAACCTNGCAGGACCCTGCATTTGGCCTTGTTGAGCTTCATGAGGTTCATACAGGCCCACTTCTCAAGCTTGTCCAGGTCCCTCTGGATGGCATCCCATTCCTCAGGCATGTCAGCTACACCACTCGGCTTGATGTCATCTGCAAACTTGCTGAGACTGCACTCAATCCCACTGCCGATGTCATTGATGAAGATATTAAATAGTACTTGTCCCAATACACACCCCTGAGGGACACCACTTGTCACCAATCTCTATCGGGAAATTGAGCTGTTGACTGTGACCATCCAACCAAGTCCTCATCCGCCGAACTATCCACCCATCAAATCTGTATCTTTCCAATTTAGAGAGAAGGATGTTGTGAGGGACCGTGTCAAAGGCCTTACAGAAGTCCAGATAGATGATATCCATAGCTCTTCCCTTGTCCACTGATGTAGTCACTCCATCATAGAAGACCACTAGGCTGGTCAGGTAGGACTTGCCCTTGGTGAAGCCATGCTGGCTGCCTCAGATCAGCTCCCTGTCCTCCATGTGCTGTAGCATAGCTTCTAGGAAGATCTGTTCCATGATCTTTCCAAGCACAGAGGTGAGGCTGAGAGGTCGGTAGTTCCCAGGGTCCTCCTTTCTACCCTTTTTAAAAATGGATGCACTGTTTCCCTTCTTCCAGTCACCAGGGACTTCACCTGACTGCCATGCCTTTTCAACTACCATGGAGAGGGGCTTGGCAACAACATCGGCCAGATCCCTCAGGACTCTGGGATGCATCTCATCAGGTCCCATGGACTTGTGTACGTTCAGGTTCCTCAGGTGGTCACGATCCTCGTCTTCACTTACAGTGGGAGGGACTTTGTCCCCCAAGTCCCTGGCTTGTGGTCCTTCAACTCGGGAGGTATGAGGAGAGAGGTTGGCAGTGAAGATCAAGGCAAAAAAGTTGTTGAGAACCTCAGCCTTCTCCTCGTCTGTTGTTACCAGTTTGCCATTCTTGCTCATCAGGTGGGGCTATGCTTTCTTTAACCTGCCTTTTCTGGTTGACATACCTGTGGAAGCCCTTCTTGTTATTCTTAGCATCCCTTGCCAAGTTCAGCTCCAGGCGCGCCTTCGCCTTCCTGACCTCATCCCTACATAACCAGGCAGCGTCCCTATACTCTTCCCAGGACACCTGATCCTGCATGAACTGCCTGTGCAGTTCCTTCTTGCCTTTTAGTTTGACCAGCAGGTCCCAGCTCAGCCATGCCGGTCTCTTCCCATTTCTTGCTTGATTTCTTACACCTGGGGATCGAGAGCTCTTGTGCTCTATGGAAAGCATCCTTGAAGATCTGCCAGCTCTGTTCTGCCCCCTTGTCCCTGAGGACCGTTTCCCAGGGGGTCCTATTGACTAACTCCTTGAAGAGCTGGAGGTTTGCCTTCCTAAAATTCAGGGTCCTGACTACGCTCCTTGTCTGACATGTATCCCCTAGGACTGTGAATTCCACCAGTGCATGATCACTGCACCCCAGGCTGCCTCCAGTCTTGACATCCCTGATGTCACCAGTTGCATTGGTGACTATGAGGTCCAGTATCACATGCCCTCGGGTAGGGCTGTCTATTTCCTGTCTTAGGAAGTTATCGTCAAGGCACCTCCTGGATTGTCTACAGTTTGCCATGTTTTCCAGCAGATGTCGGTGTGGTTGAAATCTCCCAGCAGGACAAGAGCCTTCAAGCATGATGCCTCCTGTAGCTAGAGTAAGAAAGCTTTATCAGTAGGTTCCCCTTGATCAGGCGGCCTGTAGTAGATACCAAACATAAGGTTCCCCTTGTTGCCTCGGTCTCTAATTCCTACCTTTCCTAATTCCTACCAAGAGGAAGCTTTCGCCCTCCTCTTGGCTATTCTTTAGGGACATCTCTTCACACTCTATCCATTCCTTAACATAGAGGGCACCACCTCCACTCCTCCTTCCTCGCCTGTCCCTTCTGAACAGCCAGTAGCCATTGATAGCCACACTCCAGTCGTGGGATTCGTACCACCAGGTTTCAGTAATGGCCACTATGTCGTAGCTTTCCATCAGCATAGTAGCTTACAACTTCTCCTGTTCGTTGCCTATGCTGCATGCATTCGTGCAGAGGCCCTTCAGCTGGGCTGTTGGCTGTGTCGCCTTCTTAGAGGAGCACCTCTTGGGGCGTTTCACGAGTGTTTCCCTGTTGACTCTGACTACCTCAGGAGCGCCTGGCTCATCTCCATAAGACTTTGACTGTGATGCAGCGTCCCCAGCATGCCTTGGGGCAACAGGTCAAAGGCCCTTACTAGCGCCCCGTCCCTCTAACCCTGATGTGTTATCCCACAACTTGCCACAGACAAGCCTGATATTATTATCCCTCTTCCCCTTCACATGTAGTTTAAAGTCCTGTCAATCAGACCCACAATCTCTTGGGCAAAGAGCCTCTTCCCCCTTTGAGGAAGGTGTCTCCCATTTGATGCCAGCAAGCCCAGTGCCATGTAGGCCATCCCATTGTCAAAAAACCTGAAATTATGGTGGCAACACCAGTTACAGAACCATGCATTAATAGACTGAGCCCATCTGTTCTTTCCAATGTCACTGCCTGCAACTTGAAGGAGTGAGGAAAAAATAACCTGTGCCCCAGACTCTCTCACCAACCTTCCCAAGGCCCTGAAGTCCCCTTTGATTGCTCTTGGTCTACGAGTCACAGCTTCCTCTGCACCTACATGGAAGATCAGTAATGGGTAATAGTCTGAGGACTGTATCAAGCTAGGACGTTTCCTGGTGATGTCCTTAACCCGGGCCTCAAGAAGACAACAGACTTCCCAAGGAGGAGGTTCTATCCAGCATATTGGACCCTCTGTTCCCCTCAGGAGGGAATCACCAACGACTCTAACCCTTCTTTTCTTCCTTGTGGACGTGATTGTGATACGGGCAGTATGCCTTTCTGACTGTGGAGACGTCTCTGGTGTAGATTGCCCATCATCCACATCCTCATTTGACTGCCTTCCTCATCCAGAACCTCCTATCTATTGTTCAGAGGTACCGGTGGGGACAAGGTGGGCAAGGAGGCAGTTTGTCTGGTGCCCCGACTGTGAACTTGCCTCCATTCATTCTTTTCATTTAGGCTTCTGCCTGACAGGGGCAGGATACAGCGTCCCCTTCATCCTGGTTACTTTCTGATAGGTGCTCCCATTTCTGTTTCAAGGAGGGCAGAGCCTGGCTCCATCCAAGTCTTATTTCTTGTGCAGCCTCCCTAATGCTCCTTAATCTTTTGACTTCCTCTTGCACCTCTGCCACCAGGCTGAGCAGATTGTTCATTTGTTCGCAATGCACACAGCAGTTCTCATAGCCGCCCCCCATTACCAGTGAAAGGCTCTGGCACTCCCTACAGCCTGTGACCTGGATGGCCGTATGTTTCTGTGGGAGCTGTCTGGGTTTCCACATCCATTCTGGCGAAGGTTGAGAGCATGACCTTCTGCCGGGTGAAGACAATAGCTAAACTCCTTCCGAGCGTGTGATGAATGCCCTTGTCGTGGTGCTCCCAGGTGACGCCCTGGCTGACGCCCACTTGCTGCTTGCTTACTCAGTACATAGCGACCAAGTCGCTGCGCTCCCGAAAGACTGCTTTTATTTGGGGGCAGGGGGGG
>VYZM01012810.1:325866-339121 GCA_013398915.1 Dromas ardeola
CGGAGCCAGCGCCTCCTCAGCTGGCTCCGCCCCCCGGAGCTGCCGGGTACTGGCCCAGGCTTGCCGCTTTTCCCGACTTCGAAAAGCCCGAAAACGAGCCCCTTTTTGCCGAGGTTCCCTTCCCCAGCGCGGACTTACCTGCACTGGAGCTGGTCTCCTCGGTGAATGACGGTTGGCGTGTTTACGCTTCGTTTAGATCTGCTGCTGGGCGTGCTGGCTCTGCCCGCGCCTCCTCAGCTGGCTCCTTGATAATATTTATCAATGAGATGTTACTATCAGTAGCAGTTGAGGATTTTGTGGAAAATAAAACAAGATTATTCAGAACTAAATTCAGACCAAAGGAATCCCATTCTGGCGACCTGGATTCTCACCAGCTCCCCGCCTTATTAGATTTGTTGAATTGTATAGGAATGCTTACATTCTCCTTTTACTTTCTCTCCGTTTTTCTTTTCCCCTGAAGCTTAAAATATCCAAAAACCTGACAACAACTATTTATTTTTAGAGGCAGAGTGCATTTCTCAAAACTGCTCTTTCTGAGCACTGTTCTGAAACGGATGTATTTATTAATGGTGGCTGATTGTAAAACTAGGCTTTTAGACATCAAAAGTACATACCTGAAGGATAGACAGGATATTTCCCAGTGATGGGAAATACACTAGTGCCAAATGTACATCAAAAGCCAGAATGGAAAGATGCTTATTGGTAGATGGCCATCTTATCACATTTCACAAACCTTCCATTACTGTTTGTTTTGTGGACTATTACAAAGTACTCAGGAAACGAAAGTCAGAACGTATCTAAAGTCAATGGTTTCTTTAACAATTTCTGGCATAATGAGTCATGTTCAACACAGATTCTTTCTCGTGGCTTATGCTCTTGACATAACTTCAGATTCTGCCTAGCAGGACAGAATAGCAGGAGACAGAAAAAACAGTCTATCAGTTGAATAAGCAATTAGGTAAACAAGATAACACCCTGCTGGGGCATCTTTTACATGACAAAGTGTAAAAAAAGAACACAACAGTGTGTTTTCTTGAAATTGGCCATAAACAAGTATTGTCAAGGGTCTTCCTTGTCTAAAGAAGATGCTCACACTTCTATTGAGCCATGGAAGATATTTTTACATACAGACACATACTAGAAGAAACACATGCAAACATGCAGTCACTATTATGTCCAAGTAGTGATCTGCCACCAAGTTGCCAGGTGTCCTTAGGACATGGTTGACAAACATGGCATAGTTTTAAATTGCCCCATTTGATATACTGCAAAATTTACATTAAAGTGGAGATGGCATAACTACCATTTGGTTTGTCTGTCTGGGTATTACCGGCCTCAAAACGCATTTCTTAAAGATTTATCAACAGATTCTCTCCGCTGTTTCACCATGTTCTGAGTTCAGTGTAAAAGAAGTATTTGAGCTCTGTGGAAGTTATCTTCACAGTCCCATCCCAGTATAAATTAGAATATTCAAGCAGGTGCTTTACTTTTCAGCCTTTGGGATCATTTATAATGGCTAGTGAGTGTACTAGATATCCTTATCTTGTATTTCATCCTCAACATATCCTTTGTCCAGAGTCTCTGGAGAAGGTGGTATAGGAGTTGGCTAAGCCATATCTATATCTTTCAGTGTCTTCTCAGATGAGCATCCCTCTGTCCAAGAATTACACTCTTAATTGCTTTTGAAATACTCAAATGATGTATGTGGAACAGAAAAGACTCCAGATTTTAGCCTTAAATCTCATCCTCTTCTAAAATCCTTTAGTGTAGCTAACAGTAGTCCCTAACAAGTTGTTCCACTACTGGTGTTTTCAAACCATCAGGATTAACTTGCCATAGTGATTCATGTTTGTTTTTTTCAAGTGCCATGAGGTCCTACAAAGATTAGTTGGATTAGCAGAAACAAAGTCAGAAAACAATAATAAGGCAGCCAAAAAGGTGCATCAGATCCCATGCAGGCCTACAGTGTATAGCTAGAAAAATTGCTGTAAATACCCACTGTAAAAGAAAATATGGTGAGTTAGTTTATCTGTGGACAATACAGAATCTGATTTCACATAAAAAAATCTACTCACAACTCAGCAAAGCATAACAATCAGTAACTCCCCCAGCAGGGAGAGAGACCTCCTTTGTCTTACTGTTCGACATTGGTAACAACCGTTAAGTAGTCTCCATCTTTATCTATGGACTCCGTATCAGTGACACCACTCAAATACGTTTCAGTGAGTTTCAAGTCAATGCACAGGTATACATTCTATATGAAGATCTCAGAGTTTGTAAGTTTTGTTTAAAATGCATCCTTCTAGGTCAGTGGGATCATGCATTATGAGTTTTCCTGTGCAAAAATGAAAAATGAAAAGTTGTATTTCACCATCTAGTTATTATTTGCCTGTAACACTTTTTCTTTTTTTCCCTGTTCACTCATCCACATACATAGTGGGAGTTTCCTACAGCTTGTTTAGTGGCTGTATGAATAGAGCTTGTACAAAAGACCCTACATGCACTGCACCCCCTGATGGTCCCTGGCAGGCTCAGTAGGTAGATTCTCTTGTGGGAGTGTGTAGTCTCAGTGACTGTGAGTGCAAATATCCACATTCATGTGGATATCAGTGGTCACGTGCAGCATCCCACAAGTTTGCCCATACATTCTAGCATGCCTTGGACCTGAAAATTTTTCACTCTGTGTTTTGAACAGATCAAATAGGGACCGCCTGACAAAAAATGAAGTATGATGAAACAGTTCTGGCTACCTTCCCTGTTCTATTTCTACTATAAGCCTCAATATCATATTTTTTCTTCAGACTATTGGGAATAGTTGGTCACCTGAACTAGTATCAGACTTGATAGCTGCTAGAACGACTTCATGATACAAATGTCAGGTTTTTATCGAAAAGGAAGTGGGGAAAAAAAGGCACTGTACGATTTTGACAGTGCTGTCCAAACACTTATTTTAATAGGTGAAAGGTAGGTATTCTGCCTGTTTGTTACTTTTTAAATCTTTACTCATTGCAAGAATGCATAAAAATTAGTTACAAAAGAATGTGAGGAAGGTGGTACACATTTAATTGCAGTTGTCCTGGCAAACTATGCATAGTTTATTTGGGTTTGCCAGTACAGATTGCTCTGACTATTTGCCCATGTTCTGGCAATCACTTTTTGTCAGTTATAATATTCCTGGTTTACTCTTCCTTCAGTGAGACTATTGCTCGTGTGGCTGGCAGGAAGAAAGCAGTGTCAGTGGAATATGCAGATCTTCTTGCTCAAGTCCAAACTTTCATAGAATACGTGATTTGTGTCACACGTAAATTCCTATGCTTTGCTGGATTACCTGTTGATCTGGGAGTCTTTCTTTAGAAGTCCTTCACAGCTACTCACAAACATGCTAGCACTCTGTCTGGAAATGCATGGGCTTGCCTACTGTGAAGCAAGCTATTTGGCTAATTGGCTGTGTGCTAGCTACTACCTGCTAATTCCTCACACAGATACACTTATCCCAAAGCAAAGGTGAAGTTGCTGACTATACCTTGAAAGCGTAGGATAGCCAGCATGGTACCTTTGCCTGCACTGCAATAGATTCCCAGTGCAGGCAGGCCTTATGGTTGTAAAGGCTTTGCCATCCTGAAAAAAAAATCACATCGTCTTTGAATTCACTGAGTTTCAACAGCTTCGTTTTCTTTGGCTGGGTTCTGAATGTGACTGCCCAGATGAGGCCAGAAGATGGGGTTAAAGAATTGATTTTGACTGTGCTCATTTATGACTACCAGCTAGCAGTACACAAACACTCTGCAAGTTCGAGCCTGGCAGCTAATAAAACTGCTGGATTTTATGCACAAAATGAATTTGACTCATACTTATTTGTCATAGAAATATAATGCAGCTGTCAGAGCAACAGGCCTCTCCTTGTTGCAAACTTTGCTTTGTTCCCTCTGGCACAATTCCCTTGTGCTGTGGGTGTAAAAGGAGCAGAATATTCATGAAACAAGTAGTGTGCAATTGCTTGTGGCTCTTTTGGAGAAAAAAAAAAACAGGTAGAGCTCAGAAATATTTATGCGATGTGCAGAAATGGAGGCTACAAAGCTAACGTTCCCAGTTCTCCATTCACAGGGCATTTTGTTAATGGCAAATGCTTAAACGGTTATATATTACTGTATATAATATATAACTGTTTATGTATTACTGTATGTAATATGTAAGTACAAGGACCCAACAAGGCTGTATGGGAGGGTGTAATTAGCACTAAAAAAAGATGACTTGAGAATACCAAAGCAAGCCAAGTAGATGCTTCCCTAATGAGGCTGTGAGGAAGGTGCTCACAGATGGTAAGTGGACTTTTTTTTTTAATGAAATACCGTAAATAGGCTAATGAAACTCTGTTTAGGAATACACTGACAATACCACTCCAAGTTGCCGTTGTGGAGTAACAGCTTTTCCTGCCTTAGAAAAATACAAACCTGGAATTCAATTCTGCCAGTAGATGGACAGCAAAGACTCACTGTATTAAAAAAATAAAATTCATAATACTCAGATTTGCTTTATAATACACAATATGATGTATGTTGAAAATTACATTTGTGATTTTCTTTGGGTGCTCCCCAAAGCGGAAAGGAAAGGAAGTGGTGGTTCATATCATCAAACACAGCTAATAACATTTTTTTAAGAAGTGGAGAAAGATCAGTCTCTGCTCCTCCCTATTTGCTTAATGCTGCTGTATCTGGATTTAAAGTAACATGCTGGTAAAACTCAGATCAGGACATGCAGGTGGATGCTTGAGGTAGAGAAAGAGCTAGGCTTGGTCAGAAATTTACTTAGAGAGCTGAAACTTTGTTATTGCCTCTTCAAGGTGCAAGTCTTTCAAATCCTTGCTGTGCTGAGGTCGCTCTGCCTGTGCTCTGGCCAGGAGGGATGTGAGGCAGCTCCGGTCGAAGAGAGTTGTGCGGCTGCATTAGCCCAGTGCTGCAGCTGAGCTAGCCTACCTTGTCTGTCAGCTAGGATTGTTAGCCTGTGTCTGGTATCATCCTAACCCTTCTGGCCAGCCTGAGCGGAGAGAGTATGTTTTGCTCAAGCCCTGTGAGTCAGCCCTTCTGCAAGCTGACCTCAGAGCACCTTGCCTGGTGAAGCAGGAAGGACACAGTTGTTGCAGGGCTGAGATCCAATATCCATTGGCTCTCCAGATAAGACTCTGAATGCAAAGGCCAATCCACCAACAGCACCCATTTAGTTTCCTAGAGAAACTAAAATCCTGCCTAGACAATTAGATGCATTCTTGGTGCGTTTAATACAATACTTTAATGTGGATAGTCGTATTATAGTGCAACATAAGAGAATATGAATTAAATTTCTCTCACCTGTTACCCTCTTCTCACTACTACCTTACTCACAGCTCATCCTAAATACATGCATGCTGAGCTTCTTTTTCCTCTTCACTTGCTTTTCAGAGCTTAGTCATGTGGAGTTTCTCTGATTTTTTTTCTTTTTCTAGCCTTAGTTTTTAATCTCAACCATAGTTACCTGATGGCTCTACTTCATGTTAGCATGCTTGTTGTCTACTCTAGGTCAGAGCGAATTCAGGGCTCATGAATGATGCTAAATGAGCAACCCATAAGAATAGATTTCCATCGGTATTTGTCCATGGGTAGGAAGGTCTCAGTGCTACTTTAGTACTGTCTTCCAGAGAGGCCCCCAAATATTCAAGCATCTGATTTGTGTATGTTTGAAAAATCTCTTTCTGTCTCTTGCAGGGAGGGAATCCAGTCCCAACAGACAATTTATCCTTTGGCTTCTCCCCACTGTGTCTACCACAAGTAATGTTTTCGTGGTTTGTGGGACTGCTCCCTAGGAGCTGAAATCACTCATTTCACATACATCACAAAACTGCCATTAGTGGTTGCACGTTTCAGTCACAGCCGAGACAGCCTGGACTCGATCCAGGGATAAACCCAGCTCCCCTCCCTTAGGAATCCAGTTCCACTCGCTTGCAACACCAACACCTTCTGCTATGTAAAATTCACTCTACCTCTCCCAAAATAAAAGTCCTCATGATGTTACACCGTGCTGTTGCTATGACCATCATAGAGGAGTGGCCCTATTAGAGAAGCAAGGCTGACTACATGTGCAACTCATACAGTAGTGAATTACATGTTGTTGATAATACTAATTACTTGAAGGTGGTAAGTTACAAGACCCTCCTTCCGAAATCATGGACAGCACCACAAAGCATCCCATGCATCTGTCACCACTCCTCCTGACTTACTTTCGTGATCCAGGGAACATGCTCCAGGGAACTGAAGGAACTATGCAAACATGTGACACACACTTTTATGGCCAAAGGACACAGGCTGGAGCGATTCTAACTCCACATTAAGGGTGGCTGCACTTGCACATATGCCCATGCACAACTGGTGCTCCATTAGGAGAAATAGATCCTATTAAAATATGAACATGAAACCCAGCAAGTATTTTCCAGGAAGTGCAGTGGGAAAGAAAATGGAAACAAAGAGTACTTATTGTTACTTTCCCTCAGCCAGGAGACCTTGCAGACAGTGAGTTATATTTTCTGCTTGTTTTCACTGGTCATCACTCTGCTGACTTCAGTGCACTTCTGTCAATGTACATCAGCAGAGACGTGACCATCTGCTTGCCTGAAATTTATACAGACAATCCATCATTCAGTCAGTTGCACACAGTGTGTTTTATGGGGCAACCTCAGCTTTAGTGTATACACACTCTTTGTCATGACATGCACTGTTCATGTTCAGAGCAGCCCAAATATGTTTTTATGAATACAGATCTCAGACATTACTATGGTAACCTAATACTGTCAGTCAGGAGTAAATTATTAATGGTTTTCAGCAGTAGAAGATGCAAAATCCTGTTCCTAATGGCTGTGCACTGTGGTGCCATGTGTTTTATTGAGAAAATAGTGCAAGACTTTTGTAGCACTGGGATTTCATAGCACATTATGTAAGCTAGAAGATCTTTTTTCTTTTCTTTATATATTTTTCCTGGAGCTTTGTCATCTACTCTCAAGATTTAAGCAGCTCTAGCAGTTTCTCTAACCATTAACAGACATGCAGAATGTGTTATGTTTAAACGTGAATTTCCTCCTCTGAGATTCAAAATTCCAATCCAAAACTCACTTATTTTAAAATTTGTATAGAAAATGCCTTCTGACATTTAATAAATTACTATTTTAAATTAGAATCTGGGTGTTAACTACAAAAATCAAAATTTAGGGGGAAAAATGTGTCTGGTGCCTGCTAGTTTGTTTTTTTTTTCCTGTGCAGAAATAGCATGGTTGTAAAAGTATTGCATAAGATTTTAAGGGTTTTTTAATACATTCAATAATCCACAAACTTTTTTCTGACCAATACCTATGTAGAGAAAGACTGTACTGTTCTAATTTTCTAAGAAAACAGAAGCTAAATTGATGAGCTCTGAAGTTCTGGTTTTGCACTATTTTGCACTATTTGTTAAGGATTTTTGTAATGGATTTTCCTCGTGCAGATCTACCCTGCCCCCCAACATGTTTCAAACATTTTCTTTTATAAAATTTCTTGGAAATTCTTTTTAGGGTTTAGTACAAAAAGCATTATGAGGATAAGAGGGCAAATTGAAATATACCAGTGGCATGATTTGAGGGCAGAATGTTTTCCACCTTTAACATCAAGATCAGCATATACTTCTGTGTTCTGGTATTGGCAAAGACAGCAGCTGTTCTCCAAAGGGTCACACAACTCTTTCAAGCTTACAAAACTGGTTATCACAATGCATACTTTTTCAACAGGCTCTGAATAACTGCTGTTGTTGGACTTTACATTGTGGCTTTAAAACTACTTAAAGATGTGATCCTGCTTATTAATTTTTCTCATGTACGTACAATCAGTTTTCTTCGGTTATTCAGATTGTCTTTATTCAAAGGATTTGATTGGTGACTCCAGATAAGAATTACATTTCTAGTAGTGTTGAATATTTGTCACAAATGGCAGAAAGTCTTTAAAATGTGATTTAAGAAATACATAGGTATTAACCTCCACTATGTGGTGAATGTGTTCTAGGAAAATATAGGTGTTTAACAGATATACCAAGGGGGCAATTCAGTAGATGTAGCTGTGCTCAAAAATACTGGAGATGTGATCCTACATGCTTTTTTAGAAACAACTAGATAATTGAGTAAATATCAATTGCATCATAAATTTTTGCACCTAGAACTAATATGCCCCCCAAATGGTCTGTCACAGATAGGTGAATTTTCATGTTAGATCTGGAAGGGTTGTATGCAGGTCTTTCACTACACTGCTGCTTCTGGCTGGAGAGAGACCTTTCTTTCCCAAATGGGTGGCTGAGGTAGGGTGCTGTGCATAGCTTTGCCCTCATGCCTTGTGAGCATCTTTGGGCCACATTCAGAGCTTGCTGTAGGGCTATGCAGCTTAATCAAAGTCCACAGATGTCTTCTTCCAAGCCCAACTTTTCCTGTAGTGATGGCTGGTATACTCAGACGTCACTGTAGGCTGACAATTATTGTTGTAATCTTTACTAGTGCAGATTTTTCTGCAGCTCTTCTCTTCCTCTCTTCACACATCAACTAGGCTTTGATATGCAGGAATGAGACCACAGAGAGGTTTTATGTGCAAGGTTTGAAATATAAAGCTGATGGTCTAGGACAGATATTATAACCTCATCAGCCAAATAGGTAAGAGCTGTATCTGCCTGGCTGTCCATACCAGGCCCTTAATGAGTCCTTTGGAAAAAAGATAAAACCAGGAAATCAGAGCTGTAGAATGCCTTGCTTTGCTGAGACACCTGGGAGGTGGCATTGATCATTTCTAGGAAAGGCAATAAACTAAAGAGTAGGCCCCTTTTCTGACAACTGTTCAAGCCAGATTGAATTCCACTTCAGTGCAATTTTATAGAGGTAAATGTGTGATCCCGTTTCAGAGGGATCGGGATTCCTAAACTGTTCAGCAAAGTTGGGAGCAGATCAGGCCAAACAGCTGACCTCAAAAGAGTGGCAGCACAGCAGGCTGCTTGGAGAAACTTGAAGTTCAAAGCACAAGCTCTTGCTTTTTGTCAGGTTTTTGTTAGAAGTAAGTTTTCTGTACTAGGCCACTGAAACTAGAGAGAGAAGCAGAGCTAGCCTTTACTGTTATTGCCATGGGAAGGAGAAACAGTGATTTTAGTGGAAATTTTAAGTAAGTTGCCTGTGCTTATCTGAGCACATTCTTCTGCTGGACTCTGAGCTGAGATGTAGTGCTGCAGGTTGAGACAATTATATGGACCATCAAGAAAGGGAGGAAATTAATTTGCTTGGTCCTTGTGAGATATAATTAAGAATATTCAGATGGAAAAAAAAAACATGGTAAAAATGAGCTTGACTTTACTGAAAAAAATCCAAATGTATGCATGCATTTATGTATTAGTGACAAGATTCATTAGACAGTTTTGGAGATTCTCAGAGGAAGTAGTGGAAGATAAATTCTTTAAACCTTTAATGAGCAGGCTGGAGAAATCACTCTAATCTATCACAAGGCACACCACCTGAATTGCCTAGGAAGTGCCCAGATGACCTACTAGATACTTAGTTTAGAGCTTTATTTCAGAGGAGAAAGGCTCTAATGGAAATAAAAAAAATGCAGCCCTCCTTTTTTTACAGTGGGATCCTTTTGTCCTCTGAGGTTTTGAGACTTTCTACCAGATTAATTCTGGACATACATACAGTGTGCAAAATAGGCAGGAGAGCACTTTTTTATCTCCAGTTTCTTCATCACTGCAGCATCTGCACCACTGTACAGAAGCCGCATTTTAGCAGGAAAGAAAATATTCCTTCCCCATGTAGGGTGCAGTCTGTGTAGGAAATTATCTATTTATTAAGGCCAAGCAATGATCCTGAAATATAATCTACTGAAAACTAGACAGCAGGGAGGAAGAGAGGTGGCCTGTGGGGAATGTGCAGGGACATAATATTAGCAGTGGGGTTGTCCTTAGATATTTTAACTGTTCAGTAAACCCAGATAGAAAAATGATTCAGGAATATTCAAGGCATCTCCCTCTTGCTTGTAACTGAAAAAAGAAACATTACAAATCAGATGGCAAAAAGGAAAGACAAGAAGAAGGTAAAAGAAAAAGAAAAAATAAAAGGAAAAAGGGAAAGAAAAAGATAAAGCAGAAGAAAAAGAAAAAATAAAAATCAGTAAACCATCATGAAAATTCACAAGGCTTAGGGATAATACGTATTTTTTGCAGGCTGTCTGTTGATTACCATTCAGCCCATGGGGGATGGCTGTAATAGACCTCCCGAAGGAAGGCTGGCATGCAATAGCATACGGGTGAATGGGAGAGGCCCAAGCCTTTGATATGCTTAACGTACTGGTTTGAACACAGTCATTGCTTCATGACTGAGATAAAACCAGAGAATTACCAGAAACCCCAGAAGTTCTGATTGTAACAAGAGCAATGCTGCTTTTTGCTATTCCCTACCTATCCCTAACATTTGTATGTTTCCCTCCATCATGCAAGCCAGCCTAGCCATCCGTGCAGAAAGCTGATGGCCACCAGGCTCTCTGCAGGTTGGCCTTTGTTAAGCCCTACCCTACTCAGCTGATTTCCCTGCAGAGGTGTTAGAGGGATAGGCCAGGGGATTTAAGCACTGAAATTCATGCCTCAAGAAGTGCAAAATGCTACAGCTAGAGTCTCGTTTATAAGATTTAGTCAAATATTTTGAGAGACATTTACTTACACTTACAAGGCCCAGAGTTCAATAAACATCTCAAGCTGAAGAGTACATCTAGGTGTCATTTCACCAAAAAATGTGACTCACCCAGTGTTTTCTTGTACTTGTATCTTCTTAGTTCCCTCCCTGAAATGGAAAGAAAGGAGGATTATTTAAGCATGAGGCGGAAGAATTCAAGCCTGGTTTTGCAATGCCTGCTCTCATAAGCAGTGCCAGTGAGGTTACTTGGAAAAATAAAGGCTGCATTCTTCCTGTCTGCAGAGCACATCAGGAAGCTAAAGCCAAATCAGACTAAGGTCTGTGCCTGAGACATGGTGAAATGAGGAGGTGCCTCCCATTTCCAACATGGCCATTACTCCAGCACAGATTAGGAAAACTTATTTGGTTCTCTATTTCTACCCAGCTGAGAGCAATCAAAGGTCTAGGTTGCCACTTCAGGAGAGATAGAATCAGCTATTTGTCCTTGTCACAAATCTTTTGTGTGTGAAATGGCCTTTCCTGTAGCCATATGCCCGCTGTGCACACGTGTGGATTTCTGCCTCTGGAACCTCCCTCACACTGGAGAAATCCCTCCTAATTATTGCATGATGGCCAAGTGACCCTTATGTTTATGCCACCTGCAATAATCATACCACTGTGTCTCCCAGTACAAGGGAAGGGGGCGCTCAGAATTAGCAGCTGCAAGTCTGTGAGCAGAAAAGAGGTGTGTCTGTCTGTCTCCCTTTTCCTCTCTGTCTCCCACACTCAGGCTCGTGGAGTTGCTGATCACAGCAGAAAGTAGAAAGGCTTCAAAGATTGTTGATGGCTTTAGTGCTGTTTTTATTATGTATTAAAATTTAACAATAATATGTAGCTAAAAATGCACCATTCTGTAAATTGGAATACCTCTCTCCCTCAGCCCTTCTCTTTTTCCAACATTTCCTAGTTAGAGAGGCTAAGATAAAAGTAAGAGAATAGGAACAAGAACATCTGATGCATGTTTTCCTGTCTCTTTGAGGTGCAGTGAGTAACTGCAGGCAGAGAAGACAAATTTGTGTGTTGTAGAACTGCTACAAAGACCATGGTAAGAAACAGAAAACAACTGTGGTTCCCCTACCTTTTCCAGGCTGCACTAGGATTCCAGGGAAGCATTGTGTGCCTTCTGGCTCTTTCCTGTACCTTTCTTACCCTCTTCTAAGGGTAGATATAAAAGAGGATTAATTGAAAAAGCATTTGGTGTCTTTTTGCAGCTCACCATCAATCTAAGCCAAGATTGATCAAGAGATAAGACCAGTCTGTGGTGCAGCAAAGATTAGTCAGGCTTAAAAATAAAACTCTTTGGGAAAAAAGTTCACTAAAAATAAACTGTCATGGTTTTGTCCATGAATAGGTACAAGGACTATAAATAGACACTCGTGCTTAAACCAACATGGAAGCACAATGCAGGAATGAATAAAAACCCATATTGTTTTATGAATTGTAAAATATGAATTTCAATACCTCTGCACTATAGATGTGGTGTGGTGGTACCCTGGGTTTTTGAAGGAAACAGAAATTCTGCATTATTTTTAATGGTTAAATTGCCGTTTAACCATGTTATTAAACAAGCATACATATAGATGTCAGTAGGAATCTTCCCACTAATGAACATTACTGAAATCTTTGGTGCCTAAAAGGGCCTTGATATTTGGGAAGTGGCCGGGTGCTTTATATCCCAAACAAACCTGACACCACTGTTTGGGATTTAGCACATCAAACCTGGTTCACTGAGAGCAGTGTGATTCCTCCATCCAGCACAAACTGTCAGTGAAGGACCCTCTGCATGTTACTTCTGCAGAATAGATGAGTTTTCATAACACCTAACTTTAGCCTCCTTGCTAAACATTAAGTTCTTTTCCTTCTATCTATCTGCTACAGCCACAGACAGAAAATAGTTTCTGTCTCATAGAGCAGCCTATTTCAGGAGAATTAGACTCAGTAAAATCAGACTTCTCTAAGACTGGTGTAATAAACCTGAGGATCAGGTCATTTATAGACTTTTTCTAAGGACAATATTTTTAAATGTCATTGTATGAGTGAGATTTAGATGTCTGTTCTATGGAAAATACCTATGTATTATTATCATTGTAACATAGTTCCTGCAAATCATTTCTGATTTTTATTGGGGTGACTGGGATCTAGCATTCTGAAACATTAAACACAGGATGGGTTGTTATGAAATAAAGTTACTAAGAAGCACATTAAGGTTTGCACTGACTTCTTTGTATTGTGTGTAGGACTCCATTTTGGAAGAGAGCACCAAGAGTAGCTTACATCTACACAGACAATTATGCAAAGGGTGCATTCACATTCACACAGTAGCTTACCATACATGACTTTCCCATGTTGATGATCTTTGAGATATAAGGAATGTGAGTCCTAATATTAACTTTGTAAAATAAATGCTACCTAGAAGTGATGTCAATTTCAAATCCAGGGGAGCAGAGAAAAATTGTTCTTAAGGAACATCAGAAATACAATGATGCCTAAGCATTTTCATAGAATCATAGA
>VYZM01012815.1:692-98165 GCA_013398915.1 Dromas ardeola
GGGAACTGGATTCCAGATCTGGATTCAGGAACACGCAGATCGGGATCAAAGGTGGATGAACAGAGTCCTCCTTGGACACCGGCCATGGAAGAAAGAGCCTGACCCCTTTGATCCCTCAGCTTTTATACGGAGCATGGTGCCGATGGGATGGAACGCTCCGTTGGTCGGTTTTGGGTCACCTGTCCTGTCCGCTCCTCCCCACAGGTGCGACCCCTCTACGCTCTTCTGCCCCCAGCCCTCAACTGGGCACACAGCAAAATGAGCTGACATTGGTTGTTACAGCAGTAAGTATAAGCAAGAGCCTCTCTGGGTAGCATCCCTTGGTATTAACTATGAACATTGGCTCTTATCGCTCTGGAAGAGGACACTGTGTGAAAAAGATGCCATTAATTTCAGAGAGTGCAGTCAGCTAGAAGAGACTTAACTGAAAAGTAAAATTGCTGAAAAAAAGGATAAAGGAGATGTAGAGATGGATGATGACGGCGTAGAGCTGACATTAAGGACTGCTGTGTCTCAATAGCTATTTTAGCTTAATCTTAGCATTAAAAATTCCTCCTCCTCCGGGAAGTGGAGGAAGCATGGCACGTCCTTCATCAGACGGTCCCTTGTGCAGCTTCACTGCAGCTCCACACAGATGCAGAAGTACTTTGCTGGCATCTCCTCTGTGATGCCCACTCCAGATGGAAGGCTTTTATACTGAGCATGATGCAGATGGGATGGAACACCCCCTTGGTTTGTTTTGCGTCACCCATCCTGTTTTCTCCTCCCCAGAGGTGCGACCCCTCTATGCTCTTCCACTTCTGACCCTCTAACTTGGTACGTAACAAAGTGAGCTGACCTTGGTTGTTACAGCAATAAATATAAGCAGGGGCCTCTCTGCATACCATTTCTCAGACCAGCTCAAGAGAAACAGAACACGCTACGAGATATCCTGTTGTTTTGCCTCTGCGACTACAGAGAGGACATAAGGAAGTGGGATGGACAACCTACCTGAGCCTTATAGGCACTAGTACGAGTTGCAAAATAAAACAGACAGAAGAAAGAATTCTTCCAGGAGGATGGCTGCTCCCATCTACGGTGAGCAATTCTCTGGTCTGGGTAGGAACTCACCTGCTAATCGTGGGTCCTATGTTCAATATTGGAGAGGCCCTGCCTCCATCCAGGAGGAGCAGAAGGACAACCGAGTTTATGGGACTGTGTGGATTCGATGGCCTGGTGCATTAGAGCCACAAAAGTATAAAGCCCCGGTGGACACTGGTGCACAATGTACCCTGTTGCCATCAAATCATGTGCACAGTACACCTGGAATCCACTGCCCCAGGGGTGGAAACCCAGCCCTGCTATTTGCCATGGGCTGACCCAGGCTGCACAGGAGAAGGGTGGAGCTCTGGAATACCTGCAATACATCGACAAGATCATTGTGTGTGGTAACACAGCCGAAGTAGTTTTCAAGAAAGGTAAGAAAATAATCAAAATTCTTCTGAAAGCAAGTTTTGGTGCAAAAAGTGGTAAGGTCAAGGGGCCTGCACAAGAGATCCTGTTTTTAGGAATTAAGTGGCAAGATGGGCATCTCCAGGTCCCAATGGATGTGACTGACAAAATAACTGCTATGTCCCCACCTACTGACAAAAAGGAAACACAAGCCTTTTTAGGCTTTGTGGGTTTCTGGAGAATGCATGTTCCAGGTTATAGTCAGATTATGAAACCTCTCTACAAAGTGACTTGAAAGAAGAATGATTTTACGTGGGGCCCTGAACAACGAGGAGACTGAACAAATTAAACGAGACTGTGCATGCAGTAGCCTTTGGGCCGGTCCAAGCAGGATGGGACATTAAAAATGTGCTATCCACTGCAGTCAGGAACAATGGCCCTACCCGGAGCCTCTGGCAGAATGCACCAGGGGAGACTTGAGGCTGACCCTTAGGGTTTTGGAGTTGGGGATACAAAGGTTCCGAGGCCAATTACACCCCAACTGAGAAAGAAATCCTGTCAGCATATGAAGGAGTTGGAGCTGCTTTGGAAGTAATTGGTACGGAAGCGCAGCTCCTCCTGGTGCCCCCATTACCAGCACTGGGCTGGATATTCAAGGGTAAAGTTCCTTCTGCTCATCATGTCACTGATGCTGCCTGGAGTAAATGGGTTGCCTTAATCACACAGCAGGCTCAAATAGGAAATCCCAGTCATCCAGGAATAGTAGAAGTGGTCAGAAACTGGCCCAAAGGCAAAGCTTTGGAATGCTCACCAGGTGAGGTGGTAACACGTGCTGAAGAAGCCCCACCTTATAACAAACTCTCAGATAATGAGAAGTGGTATTATGCTCTGTTCACTGATGGGTCTTGTCGTATTGTAGGAAAACACTCAAGGTGGAAAGCTGTGGTGGGGAGTCCTACACAACAAGTCGCAGTAGTGGCTGAAGGAGAAGGTGAATCAAGTCAACTTGCAGAGGTAAAAGCCATCCAGCTGGCTTTAGACACTGCTGAATGAGAGAAGTGGCCAGTGGTCTGTCTCTATACTGACTCATGGATGGTGGCAGATGCTCTGTGGTGGTGGTTAAAACAGCGGAAGCAGAGCAACTGGCAGCACAAAGGTAAACCCATCTGGTCTGCTGAATTGTGGCAAGGTATTGCTGACTGCCTAGGAAAACTAGTCATAAAGGTACGTCATGTAGATGCCCACGTACCCATGAGTCGGGCCACTGAGGAACACCAAAACAATCAGCAAGTGGGATCAGGCTGCTAAAATTTTCCAGACAGATTTGGACTGGGAACATAAAGGTAAGCTGTTCTTAGCTCGGTAGGCCCATGACACTTCAGGTCATGAAGGAAGGGATGCAACATATAAATGGGCTCATGACCAAGGGGTAGATTTAACTATGGACGCTATTGCGCAGGTTATCCACGACCATGAAACATGTGCCAAAATCAAGAAAGCTCAATAGCTAAAACCTTTGTGGTATGGGGGATGATGGCTGAAAGGTAAGTATGGGGAGGCCTTGCAAAATGTCTGCGTCACAGTCCTTCTAACCCGCCAAGGTAAGTGCTATGTGCTTACAATGGTGGAAGGAAGCATTGGATGGTTGGAAACCAGTGCCATGTCCCATGACACCACCCGGAATACCATTGTGGACCTTGAAAAGCACGTCTTGTGGCGACATGGCACTCTCAAAATTGAGCTGGACAATTGGACTCATTTTAAAAACAATCTTATAAGTAACTGGGCCAAAGAACAGGACTCAGTGATCCTTCTCGGCTCCTTCCAACTTGAGATATGCTACAACTCTATGATGTTCATAATATCCTGAGGGCCATATAAGGCTAGGAAGTTTTGTAGTAACCCAAGCCCCAAGGAGACAGAAAGCTTCCCAAAAAAGGCATGTCTGGTTGGCAGACCAGGGAAGCAGTGAATGAATTCCCCGAGACACATAGCTCCAGCGCTGGCAAGTCGGCAGGGGAGCCGGGCGACCGCGGCGAAAACGGGCTTTTCCCGAGTTTTCCTGAGGTCCGGACAGGGGCGGCCAGCAGGACGGCCGGCAGGCAGCTCGCGCGAGAGCAACTGACGAGGCTGGGGCGGAGCCTGCAGCAGCCGCGGCAGATTTAAACGAGGCGTAACCGCCACCAACGGTCACTCGCCGAGACAAATAGCTCTGGTGCTGGCACGTCTGCAGCGGAGCCAGGCGACCGCGGCGAAAACGGGCTTTTCCCGAGTTTTCCTGAGGTCCGGACAGGGGCGGCCAGCAGGACGGCCGGCAGGCAGCTCGCGCGAGAGCAACTGACGAGGCTGGGGCGGAGCCTGCAGCAGCCGCGGCAGATTTAAACGAGGCGTAACGGTCACCAACGGTCACTTAAAAGGCGGCCGCAGGGAGGGCGCGATAAGCTGAGGAGGGGAGCTCAGCCATGGTCTCTACTCGAATGATGCTGCTTCTTGCATCTTCTGCGGTTGCCAGAGCAGATGTAGCCATGCAAACAGAGCTCCTGTGGAAGCACACAGCCACCCAGTTCGCTGGCTGCAGGGAGTGCCTTCACCTCTCACGACAGCTGTGTGAGGGGTGACCAAGTGGAAGATCTATTCAGCCTGGTAGCACAGCTAAAAGAGGAAGCAGAAAGGCTGCGGAGCATCAGGGAGAGTGAGAACAAAATTGGTTGATGAAATCAGGCTTTGACCTCCCTAGTATTATTTTTTTAGTATATTCTTACTCAGCTTGTTTACTGTGTTTTATGTAAGTGCCTTTTCCCCCTTATTATGAACTTCTAGTTCTGGTAGTCTCTTTTGGAATCAAATGTTTTTAGGAAATGAATGAATAACCCTGGTTTTCTTGAGAGATGAAGTTTTGATTCATTTTGTCTACTATAACTGACAGTGTCTCTTGCTTCATCTAATAAATACTAAGCTGTTTGTCTTACAATCTAAATCACAAACTTGGCAGCAAATTATCTTCTTCCTTCTATTGGTCTTTGTCTGCTGGTCTTTTCTCCCATGAGTAACATTAATATGGCATATGTACTACAATGCCAAATGCAATGTTAGTTCTTTACTTAATTTAGTGACTGTAAATACATCATGGTATTGTCTTCTGCTTATGCATAAATGTACATAATATGCTATGACTAGAATTTTTGAGCATGAGTATTTATTCCAATTTAAGGATCTAATAAATTTTTCCATATATTCTATAGTGAAAAATAATACTTCTGAAAAAAATTAAACATTTTAGTGTAATTTTAAAGGGCATGTCAGGATTTATTTGAAAGAATTATACCAACTACTTACTCTTTTCCTCCTGGCTTCTTATGTTGGAAGGTTAATAAATTCTTCAACGTAACTTCTTCATGCTGACAAACTGTGCTTCATAAACAGTTCAAATGGAGTCTTGTCTGGAGTCATCTAGTTAAAACAAGGTCAGTAAGGAGTCACTGATGCATTTAATTAACAAGATTGTAATTAACTAATTTGTTCTCCGGCCCTCACCTTAGTGTTTTTCTTTTTTCTGAAGATTGATTTTAGTAAATGCGTCTTATGCTTATTTTCATATTTTTGAACAGCCATTTTGTTTTACAGACTTATTCTCTGTTTTTCATACTTTTAAAATCCTGACCGTTTGCGACTGGAAGCTTTTCATAGTCGGCCCCTTCTGGTAGTGAATTTCCTTTTGCATTTGTTAATGTCCTTTATTTATAAAGAAGTAAACAATGGTCATATCTCACATATATGCCTAGAGATAACTGAAGAGGGTATGAATTTTAGTGACTATAGCTTCTGTAGTCAAGTGATTAATATTGGTGTTCAGAAATCATTGATTTCCCTCATGCAGCATCAGTAGTTAGAATCTGACGGGTTTGGAAAATATGTCCTTACACGTTAACTGTTCTCCATAGTAATGGCTTGTAATAGTTTGGACATTTTTCTTTTATGTTGTTTTATACTTTCACTTTTAGGCGTGGAAAACCTAATTACCTACACAGAAACTGGAAATAACTTCTTTCTATTCTTCAGTTAATGCAGTTTTTGGTAGCAACAAGTGCTAATTTAAGTCCAGAGCTCAACTAATACTATCAAGAAATGTGGTGACAATACCATAAAAATTTATAAAAAGTTTTTAATCTGTTTATGAAACATGTTTACGATTTTTTTCATTGTCGTGAATTGAAATGTTATCTTGACAAACTGAATGTATAATGTAGCCTACAGAGGCTCATATATACATTTGCTGCTTATTTAGTGCATATAATGTTATTCCGCTTCAAAATCTGCATGACCTTGCAATGGAATAAGATACCGTATACAGCCTCCTAGATTCATGTGAACTCTTTCATAGTCTTGTGTCTCGATTGTAGGAGGCCTTTGAGAAGTTAAAGTCACTATTATCTGCTACTGCAGCTTTAATGGGGAATCATGAAGCATTCTTGATGGTGTTTAGGGTCATTCAGGTTACATTGGTATAACCTCCTAAAACTTCAGGAAAATCCAGCATGGTGGCAGATGTCCAGCCACAATCAGGAACAACTGTGATTTACCTAGACCTGTGATGGTCTAGGAAGTGTTTGTTGGCCAGTATATGCAGGGCCTGCTTTGCAGGGAATAACAATGAAGAAAAGTACACGTTTACTTTGGTTTGAGATGTCATCCTCAAATACAGCAGAAGAGAGAAGTTGGCAAAACCCAAAGTGAAACAATGAAAAATTGTATGAACAAAGAAATTCCCATTTAAACAGATTGCAGAGAAATAAGTAAAAAACCCCTCTTACGTCTGTGCTTTTTTAGTAAGTGCCAGAGGCCTAACATGTAAGATGGGGAACGTAGAATACTTTAAATAAAGTTTGTTGACATAAATTCATTGAAAACTTGGGGAAAGGAGGGCAATCAGTAGAACATGGTCATGGACTAAATCATGCTTGTGTATGAATGAAATCATATATTAAAGAAAATCCTAGGAGAAATTGTTGTGTTGATGGAGCTGTTGATTTCTCCTCCCTTCCTCCTCACCCCTTTTAATGTTTGTTAGTCCTATGAAGACATGTATAAAATAGAACAAGATTTTTGGAGTAAATGGGAAAATTATATGGAGATAAAGTTCCATGGCAAAGAATAAAGCTTTCTGCTTTGTGTCAAAAGAGTGATTCAAGACTGACATACATAACTGCTGTTTAGGAAACACACATCTTGTGCTGATGGTGCCATTTGGCATACTTTCACAGAGGGATACAGAATACTTCTGTCAGTGCTTGAGTATAGTTTTGATTTAAGAGGTTAGTATTGCATAGTTCAGTGCAAAGTTATAGACCTTTTGAAGGGATCATGTATGTGCTGACATGTAGAAGAAAGACTTCACAATGGGTAGCTGAAGCAAATTACAACATGCTGTCTACTATGGAGTAGAAACACACCTTGACTTTTCATTCTGTACAGTGATTTTTTTTGATCAATACTACCTGTATTTTTTATTTTATCATATACTATTCTTGTTTTCTAGAGAAGTCAGTCACACTTTCTGTCTATCCTGCCTTAATTATTTTTAATACATTGGCCAATTTCAACCAAACTGGAGACAAGTAGAAATCTAAACCATCCTAAGTTTCTAGAAGTTAGAATTTTAGCAACATGTGTTGTTTTCCAGCTGGGGCAGAAAACATGCTATTTATTCATTCTAAGAAATAGAAGCAGGTTATTTCTTAAGCCTGTATTTACTTTTTTCTTATATACATGTAGTTTTTAAACATCCGTAAAGCTTCATTCAGTTGTGGCATATACTACTGCTTACTCAGCCAAACAACAAGGAAAAGGATGAGAAGCATGAATTGGAAGTATTCTAAAGTGAGAAGTCACTGAGGAATCGGCTTATTGTGGTAGGTAGATGAAGCAAATCTATAGAAGGCTAGATTCGTTATTTCTCTACTCGTTAAACATCTTGTTCCTGCTCCTCTAAGTAATTTTTTTTTTCTAAAAGAGAAAATTGGATTGATGCTGACAGCATCTGTTGTTTGGCAAGGCTAATTCCTTAGGACATTACTAACCCCTTCCTACACTGCCATAACCCTGTCTGACTTTTTGAAGAGAATTTATTAAAATATTCCATGACTCCGAAAGAATGTAAGAGAACAAAAATTAATAGAGTTAGAGGAGGCTGAAGGATGGCAGGTGGTTGAATTTCTTTTATATTCTATAATAGTTTATAAAAAAGCTTTTTTCAATTTTTAATGTTAATATGAACCCTTAAAAGTAGACATCTGTGATGTCTATATAGTAAGTCTTAAAAATCTTCCAGAGAAACTAAAGTTTACCTGTTTGCTATTGTGTGCAGCTTTCAACAAACATACAGGAACAAAGCCTGCTTGGGTTTATCCAAGACATTCTGTGTTTTAAGTCCTCCTGCTCCTGTTTGCTGCATCAAATTTACACTTTTTTCTGCCTCCAGGACCCCACCATATTTATGAAACAAGGTCAGTCTTAGATGTTAACTCATCTTTTGCCCTTCCTGCAGGTCCATTTTTGGTAACCTTTATCTCTCTTATTCTTTACTTCATACCTCTGCCCAAGTTAGCAGATACATTTCTTCATGCAGATTACTTTCTGTATCTTTTTTTTTTTCTTTTTAATTGAATAGAGATAAAAATGAAAAAAAGAGCGTCAACATTGAGTATTAAAACTATAGTGTCTGTTTAGGAATTATTTTTAAAATTGTATAGATATTCTTAGGCAAGTTACTCTGAACGGGGCGTGAAAAAATGTGGAGGTGAACAGCAACGTTGAATGGGATAAGGTATTGGAAAAGAATGACACAAATAGATGTATGTATGTCCTAATGTTATGCATGTTGCTTAGCAACAGGCAGTAAAAGTGTGGATGAACAAGTAAGTACAAAAAGTAATTAAAGGAGAGAGGCATGTGCATGGCATGGTACGATATAATAATCAGGAACCCAAAAAAGAGGAGAAAAGCAAAGATGGAGAAAAAACAGATCTAAAGAATGTTAAAAAACATTTCAATGTTTCTCTTATTCTTTGTAGACTGATTTTTTTTCCCTGTAACATTAGCTGGAAAAAAACCAGGCAGCAACTTCCTCTGTAATCATGCCTTAAAATAATATAGCTTACCCGAAGGGAATATAAATTTTAAAACGTGACTTGACTATAAAGAAAAATGTAAAAAAACCCCACAATATAATAAATCTAAAGTATAATGAAAGTTTATTTTGCAATGTAGAATTAACACAGACTTTTAATTATTTCAGTTACTTAGAAAATGAGCATTTGAAATAGTACTGTTGTCTTTTAGTGAGAATCCAATTTGCCCACAGTTTCTGCCTCTGAATCACTTCTTGAAAGACTGTGCTCTTGTGGTTGCTTTTAAAGCTTCATTTTCTAATGCTTAGACAGATTTCCTTATAGTACAGTTTTTCACTTAACTGTCTTCAAATACGATTTGGAATTTATGAATATATATTTATAAAAATCTATCAAAATAAATATTAGGCTTTTTTTTCTCTGCATCATTGAATTAGAAAGTTACGCTAAGGGTGCCTAACATACACAGATCAATGAATGTGTTTAGAATGATTGTCTTGTAAGAGGAGTGAGATGATCTGTGGTTTATATACCTGCCAAAGGTTATTGCATACTATTCTGCAAATTGCTGTACGGTTTGTGCCTCAGTTTCCTTGTCGCAAAATGGCATTTATCACCAGCCACACCGAGCATATTAATATCAGAATCATAGAATGATAGAATCACAGAATGGTTTGGGTTGGAAGGGACCTTTAAAGGTCATGTAGTCCATCGTCTCTGCAATCAGCAGGGACATCTTCAACTACACCAGGTTGCTCAGAGCCCCATCCAACCTGGCCTTGAATGTTTCCAGGGAAGGGGCGTCTACCACCTCTCTGGGCAACCTGTGCCAGTGTTTCGCCACCCTCATTGTAAAAAACTTTCTTCCTTAAATCACCTATTCTGAAGTCTGTCAGGAACAGGAACAGTTCAGCAACGGCAAGGTTGCTGTTCCTCTTTTCAGCCATGAAAGCAAAAGAGTAATGAATGGAAAACCAAGCTGAAGAAGATCTAAGACTCTCTGGTCACACTTCACAGATAGTTTATAGAGTGAAAAGAAACAGATTTAAATGAATGTTTAAAACTTACTGAAGTTCTCCAATGTGTATCAGTGTTCTAACAAAACCATTATGAAAATGTATATCATTAGCAATTTCTACAAGGAGCCAAAAATAAGTAATAAGTATCTTTCCTCTGTCACTGTTTCTGCTGGCCTTTTTAAAGTCGCAATATCAGTGAATAAATGTCATTTTCTTTCCTATTTTATAATTGGTCCCTATGAGGAAAACCAACTACTTTATGTGGAACGTGCTTTAAAAGTAGAAGTGTAAAGTACTTATGTTCTTACAAGGTGTAGGTCTGCCTTGATTCAGAGCAGCGAAATAAACAAAATGAATGCTTTAATTAATCTGACTTGCAGAGCACTTGAAACAATGAACACTGTACACAAACATAGCAACATTAAGCCTCCCAGAGAGACAGCTCAGTGTTGTAGAATAACAGAAAAATTAGACGTAGTATGTTCCGTAATACTTTCAATCCAAAAATTGTTGAATTCTGTACCAATATAATGCTGAGATTAATCTTAGCTTTTGTTTAATTAGAATATTATTTTCAATATGCAACTTTCCTTCGATGAAAATGCTATTTAAATGTTGGTGCAAAGACAAGAAAACATTTTTTTACTCTAAGGGTGATCAAACACCGGAATGGGTTGCCCAGAGAGTTTGTGGAGTCTCCATCTGTGAAGATATTTGAAAACCAACTTGAGATGATCCTGGGCAACCTAGCTGTCAAGGGAGTTGGACTAGATGATCTCAAGAGTTTCCAACCTTAATGATTCTTTGGTGACAGGTGTATCTATTCTCAGGACATATTACGGTTCCAAAGTTCTCCATAAATATCAATTGAAGTCAAGCTTTTGAAGGCTCTTTAGAGTATCCTTTTGGAGAAACTTCAATAATGTTAACTATCAGTTAAAATGTATTTCTGTACAATGGTGAATGAGAATAAAAGAGTAAGACAAAATTGGCCTTTTTTAATTTTCAAATGACTTGTAAGGAAATGCCTAAGGTTTTTAAAATCCAATATAGGATATGAACAATCCGGTAGCAATACTTACAAATGACATAATGTTATTTACCTTAGTTATACATAGAGGAAGTTTTGAGGAGTCAGAGGCTCCCAGCAAAGCTAGGAGAAATGATTGATAATTCCCCAATGATTGATAAGAGATGTGTTCAACAATAAAGCTATATAAAATAGAATGAAAAATTATTTGGTTTCAGATTATCTTTTATCGAATTAAGAGAAGTGCTAATGTTGAGTTTTCACTGGAAATGTGAAATTAATTTCAAAAAGCACTAAAATATTCAATAAGACTGGAGTAGAAAAAATACTATGAACAAGTATAGAAATGTATGAATCAAAAGGATGTTCTGTTCTGCCTTTGAATACTAGCTTTCTCCAGCTTAAAATGAATTTAAGGAAACAGGAGCAAACCTGGTTAGACTTCCACATGAGAGGAGACTGCGGAGTTGGGGACTCTTCAGTTTAGGAGGTGGATATGTATTAGGGTATATACTACCAGTTCCTGTTATGGACGTAAGGTGTCACAAGTGCATTTTTTCATCTGATGAGGGTAGTAAAGCAAAAGGGTAGTAATAGAACTGAATGAAAGAATTTTGTTTTGCTGAAAGGATATATTTTTTGATATTTATTTTGGCCCAGACCAGAGAATAGTTGTCTAAAGAATGCATTCCATGAAATATAACCCAAAGTCTAAAGCTGTATTCAAGAAGTTGAGACAGTTATATGAATAATAAGGATATTTGCAGTTACATTGACAGTACATTACAGTTACATTGAGTTTTTAATTAAATTACATTGAGAGTTACATTACAGCCAGTCACCAGCTGATGGATTAGATTAGGAAGGAAATTTATCTGTGAACAATCTATTTAATGGTTTACCACGGTAGAGTTTTAGATACCCTGCTCTGAAGGGTCTAGGAATAACTGTTGGAAGGGAACGGAAACTGAATTAAACAGGTCGTCAGTTGATTCTCATGTTTCAAGAACACCACCGCACAAGATCTCTCGGAAACAGTTAACTCTTATAACCACCACGTTACAAACAGGAAGCTGACAGAAAGAGAAAGGCATACTGTCAGTCTGAAAATCCTGTTTCATTCTGAATATGATCCTTACATGTAATTATTAAGAATCCTCTTTTAAAATTTAGAAGCTTTTTTCAACCTGCTTTTACCAATTCTTACTTGGTGGCTGTGAAGATACTTCTGTCATGTATTATTTTCCCCAGACTTTGAAGAGGATTTTTTCTGAGAAAACCATCAGCAAAACTGAAATTAAAGGATAGAGATGCATGTAGAAAAAATAGCATGGATACAAAGTAAGATATTTGTCATAGCTGCACTTGTACTGGCCAGAAGGCCTTTAAGCATTGGTTGAAGATAAAGCATTTTTCAATCAAACAAGGTAGAATAAGGTATAGTTCTTCTGGAGAACACGAGCAGTGGAAACTTCATGAATACCTAACTAGTGTGTAGTACTTCTCATCAGCACATCGCAAAGCTCTTTGCATAAGAGATAGTGTCATTCTTCCATTTCACAGGAAGCAAAATATGGTGATCTCATCAGAACTGACCAGAAAATCAGAGTAGCAGGCATATTCAAGGCATATTAGACAAATGTCAAATTTTTGTTGTTGATTGTCTATTAATGCTGTTTTCTCTGAATGAAACATGGTAAAGGATCTGTCATTTGTTAGGTGTTCTTTAGATGAAAAACCTATCTTCTTTTGGTTTGGTTTGTTTTTTTCTCTTGGTTGCTCGTTTGCAGTTTTTGGAATGTATGGGAATGTTACATTTTGCATGTTGAAACAGTTCCTGTTAGATTAGTATCTGAAAGCAAGGCAAAGTAACTATCCTGTCAGTTACCAGATAATTTTCTATTTTGTGAATCATTCTGCAGGAACACTATTTAAGGACCATGAAAGGTCTTTAAGTTAGGAGCTCTCTTTCAGCTTTCATGGATATAGTAACAGAATGGACAAATGACGACACTGACATAGAGGAGACGGGGTTGTAAAGTAATATTTTGTATAGACCAATTGGTGCAGTTGGAAAAACTGGAGAAGTTTTCAGATGTACCAGCTTTTATTGAGGTTAGAAAGCCAAGCATTTTTTTATCAGACTTGAGAATAAATTCAGTCTCTATCTGGACTCGTGCCAGAATTCATCAGTTGTAAATGGGTATCTAGTTGTTTGGGCTGAGGAATCAAACCTTGGCCATCTCACTCTCACATTGCTTACTAGAGAAAATGGCAAGCAGAAAACTGTTTTACCATAGTGAATATGTAGGTTGGATTTGGCATTTGATCTTGACTCTTCAATCTTTCTTTATATCTTCTACAAATATATATTCCAATTATAGGCCTTCATATAGATAAAACTGAACACAGAGCTTATGTGTGTAGGCAGGTATAGTGACCTCAGAGTCATTCTCCTTCCCTTGGACAGGTCTTTTTTCCCCCACTCATTCCTGTTGCAACTATTTTACCAACAATTTCAACTTCTATTTTCTAATATTGTGAAGAAAACATTCGGTATCATAGTTCTACTATTGAATGGAACTATGTACTTTAGCAAAAGAAAATAAATTCAGAGCTACTGCCTGGCTACTGCCATCTTTCTGAAATAATTACAAGTTTTTTATATTTTGCCTCAGGTTCTGTGTGTGCTTCACCTTTATTACCTCTGCTCAGAAAGCAAAGTGCAAACTGAACTTACTGTACCATAGCTGTTAAAATTAGGCAAAGTTTGCAGTTTTGTCATTGGAGACTTGGTACTAGCCTGAAGTTAGTCTTGCTACCCAGTTACATATAGGTGAGCACTGAATAAACATAGAAACACCAAAGACCAGCATAAAAAGAAATAATTACCTGCTTGCTATGCTAACATCGAAGTAGTTAAAGCTAGCCTCCTTCTCCTTCCATCTTCTCAACACCAATTAGTAATAAAACACAGTTCTCTCCAGGGAGTCCTGAGTTTTAAAACATGCTTTGGCAGGGTTATAGGTGATATGCTAATTATTTAAAGATTAATCAATTATGGACACTGGGGCTGTAGGCAACACATCACTTTGACTCATACTTCAGTATTTGCCCAATTTTCATTAAACAATTGGTCATATAATGGCCATGATATGAATAGATTCCGGAGTTTTTTAACAAGATGTAAAACTGTGATAACTTGATCTTTGAGCTCCAGAGGTCAAAAATATAACCTTTTTGTAGAGCTCATTAAAATGAACATGATAGATATGTGCAACTATATAAGGAGTTTGGAAGACTCCATCAGTAAGGAGACTTTCTTTAAATGGAAGTCCTACCTACCCTATATGTGTATTTTCTATGATTACCAGCCAATACTAATTATCTTACCCACCTCTTCTCTTTAATAAAGATATATAAGCACTAGTAACTTGTAAATTAAATATTCCAAAATAATTCCATAATCTCAAATTATCCAAACCAAGGCATCTCCGTATTTAAGATTTTGCACAAACATACAGAGAGACCATACTTATGTGAATATCTAGAGAGATTGTATTTAAAATTAGATGAAATCATCTTTGATTTAACTGAATGATTTACTATAGGTACAGTTCCACTCTATGCTGTTCTACACTGCCCATTTCTTGTGCTTCAAGCCTAGACTGGAGGAGCCCACTGTAACAGTAAGAAAATCATTCTGTCTCATGCCAATTTTACCACTCGATTCTTGTGTTTTCATAGATTTCAACCCCTAGTTTCTTTGCTGAGACTGCCAACGAAGTTGTTGCAGGTGTTTTTTGGCAGAGGCACTATCTTGTAGGGAACTAGACTAATGTGTAATCATTGGTTTGAACAGTTTTGAGACTTTAAAAGAACTTATATCAGATACGATCTTGTAAATTGAAGGTAGAGTCCTCTGTCCAATTATAAATCTCTTCCAAGTCAATGCAGTTCCCCAAAATTATTCAAAGTACTTACTAGTATGAAGAGTGGAAAAAAACCCAGAAATTCCATACCTCTTTGCATTTTTTAAGTTTTTTGAGCAAAACGGCATTATTGTACACAAGAATTTCAGAATTTTTTGCTTCTGGAATAGATTCTATTTTAGTATGATGACCTAATAGTTGTTATGCGTGAAGAAACGTGTGCATGTTCTCTTTCAGCTTGTATTGTGTTTCCTGAAGTGATTGCACTGAAGTGTTTTGTATTTTATGCTGTTTAGTACAAATAAATGTAAAATTAAAACAATAAAGAAAATGACTGAAGTTGCACAATGTTCACATTTTGAATTAATCATATATATATACTTCAGGAGATTTTAAATATATTTTTTTAAGAGTTTATATGATGCTCTTCTTGAAACATTATTATTATATTCAAAATATTTTAGTATTTTTAATCCGCTCCCCACCCCAAGTAACATCTACAGAAATTGAGATCAATGTTGTAGGTGGGTTATTCTATAAATCAGTTCATTTCTTCAGCTTCGATAAACCACAGTAGTTTTCAGATTAATGCTTTCCTCATGTAAATTGTTATATTAATCCAAAATCTTGAATTTTATGTAAATAGTAAACCTAATTACTTGCCAAAGTTAGTAGCAATCTGAGGCTTACTCATTCTTTCTTAAGATACCAAGTTTTTTCATGTTTTTGTTAGGATTTCTATTCCTGGCTAACATTAACTAATAATAACAATAAATAATAGAAGCTGTTCAGCATTGCTTTTCTTGGTTCACCAAAAATGTCAGCTCCAAGCATAAATATACCAGGTAGATGCCTGCCTATAGCGTTTCTGCCCAGCAGACTGAATCATCACCATCTACATACGCTCTCAGTTAAATGGTTAATTCCGTCACAATTATGAATTCCTGTTGGCTTTGTGGGACAGGATTTCATCCAAAGAGATGAAATGGAGTTCTAATTTGGTCACTTGTGTTCTCAGTAACATCTCTTTAGATTAAGTTGGAAAGATGTCTCCGATTTATTTTTGTTTAACTTTTGTGGGAGTTTCTAGTGCTTCAGAGGTCAGCTGACAAGAGGGTTTTTCATGCAGGAAATGCTTTCTCCAGTTGTTAAATCAGGATTAGTGGAGGCAAAAATCAGCATGTTCTCAACAGAATCTCTCAGGTGGTTTTTGGGCTTCCTTTTGCCAAAAATGAAAATGACATTTCGTAAGCTACTTCCTTTTGTGCAAGTTTGAGTTAGACATTTCATTATGTAAGTCTAGATTAATAAATGAATCCCACGTATTTCTACTACTTTCGTCTGGTTTCTGCCACCTTTTACTCCCTTCCTGTTCTATTATTTACTCTTACTTACTTACTCCCATAGATTGCTTGAGACCTAACAGGTTTCTTCCTCGAAATCAATCCTGTTACTGTATCTTCTTCTGTCGATGTACCTAGCTCCAAAGAGATAGGAATATATGCCTACAAAAATAGATTTGCCTATCCTCCTCTTCCAAGGCAAGAGACTCCTCAACATGCTTACCACATTTATAAAAAGATACCCACAAAACAGGACCATTCAGCTATTCCTGAACTCTGTTTCTTCCTTGATTTGACATTTCTCAATGCCCCCGAATTTGTAAAGGGTAAGCAATGGATTTATTCATCATAATGACTAGGGTGGTCTATTTAAGTGGTTTTCCTAAAAAACTGTCTCATCAATGGTTAAAACCAGGAAACCTTTCAGTGCACATGCACTTCAGCAGCATTCCCGAAATTCTTATTAAATGTATTGCTTTGCTAAAATTGTTGTTTACTATAAAATCAGTGAACTCATGTTTCTGGTGAAGCACAGCTATCTAAATATAGATAGACTGGTACGTAGTTTATATAGATATGCTACAATTTTATTCTGTTCCTGAAGAAGCTGTCAATATTAATATCCTCAGAATTTCCATAAACAGATACAAGAGTTCTAGATCTAATCCCTGCATGTGTAATCTTGATTATCTTTTCTGTTATTTCAATGAGTATAAGAAAGTAATATTGAAGGGTTCATTTTATGTGTACAGATGTAACTCTCAAAAGCTAAGCTGGAATTTGGTTTTTGATATGTTAGTAACTTGAAATCATTTACATTAAAAAATCTTATGAAGATTTGAACATGCAATTCTTTGCGAGTAGCCCACTGCTTTTCTTCTTCTTGAAACTGTTCTTTTACATATTCTATTACACATGTGAAATATTTTCTTCAGATGTGTGATTATTGCAGCATGCTGCTTTCCATGCATGCCTCATATTTACATCAAAAGTTTCCCCTTACTTAGGTGTATCAGCCATTTATGACTAGGTTTTGGGTTTTTTCACTAAGTTGAAAACACAAGCAACATGTTTCTCCTAGAAAACATATTTAGTGAAATTACAGTCTTCTTTGCCATATGGTACTTCATACAGACGGATGATTATTATGCAAATCTTTTGATTAGTGAGTTTCTGCTAATCTAAGAATCTTTTCTTTATATGCGTTGGCTTTGTACACATTTAGTTCCATTCTTAGGATGATCTGGGACTGTGCCAAATCTTTGATAATCTTGATGATACAGTTTTTCACAACTTTAAACTTTTTCTTGTATTTATGTTTTATTCCATTTTCTTTGTTCATCAGGCAAAAGAATTAACTTTTACTTCAGTTTACCATATGAGAAATATAATGCAAGAAGCATCACTCCACGCTAAATGAAATAAATAGCAAAATCTGCATCTTTCCGTCATAGTCTTTCCCTCCATAGTTATAGGCATGTAACATTGGTGAGTAACACTGATGATTCCTTCTAGCTTTTCCCCAAATAGCAGGTTTTGTAGTTGAGGACTGGTCAGAGTGATATATAATGCTAGGGGTTTTTTTATTTCTACATGGTTCATAAAGATTTTGGATAGGAATTATATCTTCAGCTCTTCATCTATGAACGTGGAATGTGAAAATTGTACGTGACAAGAAAATGTTACTATTTGTAGCTAGCCCTTCTGTTAAATTTAGATTCCTTAGATACAAGGGGCTAAGGTCTGTGAGTGATGGAAAGCATTCAGTATATGTTTAAGTAAGTCCCTTACTAACGTAATATACTCTGTATTATGATTTGTTCAGACTTGCATGAAAATCAGAGTTTTTTACACTGCCTCTAGCTGGCCTAATATTAATAAAAATTAAGCATTCCTAAATTATATAGTTAAGGTGCATGGACAGGAGCATCAGACTTCTTATTTCTTCAGAGAGGTAAAAATTAGACCTTAGTACAGATGAGATCCAAGGATGTCATTTAGGTTCTCCCACAGAATGGTAATGCTGCACATCACAGTATGTGTTCCAGTAGTCATTTTTGTAAATTAAGCTAATCTTTTATCTTTGTCACAAAACATTCTAATGAATGAGTCTACTAAACTGAAATTTAGGTTTTTAAATGTTTTGTTTCATGCAATATTTTGATGTTATGCAAATATTTCAGACATAAGCAGTATAAAATGATACAGTTATAACTTAACAGTATAAAATGTTATAAAGTGATATTCCTTAACTATATAATTCAAGGTTATAGTGAAGGAGATGGTTTCCAAGAGTAAAATAGTACTTTATGATCAAAGCTGTTGCCTTTCATCCATTTATCTAAATCAGCTCATTAAAACGTTTAATGAATATATAGATACCTATCCCATAGAAAGCAGCTCTTATTTCTTCAAAGGTGTCTGAAAATAAAGCAGTTTTATCTATATCTAAGGTAAAAACCTAAACTGACTAAGCTGTAAAGCCTAACCAAATAATTTACTTCATCAGAGGTGTTATTGGTTGGAAATTTTGGGGCTTATTGTGCCTCAAGGAAGACTAGATGGTTATAGCAAGTCATTTTAGTTTTAATCCCATTAATCTATTAATCATCTGTCTGTAATCAGTAGGATTTTAGGTTTTTTTAGGCCACTACAAGGTAAAAGAACAATTTCACTCTTTACAATATGTTTCTGTATTTTGAAAAAATGCTATTTTTTCTTTTCACTAGTTAAAACTTTAATATACTAAGAAATGTTTTTTGCTACCTTGAAAACCATTATACCTATATGAAATAATGCTCTTAATTAACTTTTGAGAATGTGTTTAAATACTTGGTAATCTAAATAGTGGGATTGTTCCAGAAGTCGGTTCTACTTTAAGAGACAATAGAGCCATCTTTGGACCTTCTTTTTCAGTTTGATTTTGCATATGATGAAGTTTATTGCTTATTACTAAATATGTTTATTACTAAATATTTATCGCTTTGCTCTCTCTCTCTTGAATATTTACTGTATCAAAATGAGATGTTTGTTTTAATAAGGACCTTCTAAATGGCACGTCCACAACAGTAAGCAGATAGAGCAACAGCTGAGAAGTAAAGAAACCAAATGACTTTCTGAAAGGTTCAATATCAAATCAGTTAGAATTTAGAGAATTTCTTTGGTAGGGAGGTACAGAGGCTGGATGACTTAGTTTCTCAGTTTCCTATCTGAACCTTTTAAGTACATGATTCCTTATCCCTCCTGGTTGCAAGTCTCAGTTCTGCTGTCAGTTTCTCTTTAATCTGCTTGACAATCCTATCTGCGAGTGTTACGACCCTCAATTACGTGTCCTGCACTGAAATATTATAGCACTATTCTCTAGTTCTTGCCAAGATCTACATATAATACTGCGTAGTGAGTGCTCAGTGTGTATTAATGATCACTACAAACTGCATTAGTAACTGCTAATTTTCCTGGTATTTAAATCCTTATAAAAATTTCCTGCATCAGAAGCTTCTGATATGGAAATATCCAGTTTGGATTGCTCCTATAGCACTTTGCTTGCAATAGTATTCTTATCAATCCATCTAAACTTTGGCAATTTCTCACCCCCACTGAAGACAGTGATGAAACTATTGCTGTACGCCCAAAATGTTCATCATTTGACTTAGACCATTTAGCTATAATTATTTACCAACCAGTACATTGCTAATTTAACAACATCATCATTCTCTAATATGTTTTCAACTGGAATAACAAGAAAAAGTGGAGATAGGTGCTACTGTTGCTGAATAAAACTCTTAAGTTTTTTTAGGAATTTAGGAAGGAGCTGGTAAGAAAAACAAACTAATAAAGGGGAATATATTTTCTTTAACAGCGTTGAAGATTTAAGCTAGGTTAAGATTTAAGGTAGTCTGGAAAGATGAATATGAATTTAGAAATATGAATTTAGAGAAAGAAAAAAATTCAAGGGGAATTAGGCTGTAAATGCCACTGTGTGGAGGAAAAGCAGGTAGCATATAGATTCTATGTTGAGACATTAAACTGATTTCTTCTTTTTTTATTATTTTGCATATCTGCTTTCTGACCCATTTGCAAATGAGAAAGATTGTTTATACAAAAAAATCATTATTAAAACAATTTTGTCTACATAGAAGTATTTAATAAGCAATCTATTGAAAAATATGGCAATTTATGATCTGTGAACAATCTACTAGCCGGTAAAGTCAGAGTAAAGGATTAACAGTATTTTGTACCTTTCAAAACGGTGTTTTCGTTTTGGATATGTTAGAGTCTATATAAATTTGGTTTTACTGTTCTCTTTCATTGTTATGAGGTTAAATCTGTATTGTGATGCCACTATCATTAAAATTTCAATAGGCAGAAGTATTCCTTCATTACAAACAAATTTATTGCTTCATTGGCTTGCATAGTAAAAATGTTAGGAGCTACAAATAAAAAGCATGAGTCTCCTCTATAGCAGAAAAAGGGTTGGATGGAAGGAAGGTAAATGCCATTTACTACAAATGTATAATGTTTGTCTTGCATAATTACTCACCAGAATTCATAGACAGCTATACACTTTTCAGCACTTAACTTTAATATTTTGTTCTATTGGACTGATGATGAGTGAAAGTGTAATTTCTAGAACACTAAATGCACTATTTTCTGCACAAATAGATGAAGTTGGCCAGATGCAATGAAGAAAATTACTTTTGGAGAATGATGGTCAGCAGACATTTTTCCTTCCAAAATCCCACCACTATTGTCAGATATTGACAAAATAAAAATTCAAATGTAACTTCTTCATAGAAATTGTGAATTAATATCTTCATTAGCTGTAGTAAGACTTCAGTAAGTCAGATATAGTCAATCTCTTAAAATTTAAATCATTATTTCTCATTTCACTGTAGCTAAGAGCTTGATGTACCTTAGCTGTTTAGATATCATACACAAAAGAACTTTCAGTAGTGGCCTCCAAATGTGCTAAAATCTAGCATGTGCTATTTTTGTTTTTAACAATTCTTGGTTTTGTTAAAACTCCCATTTATCTTACTTCCATTTAAATTATAATATTGCATTTAAAGTATTGTTTCTATTAAAACAATAAATTCATTTAAAAGAAACAAGATTTGAAGAACATGTATGCTTAAATCCTGCCTGATATTTCCAGCTGTCTAAAGAAAGATATTACCTCTTCCCACGAATTTTTCAATACTTGGACTATCTCAGTTGTGACAACATTACATTGATTTTATCATAACTGATATTCTGAAACTAAAAAGTTCTTTGTCTTACAGAAACTGGATGTTGGAGTACCAAATTAAAGAACTGTCTACTCATTTGGAAATGCATAGGAAACTGTTCTTCTTCAGAGACATGAAATTCCCTTCATAACTTGTCTCTTACTTTCCAAGGTAAGAGGATTGAGCAGTCTGGCCACGCCATATTTACACTTTCTACCTTTTTAGCAACTGATCAACACCGAAGAAAAAAATTAGAATACACAAAAGCTGCAGTAATTGCTTCTATAAATATGTTCCTTTTTGTTATTGAAAATAATGATGAGCAGCTTCTTCTGCGATCAAAAAAACATTGCCTATGGAATTCAGAAAGTTAGTTTTTCTTTCATTTTTAACACTAAAATTAAGCTAAAATAACTATTGAGACACAGCAGTCCTTAATGTCAGCTCTACACCATCATCATCCATCTCTACATCTCCTTTATCCTTTTTTTCAGCAATTTTACTTTTCAGTTAAGTCTCTTCTAGCTGACTGCACTCTCTGAAATTAATGGCATCTTTTTCACACAGTGTCCTCTTCCAGAGCGATAAGAGCCAATGTTCATAGTTAATACCAAGGGATGCTACCCAGAGAGGCTCTTGCTTATACTTATTGCTGTAACAACCAATGTCAGCTCATTTTGCCGTGTGCCCAGTTGAGGGCTGGGGGCAGAAGAGCGTAGAGGGGTCGCAGCTGTGGGGAGGAGCGGACAGGACAGGTGACCCAAAACCGACCAACGGAGCGTTCCATCCCATCGGCACCATGCTCCGTATAAAAGCTGAGGGATCAAAGGGGTCAGGCTCTTTCTTCCATGGCCGGTGTCCAAGGAGGACTCTGTTCATCCACCTTTGATCCCGATCTGCGTGTTCCTGAATCCAGATCTGGAATCCAGTTCCCGTTCATCGTTGAGCCCAGTCTGGGACTTTCCCAGAGCGTGATTGTCATCCTGGGAGATCATTACTAGTCTTATGTATATTATATATATTTCTATTAATATAATTATCTTTTCTTTTTATTATTTTTTCATTAGTATTTCATTAAATTATTTTAGTTTCTTTTTCGACCCATAAGTTCTCTCTCTCTCATTCTCTCTCCTGTCCTCTGAAGGCAGCTGCTCTCCCTTCTCTGAAGGGAGAAACTTTAAGGAGAGCATCTGTTGTTTGTTCAGTGACCAGCCCAAACCAAATGATAATAGCCTGGATGAGACTTAACCTGGCTAAGACACCTCTGAAAAGAAAGGGAGTACACAAATAGTATTAGTAGGAAGAAGTTCTTTAACAGTTATATTTGTTCCACTTCAAGGGTGGATTAGAGGAACTTTATCTTCAAGCTGCCAAGTCACCTTTCAGACTGCAAATGATATCTTTTTAGAATCCACAGAATTGCTGGGGAGACAGAAATCTACAAAAACATACATCTTTTTTTCTGCATATTCAAATAAATAGAAGATTGCATTCTGTCTTACAACACATGAGCTGTGCTAGGGATGCTTGCCTTCATGAACTAATAAAGATATTCACTGCAATTCCAATCTGTTAGTCTTTGCTGTAGCAATCCATGTGCTCAGATAAGATGTCTAAGACCATCAGTCTGATGTTTCCTACCCAGCAATAATGTTTTTTTGTTATTCTTAGCTGAATTTTGTGGTTTATTGTTCATATTAAAGCCTTTTAACAGTATTGGTAAAAGGTACTGGAGATAGTGCTTCCCAAATTCCAGTAATGACTTTTCAACTCTTAAATCCATCGTAAACTACAAAGCTGAGTTTCCTCAATGCAAGGGAAGAAGCTTTAAAGCTCTTATCAAAAGAGAGAAAGTTGATCTAGTCTTGTTGTCTTCAGGACCAAAATCCAAATTCCTTACTTCAACTCTTTTTCAATATCTGCAATGAAAAAAACAGCAAAAAAGAATGAAAACAGAGAAAAAGAAGCACAGGTAGGAATGAAAAGGGCTGTAGTTGGCTCATGGTTAAACTACTAAGCAGCTGTGATTTTATCTATGTGTTGGACAAACTGGGGAAAAAAGGTCATCTTGTGTTGGGTATCATATAAAATTAGGAATTACCTCAGTGTTGAGTGTAGTAAGTTTCTTAGGAACTTTTATGTCCTCGGACTAGGATCTGAGTATCTTACAGCCACGTTTAAAGTGTATAATGAGAGGTTTGTGGGGAGCAAAAGGTTGCATCTCTCTTGTGTTGTAAACAGGTAAGTTGAAGCATAGAGTAGATGAAGTGGCGTGGCTGGTGTCACGCATGGAACAAACAGAAGCACCATTAACTGAACACAGGCTTCCAGTTCTAGACTAGACTCTCTGTCTGCCAGCCATATTTCTTCTTTATGATTCTGTCTATGACTGGTTATTAAATTCATATATCAGTTTTTTAAGTGGAATGACATATTCCACTGTTTATGCAGTGCCTTTCCAATTATCTATGATATCCTTTGAGAAACAGAAGTGTAACATATTTACAGAGCAACTACAAGCCTGCGTGAGAAAGAATATAGTATTTAAATCTAAATAGTAAAATAGACATTACTTAGCACTCTGCTTTCATTTGGTTTTGTTTTGCTTATAGAGCTCTTGAGAGTTTGTTTGGAGTATTTCAGCATAAAATACAGTTGCATCTGATCACAAAGATTTTTTGTCATTGAGAAAACCAAATTCTAATAAATAAAGATAATGATAAGTAAATTTATGTGTAAATTAATAGTATCAAGTGGTAGGAGATTTACTAAATTTTCTAAAACATTGACCCTTGCAGGTTGGCTGTCTCCCTTTCCACATGATCTTCTTACATGATCTACACTGCGAAATAATGTGATCTCATTACTTTCCTTGGGACTTAGGGGTATAGGGGATCCAGTGTACCTAAATGCTCTTATGTATTTAATTTAAATTGTTTTTTACCTAGGTTGGTGGTGTGGAAGTAGAAGAAAAAGCGTGCCCACTTTTGGAAAGAGTTGAGGGTGGGGAAAAATATGTTTCTTTCCACAAAGATGTTACAGATCTCCTGTGGATATTTTATTTTTGTTCCATGCAAGCTTCCATGCTGATCAGAGCTTTGGGCTCTTTCAGCATTAGGACTATGTCTATGTCTGAAAAACAGAAAAGTACATGCATTAAGTAAAGAGCAAACTGCAAACATGAGACTTGAATAGTGGGATGGCATCTGATTAAATCCTACATTTTTATTACACATTTTTTTTAACTAAAAAGGGGTGAATAACGAAGTTACCGGTTAATAAAGAACGACAGATTATTGTTTGAGACTGTGTGAGTTTATCAAGATATCTAATGGAACCTTCAATGCAAAGTTAATTGGTAGCCCAATAGGAGATGAACACCATTACCTAAAGAATTAATATTATATATGGCCAAAAGAATGGTTTGCAAGTTAAGACACACAAATTCTACCTTCTGACTCAGAAGGGCTTTGTTTTTGATGGAAAAACTCCAGAAATGGGTAAAAAGTATTATAGATAAGGGCAAACTTGCATGTGAGAAGAAACTGGAAGGACTGGGAGCTTGAATAAGAGATGAATAAGAACATGCATGACTGAAAGAAAGAAAAAAGACGATGCTAAAAAAGACAAGGAACAGCAAACTAGTACTTATCTTCTATTGTAATAAAAGTACAAACACCATGTGAAAAAATAGCAGTGAGGCTTACATGAACACAGAATACACTATATAAATCCTAATATTCAATAGTATTCAGAAAAGGCTTAAACCTTTTACTCCTATGAGGAGTAAAAATACAGAAAGCTATATGAAGTAGATTTTTATCTGGTTGAGAAAATGGGAACTCTTAGAGTACAAGGCAGCCACATATCAATGAGCACTGGGAAGAACATTCCTCTGTGAATGCCTGTTTTAATACTTAGGATTACTGGCAAGCACTGGTATTTTTTCCTGAAGTATCTCCTATTGATAACTGTCAAAGGCTGGGTACAAGAGAAAACCGATGATTTGATCTAGTGTGGCAATTTTTGTGTTTATATTCTTTATTTCTAATGTGAAAACATCAGGTTAAAGGGAAAGCTAGTTCATTTCAGATGTTATTCAAATGGATTATGTTTTGCATTAAATCCTCTTACGGTGTCAGAGGGTGCAATTGTGCCAGAACAATTATCCATAAAATGTGAAGTAGCTTTCTATAGATTGCTGAAAGAATGTATAAATTTTGAAAAAATGTGAAGTTCCACTGAAAAATACTCTCTGAGTCTAATCAGATTCTTGTTTTGAAAACATCATCTTGTTGTTTTTACTCTTTCCCACTACTTACCTTTCTTATCTATTGCAGTCATATCTCTATAGGAGAGAGAAAACTGTAGAACTGATTCCTGAAAGAAAAAGGAATTTTACCAGTTGACTGAAGAATTTAAGTGTAAATTCTCTGAGTTTCTCACTTCTTTAGGGCAATTTTTAAGTTAATTCATCTGTGGACATCCCCTATGACAGCAAGGAACACAGCTTTTAATGAAGCTCAGTATAGAGTATTGTATTCGTGATGTATCAAACACCTGGTTCACACACCTCTGCTTTCAACAGTGAAAGCGTGCACTTCCCAGTACTGGGAATTTGCAGAAACAGAATACTCTAGCTCCATAGACTGGTAAATAGCCTTCATTTCCTTTAAGAATTTTGAGTAGAAATGTGTTGTTTCTCTTTCTGAGGCATAGCATATGCTGGTATTGTGCATCTTGAAATAACTTTAGTATGATATTGGTAAAACCAGGTTATTCTTCTTTAGTATGTGTATAAAGTCTTTTTTTTTAACATAAAGAAAGACAGTTTAATGAAAATATGGCTTGGCCAATGTAGAATAATAGATTCTATAAAACATATTTATTTACTAAGTTTAGTAAATACCTAAGATTTCTTCTGAATTTATGATTTCTGTAAATCTGAAAAGAGATTTATTTACCTCTACTGTTTTCTTCTTAAACCTGCTTTTAGCATGTATTTATATGTTTATGGTTTGATACATATCTTTACTTCTTGTTGAATACAATACTGCTACATAGGAGCACACCTAATGAAGCATGCAGTTCGAATGATAGTTTAGTTCAATGTTTAAAGTATGTAGTAACATACCTTTTACTGAAATAGTCAGATAGCTGGCCTGGTTTTCTTTAAATAAATACTAAAATTTCCCTTTTATAAAGAAAAACTATAACTTCAGCAACTGCACATTTGAAGATTATGTTTGTACGATCCCATCTGTTTTTATCAAGGCAGCTTTTGAGGCAGTTTATGTTATCCAGCTCTGCGCTACCCTTATGTGATGCTTTATACTGAAACAGATGGTGAATCCAGTTGCTAAATAGGGAGAAAAATGAGAAGAATTAATCAGAAGTCATAAATATCTGAAAACCTCACAGTGAAAAACATCTGAGACACAGTTAATGCTATTTTTACCTCTTATACAATGTTTTTTTTCCCAATAATATTTAATAAATAGAAACAACAAAGCACAAAAGCAATTTCTGATTCATTGTAACTAACACTTTTTCCAGGTTCATTTGTTCTTAAAATAGTTTCCTAGTCCTGTCTTAATATTTAGAAAAATGTATTTGCTGTGTTCTCAAATTGAGGTGAATGTGCATAGGAAAAATATGGGAAAAAACCAGAACACTAAAATATCAAATCTTTGAATGAAAAAAAATAAATATTTTAAGGTGTCTGTCATGTGATGCACTCTTACTAAAGAGTGCAGATAGCATCAGAGAAATGTGTAAATTCCTGATACCATTTTCAGGATTTAGTATTACCTCCCAATTGATGTTCCTTGAGATTTATGCCCCAAAACAAATAATACAATCTGGCCCGTTAGTACCGGAAGAAAATTTATGATTTACAGAGTAGAATACAAATACTCTTAGAAACTTGCATTTTTGCATCACTTCACATTTCACAATCACATATGCAAACTCATTAATCCATCACTGGAATAAAAACACTTCTGAGGGAGAAATGCGGCAGAAATGTATGGTAATGCAAGAGTCAAGTTGGAATCAATACGTAAGGCCTACCGTATGCAATTACAGAGAGTTGTTTAGGTAGGCGGAATGTAATAATCAAAGGTATAAGGTCGACTGCCTGCTTCAGTAATTCTTATTTGCCTCATGAGGGATTTATGTTTCATGTAACACTAGTCACAGAAACCATAGTGCCTCTATTTCTTAAAGTACACAGAAGATCAAGTCTGTTCTAGTTAATTAGTAGCATGAATAGGTGATTACAAGGAGATTTTCTGATGCAAATAAAATGAATTGAGAGATACTAATTTTTCACTAAGTGTAGAAATGTCTTAGAAAAAACTCTTATTAAAAGCCGAATACATGCAAATTACAAAAATTCATATGAATGACAATGTTTTTAAAAGGGGTCTTGTTGACATTCTACTTATTTCAGTAGTGCATGTAGCAAAATGGTCACATTTTTCCATAAAATATGGAAAAGTTGTGTATTTGAAGTTGACCTCAAAAACCGAATCTTTAAAATAATGTTAAAGTTCATGCATAGTTTAAGAAATTAGTTATGTAAATCTGAAGGCAGAAGATGCAGTATGATAGGTCTACCAAGTGAAGTATTAGTAGAAATCTATTATAACTCTATCTCTCTGCTTCAGTAAGTTGAGGTATAACTAATTCCAGCTGCTGTTAACACATGACAATATTAAGAACCAGAGCTCTATGATGTATAACATTCCCTTTATGTAGCAAAATAACTGATATTAGTTCCTATTTTCCATTGGTTTTTGTTTATTTTGTTCTTTAAGGAAATTGTATCATGGTTTGAAAAGGATAACATATTGAATACTGTCCTCCCTAGACCACATACAATATTATAAAAAGGAATTAAATTAGCCATAAATATTTGGTAACCTGCATGCAAAACAGATGTTACAAGTCAAGTTTGATCAAACGTTGCCGTTCTAGTTACTTTAGTGGTATTTTTGCTAGTTTTCTTCTTCAAATTAGTCTTTTAGACTGCATGCAAGTTTGCTTTACGTTGCAACGCAATGTTAGTTCTGTGTTTACTCAGCCACTAAGGAGCACCTGGTTAAAATATTTTAAAATATTTCAAAACATTTCACAGTAATAGGCAAGCTTTTCCAACGTATTTTAAAATTGAAATTGAAAATGTAAAAATGGCCTCAGCAAAAATTAACTGATAGGAAGGTTATACAGTCATTTTCATCCTCTTTTAAATACATTGTAGAAAGCAGATTGTAGTGGGTTGTTTCTGAAGTGGTGTTCTGCTGCTCACCCTGGAGGAAGGTGGTGTTCATGTTCCATGGGAACAACACTAACAGTTCCTGCATGTCCCGTTCCTCATGACACCCCAGACATTCCATGCCTTTCTCTTGGGCTCCATCTCAGTGTGGTCACAGCAAAGAACTCCAGCAAGTCGACAGGTAGGTTGTACTTAGTCAAACGTCCTCAAGGGGTCCTTGAAACTCCCCCTTGAGCAACCGTGCTTCCTTTTCCCGCAGTCCACCTCGAAGCTGCTTGGGTATTCATAGAATCATAGAATTGCCTAGGTTGGAAGGGACCTTTCAGGTCATTGGGTGTCATCTGTCTGCACCTTCAGTTTGGGAATCACGACTAGGATTTCATTGGAATATACCTGTGAATGTACAGTCAGAACCATGCTGTCTCTCATCCCATCCAGCCCCATGTGCATATATCCTCGGCATCCAGGATTGGCAAATATGTATTAATCTCTGCTACATTAGTTCTGAAGTTACAAATCCTCACCACATCAGATGATACGAACTCGTCACTGTCGAAGACTGCATCAGCGTGCTCATCTGTGACACCATCTGTTCAAGTGGTCAGTTTTCCTGTATTATGTCTTTTGTAGGACTTCCTGTTACTGTGAAATTTTTCTGTTACTGGAAACATAATTTTCCTCATCATTATACTTCTTTTCTAGATGGATCATAACGTACTAGAATACTGTTGAGCACAAAGTGAAAAGCTCTTCAGAATAGCTGTTCTTAAGGGATTAAATGATTATCATCTCTGTCCTATTTCTTTCATCTTATAATCAACTTCAAGATGGTACTGGATAGCTCAGTTGAAGTGATTATATATTTGAAATAGAAATTATTTGATCTTTTTGGTATCACAGTGTTTAAGACAGACGGATTTTTTTCCATTAATGTTAATATATTTATGGTTCCTTGTAACTGTTCCCTTACTTGAAGCCTTAAGAGACATTTAGAGTATAAATCTGTCTAACAGGAACTGACGTGCTAGAGGTAAGATTTCAAACTCTTTTATTTACGCTGATACTAATAAATACAGTTAAGAATTTAAGAAATATTTCTGTACCTGAATTAGGTGTAGAGAACGGGAACTTGGTGCCCCAGGGAAGGCTTAATGGGATACAGGACCTTTCACTTGAATAATCAGCAGTTTTCAAAAGCTTTTATTGCATGATTATTATACAATTGTTAGTATTCCTAAGGTAAATTGATTAAGAACAGTTTTTGTTGATAAAACTTATATTTGAGTTAATATTATATGCCATCCATTTTGATAATTTATACAGAGACACTAAGATTAGTATGTCCCTGAAGAAATTTTCATTTATATTTGTCCTTTGCTGAATAGAGTGTTTCTGGATTTTCAGTCCTTTTTTTAATTTAATCTTTGCACATGAGATATGTCATGAGAAATTCATTTTTTTATATCACCTTAAAATATTACTGTCTAATAAAATTTAAATGGAATTACTATAAGTGCCTAACACACACATTACTTTCTGGGTCTGTCAGGCATTTACAATTCTGTCTCACTGAAAATAAATTACACTTTGGTCCTCAAACTTTTTAAGTGTTTTGGAAATTTTTACCTTGCCTCTTAATATTTTGCTTTTTTCCTAAAGGTTTCTAAAATACATTGCTCCGATGTATTTTTTTTAGAAATTAGATTAATCACCACTGACATGGAATACCCTGGTTCATGTAAGACATGCAGTGCCACTACATTTGGAAGAGGCTGCAAATGCTCTTCTACTCAGATATTTATATGTACTTTATTATCTTTGTAGCTGAGTCATTTTCAGAACAAACAGGAGTAACGCTTAAGTGTGATTCTGTTTTTCTTCATTGTCTCCTATTACAGCAAACAAAAACCTGTTAGATTTTTGTGAATTTCTTTCAAACTGCTGTATTATTATTACAAAAGAACTAGTTATTGAGATTTAGATCCAAAGAGCATATCTTGTACTCAATAGCAAGTGATGATGCTTTAGATGTTATGAGCATTTGTTCAGCTGCTTTAGACTATTCTCTGTCAAAGCTCTATCTACAGCACAAAATAGGCTTTGTCCTTAATGGGACAGAGCTTCAGGTCCTCAGTTGATCCTTTAGGTATTCTGTTCTTCGACTATTGGACACCTTAAAGATAATGACAAAGACATAAAACTTGGCTCAGTATTTTACAGAAGCTAGCGTAAGATGAAAGCAGATTTGATGTGCTTATAGTACCCTGGGTTGCAGTGGAAATGTGCTGCTGTGTTCTGTACTATTTTGGGTTTCCTAAGGGCTAATGGCTTTGTGCCCAGGATATTGCATTGCTGTAGTCCAGCCGAACGGTGACAAAGGAATGTATTACAGAGGCCAAAACATCAACAGTAAAGACAGGATGCATTCTTGTACCTGTTTTAGAGTTATTGTCAGAGAGAAGCCCAGGATCAGTTCTAAATTATAGACTGACTTGCCTAAATGGGGTTGTGTAACATCAGCCAGTAGGTACTTCACTGTGCCACAAGCTCCTTAAAGTGTTTCTTCCTGCTACCAAGTGTAACTTACTTTTTTCTCAGTTTCTGTTTCCACCTTCTGCTTTTTATTCCTGAGCTCAAGTACTGAGGCAGTTTGGTGACATTGTGTTACAGTAAGCAACACAATATGATAAAAGGGTGGAATTTTGTAATGCCTACATAGGGTTTTCTCTGGAGTTCATGACATCTTTCCAGTTCTTTCAGTCTCTGTGTCTGTATTTTAAATAAGGTTGAAAAAAAAGGGAACAGTGAGGTACATTTTTCTACTGCTCCTCTCTGGTTATGGCTCTCTTGAAATAAACTGTTTCAAAACAGTCAGCCTCTTTTACATACAGTTCATAGTTCATTAGTTCTGTCAAATGCTGTAGAGAGGTTGAAAAAAAGGAGCAGGGATGACTACGGTGCTCATAGTGTGGATTGTCTGACAGAGATGGTAATGCTCTTTCTATCCCAGGTCCTGCAATAAATCCAGATCATGACAGGTGATTAGTAGTATCCAGTTGAAAGTGTAAGCAACAAGAATATAATAAGCAAGATATAGCAAGAACATCTTTTGAATGTGACATTGGATTCAGATGTGTGTGTAGTGCCACCACGTCGGGGTGCTGTCTTAACTTGTGAAGCTCAAAGCATAAACTTTGCTGCAACACGGCAGCTGCACACAGATGAGCAGATGTGCATTTGAAAGCATGAGAAATAAGCAGGCTGTTCATGAAAGATAAACATTTAAGAGTGTGAGAAAATTGCATCGTTCATCAAGGAGGACATTTGCCACTTCTTTCAAAGTTTGCATCATGGGTTTGCAGCTTTGGACAAATAGGAGAGCTCAGTTCACCACCTCTCAGCCTATTCATGTGCCCATGACTTTTAATACTCAACTTTCAATCTTTTTAGAAAGATAGCATCCTGTATCACGGAGTATCTACTTTATCCATGCTAGAACATTGTTTCAAGAATGACTTAGGGGAATGAGTTTTGTAATTTTTTTTCCAACTTTTCCAACATACGTATTTTATTTGAAACTTTTCAGGTCTGATCCTACCTAGCTTGCAAGATCTGAGAGTGCAGCTTTAAATGGTAAGAAAAACATGAAATATATATATGTGTGTGTGTGTGTATGTTTTTCCCTGCAGTCTGCAAGTTAGCTAGAGAATAGTATTCTTCTTTTTCAGTATTAGAATAAAAAATGTTAAGATATGAAGGAGGCAAAAGTTAGACACCATCTAGTTACGTTGAATTTAATTGCTTGATAATGTTTAACTATTTGCACTTCTCCGGGGAACGCAGGGAAGACTGCAGGTGACCATCTGCTCGAACTGGAGCTTTAGGTGGGTACATGCCCTCCTCTGCTTCTACCAAACCTGGGTGACAGAGGGTAAAGAATTGTCACACAGGGCATCCTTGGCTAAACAAAGTGATGTCTAATGAGCCATCTCAAAGATTCATCAGCTCTGGAAAGCAGGGTGACCATTTGCCACCTGGAGTTTTAAGGAAGTTTTAACCTAAGTTCCAATTTAGACAGCACTTGGATGGACTAGTACTCATTTACTTTGATTAGATTTTTCATGTCTTCTTTTTTAGGTATAAGCTCATTCTTTCCAGGTTTTGTCTTCTGTATTTTATATTTCCTTGTTAAATGAGACCTCAAGCCTGATTGGGACTTTTAGGTAACAGCAAAATGAATATTAATGACAAAGAATAGTTAAATTTATGTTAGCCACAAAGTTAGGTATTTCATGTTTTCAAATAAATCTATTCAGAGGAGATAAAAGGATGAAAATATCAAATATATTAGATATATCTAAAGCCTTGATTTTTAAACTCCCTTTTTTCCTCATTTGATGAGTTACTACTATGGAGACAATAGTCAATCTCTGAGTCAGCCTCAGTGCTTTTACCAAGTAATTAAAGGCAGAATTAGTAGCTCTAAAGTTAGGTGTCTAGTCCTCAGCAAGTATGATGGTTTTAAAACAGTTACACTTAGCAAAACAGGATTTTTTAATGAGGGATTATCTGAACTTTTGACATAAGTATAGTAATTAAGATTTTTTAAAGATGCTAGCTTGAATATTTGTACATTACAGGCTATGTAATTCGACTCATTTTTTCCTAAACATTTTTGGTTTATTCTTCATTTTTTCTCTTCTTAGCCTTTGTCACTTGTTCACTAGCCCATCGATATTAAGTATCATCTCTATGGAGGTATGCTATCGTCATGTCAACAGCATCTGATGAAAATGGAGGAACTGAATTCCTTTGGGCAATTCCTGTTTCCAAAGGATTTTATGGCAGGTTAGGTTTCTGCATCATATAATGTTTTAAGTTTTCTTTTCAAAAAACAGATACCAGGGTTGAATGCAGTATTCCAATATTGATGTTACCCATGGCTTTGTGCATCTGCAGCATAAATAACACTTCTCCCTTATTTGTGTAACTAAGAATGGGTTCACTCTTTATGTCTTGACCGGTCCTTAAAAGTGCAAGCTGGGTTGCTTTTCCACTAAGATTCCAGAGCTCTTTATGATCATCTTTCTATGATAAACCTCCCATTGGGGATATAATCTGCATTTCTTTTTCCTAGGCTTCCAGTTTGACTCTGCAAAAAGTGATTTTGTTTGAACAGGCAAGCTTAATGCATAATTCAGACTGTTGTATTCAGCTACCATGTCTTCCACTTTACGTACTATTGCATCATTCTCTGAATCATCCATAAATTGTGTATTATTTATAAACACAATATTCCATAACATTGTATCATTATTTAATGATTATGTGCTATATTACACATTAAATATTACCTATTATGTATTATATCATATATTATATATTATGTGGTATATAAAGTCATAGAATCATAGAATGGTTTGGGTTGGAAGGGACCTTAGTGACCATCTAGTTCCAACCCCCCTGCCATGGGCAGGGGCACCTCCCACTAGACCAGCTTCCTCAAGGTCCCATCCAGCCTGGCCTTGAACACTTCCAGGGATGGGCAGCCTGTTCCAGTGTCTCACCACCCTGACGGTAAAGAATTTCTTCCTAATATCTCACCTAAATCTACCATTTTTCAGTTAAAACCATTACCCCTCATCCTATTGCTACACTCCCTGATAAAGAGTTCCTCCCCATCTTTCCTCGAGGCCCCCTTTAAAAGGTGCTATAAGGAACAGAGCNGACCAACCCCAACTCTCTTAGCCTGTCCTCATAGGAAAGGTGCTCCAGCCTTCTGATGATCTTCATGGCCCTCCTCTGGACTCGCTCCAACAGGTCCATGTCTTTCCTATACTGAGGACTCCAGAGCTGGATGCAGTACTCCAGGCGGGGTCTCACCAGAGTGGAGTAGAGGAACAGGATAATATATAATTATATTATTAAATATTGTTACAATATATATCATATATTATAAATTCTACTTAATTCCAAATCAGGGATGAACATTTTATTAATGATCTTATTCCTACAACTGCTCATTAAATAAATCCACCAGAATCACACACATTTGGTAGTGATTCCTAATGGCAGTTCTTACTTGAGCTCTGAAAGAGATTTCTTAATCCACTTATAAAACCTGGAGATCCTTGTAGATTTCAGATGTCTTCCAAGGGGTAGAAGGTTAAGAACAAGCAGTAGAAAAGACTGACATAAGCAAGGATTTTTTATATTCAAAGAGTAGAATATTTTTCCTAAGTGAAAGAGAGTGAGAAGAGAAGGTCAGAGGTAGTTCGCTCACTGAGAAGCATTCAGAGAAATAACTGTAGAGGCACTCTACCCAAGTATCACTACTAGCTCAATGGGATCAACATGAATAATAAAGACTTCAGAAAACAGAACCAGTTAAGAAAGAAGGGACAAAATTTGGCAGGACTGGGGTGTCCAAGACTATCTATCTCCATTGTTCAGAGGGAATAAAATCAGGGAAAGCATACATCATATTGCACGTAGGAAACTGGGCATCAAGAAGAAAGTATATTACGGTTATTGAGAGCAGTAGTCAGGCAGCACACTCAGAAAGAGAAGAAACAACTGAAGGTAGTATATTGTTGTTGCAGTTCTTCTCTCAGTAATTCATTTGTTCTCTACTTTTAAAAAGAATTTAAAAAAACTGATCAGCATTGAATTAAGGTGAAGTGCACTTCTACCTTAATAGTAATATAATTCTATGACAATTTAAATGCTTCCTTAAGTTCTCCTACCTAACTGAAACTTCTGACTGTTGGTACTCCAATAGCATGTCCTGTTTCAGGAAGAATAACCAGGGGCATCTTCATAACTCTTCTGTGCCTACTAAAGATCAGAATGGCTTTTCTCAACACTCAGTTTTTTATAGAAGTGAAATTAATATTCACATTAGTAAGAAAACAGCTGTGGAGCTCTGCAGGAATCCCGTCAACAAGGAAGCAAGCAGGGTGAGTAGAAAGAACCAGCTGGTTAATCAGAAGAGAAGGCAGCTTGTTGAAGAAGCTGTCATCCTTCAATCTTCAATTGGTGGGTCATTTTGTCCTCAGCAGGTACTCCTTCCATGAAGTGTAATTTTTACTCTCACTGCTCAATCAGTATGACAGCTTTTGTTCTAAATGCAGTGAAAGTCTTGGCTCTGATTTAAATTATTCCCTGATGGTTTATTTAAAAATACCAAATAAATGTAATAGCAATAAAATTTGGATGTAAAAGATGTTATCAATTTTAAACTCTGGATGTGAAAACTTAAACTGTTGAGATTATATACATGTGATCAATTTCTGCAGTTTCTAGCAATTGTTTTCAGGTTATTTGGTGGTTGTAGTTTTTTTCTGAATAATTGTCAAGTAGTGAGTTTCTTACTCAGAGTGATTCAAACTGTGAAATTAAATATTTCACCTGTTGCAGATGCGCAGGTCTGTATGGTCATTGTTTAGTTTAATGCATATCCAAGTGATATTTCTGCTTACTCTCTGGAATTATATTGCAATCTTACAGAATATTTATATAGGCTGGTACTTTGGAAAGTCTAAGAAAGTGTTCTGTTCTTTTCATTGCTGTTTCCGTAAGCAGTTTGGATAGAAGATAAAAAGAAGGGCTTTTTCCAGTTAATATGACTTATTTTTCTAGCTTATGCTAGTTGCCTACTGGAGTCAATATTAATTTATAAAACTGTGACCAAATAGTAAGAAAACGTGTTTAATAGCCTGTATTTGTAAACTGTCTTCTTTTTAAGGGGTTTTAATTATTATTTGTATTGTAACTCCCAAAGAAAGAAGTCAGGATTGAAGTTCTCAGATGGATAGTGAAGACATAAAAAAAAAATTCTGAGCCCCGTGTTCTTAACACATAATCTGAGGAAAAGGACAGTAAAGCAGTCAGCTCCGACTTATGGCAGGCAGGCAACATGTTACCCTACAGATCTTTTGACATTGTTCAAGTTGCAAGGACTAAGTTAAAACAAGGGCCAACAGGATGAGAGCCGAGTATCGTTTACCCATATTGCTTTGAAGCTCAGTGCATCAAGGAGGGTTGGGAGAACATTGTAATAAGTGCTCTGCAGAGCAAATGAATGTGGAAGAAAAGTATGTCAGCAATAGGGTTAAATAGAATTTGCATATGGTAGACAAACATTTGGAAAATTTTATCACTGGGGCGCATACAATGGACGATGAAGTTTTAATGGGAAATGTGGTTCCCTTGGAAATTGAATCCAAATTTTCTGACTGAGGCAGAGGAAACATAGTGTCAGAAATACTAGAGGAGCAGTAAAGGAAGATCCCTGGATCCCAAGGTAAATTGCATTTCTTCAGTACTGCTTCCTTGAAAATACAAGTCAGATCAAAATTGAACATCACTTGATATTAGCGAACAAGGCAGCGGGGTTCTTAGGTGCCTTCTCCTTAAGAAATCACCATGGGTTTCCTGCATAGGCTGGCTCCCCATGACGTTCGCATTAGATTTCCATAAATAATACAATGAGAAAAGTTATTTTAATAGAAAATGGGCTTTGGATTGTCACAGCCAGGCCAGAAGAGTGAAGGTAAGGCAGACATTCTTAGATCTGAATGGTTCCAGGAACTTAACCATGAAAGACCTATGCCCAGAAATACTTGCAAAAAGGACTCCAGGCCTAAATCATTCATAGCGAGCAATCCTGCTGGCCTCTGGGGTCTAAGTAAGATACAGCATTTGAAATGAAGAAAATATTTAATGTGACAATAAATGTATTGTGAAAGTTGCAAGGCAGTACTGCTGAATGGCTCACAGTACTTAAAAGCAGTTCGGATACAATCTAGCATGGTAATTCAGGAAACTGCACTCCTTAGCACTTCTCTGAAATAATTTAAAGCAATGCACAACTTCTCTTTACTCACAGTATACACCTAAATAATGAGATAGCAGGGAACTTGATATATATAGATTTTGGAGATTTATGATAGAAGCGTGTATAAATGCTTAATCTCATTTGTATCACTACAATAAAGAGGGGAAAACCCCTGCTCTTTGGGAAATGTAAATTGCAGAGAAATCGTGATTTTGACCCAGCCTGGTGTGCCTGGCATGTTTTTGTCTCTAATTCAGGAGGACTAGTATATTTTATATATATATATATAATATTGCTAAGTCTTTCAGTGTAGACAAAAAAATATGGACAATTAAGAAAATCACTCTAGTTCATGGACTATTACAGAAATAAGTTACTTATACATGTGGTGTATCTCATTACATCTTCATCTGCTCTGACAAAATGGTTGCTATATAGCAATGCATGTATTATGCTTCCACACGTACGCATTTGATAAATTGCAACTGTGTAGGGAAAGTCTGGACCTCTGTAACTTGTTGTTTCTTATAATACCTCAGTTAACGGGAAAATACAAGTCTTTGGAAACAAGTATTTAAAATTACTCAAATTTCTAACCTACGTTTATTTGTAAACAGGAAGTAGTCTTTTTATATTTAGTTACGGTAACTGTTAATGCTGTTTTACCCAAACTTAAATGTGTCATTAGTGTTTTTAAGTCATACATTAGACAATAAATTACTTGGAAAGTCAAGTAGCCATTTCTATCATAAAAGTGGTATAGCTATATCTATAGGTATAGATAAAGAAATACTGGTTTTGGGGGGTTTTTTGAGCAGTAAGCAAAGTGAATCTGTGTTCATGTAGAATGCTGTGAGAAGGAGCCTTGAAGTTTTCATTCTCAGTGGCATATCCCATATGTTATATTTTTTTTCCTGTATTTCATTTATGTGATACATCTGGTGTTTTCTCCTCACTGATCTCTATGAAAGCTTCCGCCTGTATAAAATAGATTAAATGAAAACTTCCTTCCCAAGCGTTAACTTCAGTTCTTTCAAAGTCAAAGTGAGGACCATCCATCTTTAGTAGTATGGTTAATGATCTCTAAGGATGTTTACATAGTAGAGAAATCTAAGCTAGTTTTAAGCCACCTTCTTCACTTGCACATATCTGATGTATGGCCATGGCACCAGAGATCTGAGCAGAGTGTAATTTATCCTGGCTCTTATTCGAATTTTGGGGCTTGTCCTACTGAGCTAACTAGTTGAAAGCCAGCTCAATGGCAGTCTCTGCTGGCTCTGCGGTGCATTCAGTACTCCTTTTTTTTTTTTACGTAATAGAAATGATTGCTTAATTCTCTGATTTACCACTTAGGACAGATACTGAATTATCTAGAGAAATACTGGGTAGAATTAAAATCTTTGGTCTATATTTTTGTATGCTTTGGACAGATATGATGGATTAATTAAAAAAAAAAGTATAAATCAGATAGATACATTATATTTCAGATTGTGTGCCTACTTTAAGAGGTAGTCCTTATGTGAGAGTTTTCCATACAAAAAGAAGAAAAATCATGGACAAATTCCGTCTTTGTTTTTATCTCAGGAACTGCAAGATCCGACCATATGTAAATTGTTGTGGGGTTAGTTGGGAAAAAGCTTAAGTGACTGATTAACATATACAGCTATTTATAAAATAAAAGGCTAGGCTGTATTTGCATGTGGATAGTTTTCTGGTAGGTACTCATTTCAGTGAATTAATAAACATGAAACTTCCAGAGGCAACTTATATTAAACATTAATCTTTTAGGTTATTCATTTACTCTACTCAGACTTACGGTTAAAATATTCCTGTCAGAAAGAAAGTGCCATTTATCTAATCCAGTTTCCTATGAAAATACACTTAGGTGATTTTGGGACTCTTCAATTACCTAATTGTATAAGAGAATAATTTATATCTCACAGTCAGTAAATTGTGATGCTGATTATTACTCAATTTTCAGTGTAAGACCAGACAATCTACCCGAGGCACTACATACCTTGAAATACCTATATATATTTTACTAACAGTGTTAAATGAACACTGACCTGTAAAATAAAGATCAATATGCTGTGACATAGTATTTTCATAATCACAAGGATGAATATATAATTTGCTTCAGCTAGATGAAAAGGAAAATTTAACACTCCAAGGCCATTCTTGCTTTCAGATTACTTTTGGCAAGGTTCCAAAAATCTATAACATTTAAATAAATATAGTGTTTCTTCAGATTACAGCAGCTAACTGCTTACCAGTTTATTTGTCATTTATTTTTCCCCCAATTTATCTTGCTAGTCTCTGCTGAAAGGTTGTTCAGAAAGTGATCCTTAATTCAAAGAGTCATTTAGAGGCTTTCAGGCTGTTGAACACCATGTAAAGTTGAGGGCCATTTTTCAAAAGCAGCTTCCAAACTGGCACACGTAGTGAATATAAACATTAAAGGTGCGATTTATGCCCATAACTCAGATATTTTGGGTGAAATCCTTGCCTCCTGAAAATTAATGGCAAAACTTCCATTAACTTCAGTTTAGCCAGATTGTCAGCACTAACTTCTAAAACACTCATGAAATGATCTTCCCGAATTACCTTCTGAGAATACTTCTCAGAATATTAAAAAAAATAGATTTTGCTATTTGATCATTATACATTCTCTCAGGTATTTACATCTGTGCATTTACTTTGAATGAACTAATCTACTTGCAAACAGCACAGGTTATAATAATAATTACTGTCATTAAAATAAGCTTTTTGTTAGAAAATGCTTCAATGGTTGATCTTTAAAAAAAAGATCCCTTTTATGCACCCTTTGATACATACAGTAACTGAGAAGGGTTCTTACATTATAGGGAGTACTGAATGACTTGCAGTTTCAAAACCAGTGAGAGGCGGTACTTAATCACAGAGCAGGTGTTCAAGGCACAGGCTTCGCGTTGGTTCAAAAAGCTGTTAGAAAAATCCATGCAATAAATATACATCACGAATAATTACATGCAGACACACATGTGCATTTTAGGAAACTCCTGAACGTAGAGAGAATACACCAAGGGAGGGGAAACCAAGGAAGTATCACTTCCCATGTCCCCGGGTAAGTTACCTCAATAGCTCATCAACGTCATTTAAAAAAAAAACCCAACAAACCAAACCACCTTATTTAAGTTATAAGTTTTTCTAGCTTTGGCTTCAACTTGTGCCTATCATCATGTCATTACTTGTAAGCTTAAACAGATATTTACTATCCAAACTATTTTCCATAGAGAGATACTTATGGTCTTGATTTGATTGGATCAGTTCTCCAGTCTTTCTTTGAACAGAGTATTTTAATGTTTAGTTATAAGGCATGTTTTCCAGAACTCTTATAATTGCTCATAATTAGTTATTTTCTCAAGTCTTTTGGGTTCCTCAGTGTCCTTTTTGACGTGTTGGCATCAGAAAGGAGACATGCTATTTCTTTCATAATTTTCCTAACACTGTATTCAGAAATATAATTAGTCTTGTATTTGTTTTAGATACTATCCTGCTTATACATTCAAGGATCATAGTCACCTTCTTAGGTAAAGCGTCACATTAGGAGATAATCTTCATTTGATTACTTTCTATGACTCCTCAGTCTTTTTCAGTCACTGCTTTCCAGGACAGCATCTCCGTTTTGTAATTATGACCTGCATTCATCCTGCACTGGTGAATAAGCTTGCATTTCTTTTTATTATAACATGCACTGTTTGAAAGGATCCCTTTCACCAAGAAACTGAGTGACTAGTCCATCTCCAGCTATCATGTTGTCCCTAAAGACTTGATTAAGGGTGATCATCCTCTCAAACTTGTCCTTACCTGAGAAGCAGTAGAATATAATCATGTTGTAGTCTTAATCTCAAGCCAACGATGATCTGAAGGAATTAATTTCATTTAAATATTTCCATAATGACAGGGTGTCATTTCGTATGTTTATGGCCATGTAAGGTTCATGATTGCACGATGAGGACTGAACTTTGTCTGACCAAGTCGACTTCACAAGAGGTTAGTAGTTCATTTGTAGCACAGTTCAGCACTAGTACAGATTGTTTATTGACCAGAGATAAGAGGAATCTTACCAAATGATGTTAAAAGTTCCAGAGGTGGGAAGTTGGTGGTCTAAGGGATTCTTGAAAAAGATGAAGATTAATAATTTTTTTTGAAGGGGAGAATAATCACATTTTAATCTAAATAGTGCTTCTTCAGAGAAAGGGGAAGCGCATATTCCAAATCAAGACCCTCTTCTGTGAAGGCAAACTTAAAGATGTAGTATTTTTTTCAGAAGAAATCTTTCTTTAGTCTCATGATTTCATAGTCATTGATGTCTTGAAAGCTGGATAAACTAGAGAAGCTGCTTGCAACTAAGGTAGGGTTAGGCAGATGTAAGCAGCTTTCTGTTTTATTTTATCAGTCTTTGTAACCTTTGTAACTGTGTTTCTGTATTTGAAGCTGTTGTAAATAAATTATTTTCTTTTACCTTTACCAGGCTTTTCTGAAGAGTGCGTTTAGAATAAGTGTCAAACAGGACATCCTACCCCCTTTGTGTAAGGCTTTCTTTAAAACTTAATTACTTTACTAGTTCTTCAGGGTATAGATTCTCTTTGAAATTTCCAAGGCATTCAAAGGATAATAAGGTATGTCTCTGATAAACAGAATGGATTATTTTAAAATTTTCAGTTTCATCTATGTGGAAGATGCATCCCATTTTGCATGCTGCAAGATGGTAGGAATACTACCATTGAACACTGATGGTGGTGACAAAGTTTGAAGCACTACAATCCTACCAATCTTTATGTCATCTGTAAATTTTATCAGTAACAATAATAAATTTTATTCCAGATGATTATTAATAAAATTATGGACTGCACATTGGTATAAACCAATCAAATATTTTCCTAGATTATGAGTGAATGTTGAGACCCAACAATGAATCAGTTTTTGAATTACTTAATTTTAACTTTTGTATGTGTCATATTTCTAGTAAGAAAGCAAGGCAGAACTGAGACAAATACTTTACAGAACACTATTTTGTCAGCCTAATTTATAACTGCCTCAAATAATTTTGCAAAGTGTATTTCATAAAACCTAGCCCTGTGTGTTAATGGCATTAACTGAATTGCCATCTTTTATCAGTTTATATCGTGGAAACACATATTAACAATATTGGAATATCCATTTTAGCATATAGTAACATACAAATTAGCACTTTTTTCTTACAACCACAAGGAGTAGGTCTTCTGTTAACATAATCTTTGTTTCAAAATAGTCTGCTTGCAGCATGTGGAAGGTCATGGGGCAATTCGGGAAATTTTAAATATAAGTTTGCGGTGTCTTGGGTTGCATGTTGTGTCATGGAACTTTGAGGACCTCTGTCACAGGTGACTGAATCTGGAGAATTAGAGATGAGGTATAAGAACTAAATTTGTGCTAAAAGTGCTGTATTTGCACAAGTCATATTGTAATTAACTTTTAGCTCCTGTTGAATACACATATTGATACTTGTTCTTTTTAAAGAGCTTTGAGATCCTCATATGAGATGTACTACACAAAAACCCTTTTTTAGTTCATTAATTCTTCGTATGGAATTCAAATTTTAGGATTGAAGCTCTTCAAAAACAATATTGGTGTTGGATATCTACAACTAAGTATAATGTCTGTTTTACATAATGTCTTTTGGGTTTTAAATACCAAATCTCTTTTCTTTTACAGAGAAGTCGATCAGGATTCTGATGGCCGCATCAGCTTCAAAGAGTTTGAATCTGCAATGAAGTATGGACAAGATGAAGTATCACCAGTGTACTTTGCCTAAAGAATATTCTCTGGTGGAAAGACAAAGTGAAAACTTCAGATCTCAAGATATTTAAAAATCAATGAAACTTCATTTGTTTCAGACAGCATTTTAAGAACTTTGACTGTAAGTGTGTCTCTGAAGAACAGCCTTTGAAGCTTTACTGTTGACAAGTTGGGTGTATTAATTTACATGTGTATGTGTGTGTAGAATACTTAAAATATTTGAAATCTCAATTGATTCCCAATCACCCTAGTTAGGAACTGCAATTATGCACTTCTTGACTTAATAGATGAAAAAGAAGCAACTCTTATTTCCAGTTACTGGGAAATTTATTTGTACACTTTTTCAACAGCCCTTTGTTGACAGACCAAAATATCTCACACGTATAGAAAGTGATTAAATTTATGGCAGATAATGGCTGGGTTTTTTCAAATTGGGAGTATATTTGAAACAATAAATTTCCTTTATTTTTTCACTTTCATATTTTGTTCTTTTTTATATATTACATATTATTTTTAATTTAGGATGTATTGGTTAATTAGCTATGTGATTTAATTCTGAACAATTATCAAGAACTGTGTATGTAAGGAAGTAAAGTAAGCATAAATACTAAGCTTTTTTTTTGAAACAATTTTTTAAATGGAGATAAGAATAAAGCTTTAAAGTGTACATCATGGACCTCAGTCTGGCAGGCTGAAAATAGTGTGTATTCAAACCTTCAGCTGACTTTTAGGAAGAATTTGGATATACGTACTTTAGCAAGATCAGAGAATTTTCCGAGAGTTGATGGGAAGTATAAGGTAGAATCTGTCATTGTCTACAAAGCTATCATCCCTTCTCTCTCTCTCTCTTATCCGGTAACTGGGAGATGTTCTTGCCTGCTGTAACTTTATATACATCCATCCAAGCTGTGCTATAGTGAGATAAATCTTTCTTATTCAATTTATTTTATCTGTTATACCTTCTTTCCTACTGCCTTTGTGTGTTCATATTAATAGTAATAGAGATTTTATTATGGGCACTGTCTCTGATCATATGGTCGACTCTATTGCTTCATTTCTGTTTACCTGCCAGTTGTTCTGTTCTTGGATTAGAGATTTCTTTTGAAACTGTCCAGTAGCAATCTCCTCCTCAAGTGAGCTTACAGACTAGCACATACTTAATACTGCTGTAAATAAATAACAAATAATAATGATCAGTAAGTAGAAGAGATTATCAGTTTTACTCTTAAGTCAAGAGAGTCTCCAATTTCTTTTACATTTTAGGGAGGCATTCCAGGGTACAATTTACAGATGAAGAATTTATAAAATGACGTCTATGTTTTCTGTTCCCATTACATGTATGTATCTGACTACTACATGTAAAATGAAATCTTTATTTTCTTTAATTCCAAGGCAGATAGTATATAAATAATAGGAGTAAGTTTGAGACACTGAATATATCAGCAGATATATCTGATTCTGTATAGAAGAACTTATATATATAAGATATCCATTAGATGAAATGAGCTGTAACTCAAATAGCATGCTTTATGTGCTAATCAGTGGGTGCGAACTGGTGTTACCTTTGAAAGGTGATGGCAAGACATGCTAATAGATTGGAGGTTTTGTCTTAGAAATGCCATTTCCCAAGAGATGAATGTTTTCCTAAGAGAATCATCACCATGGATGTTAATTAGCAATATCATCACAGCCTCTTCTGAGATGCAGGAGATTGAATTATTATCCCACAGGGATAGTTGCTACAGGCCTAGATACATTCATGAAAAAATGTGTGATGGTTTGCTGTGATATTACTTGCATTGTATTTTTTTGGTCAGTAGACTTCAGTTTTTATATTGCCCAGACCCTGTACCCTTCCTAAACACTGAATCCATGCAGTGTTATTTTATTATGATATATTATTTTATTATTAATTATTATTTTAATTATTTTAAAACTAATTATTTAGTTCATAAGGAGCAGCTGATCTTAGAAGTTTCCAACTGTTGGAATTCTTATTTGTAGTACTAGCTTTAATTTAGCAGTTAAAAAGTCTATGGCCTCTTGTTTATATTTCTAGCCCAGCTGTGGTTTGTTGTCTACATATCTAACAATGTATCTGCTATATTGTATAAGTATAGTCTTCTGTTAAGTATTATAACAGACAGAAAGGTCTTTGTATGCTTTTCATTTAAAGAAATATACGTCTTGTATATATGGCGGGGAACTCTAGAAAGAAAAGTACTTTCCATATGCTCTCAATCCTCATTTTCTCAAGGACTTGAAAAGTTGCTATGAACTTGAATTACTGAGAACATAAACTCCAGGAGAGGCCAATGAAATTGTTTTACCATGTTGGAAATTTTTTTTAGAATAGACCAGAACTATATTAAAGGATCATAAGCATTCTCATTTCTCCTCCTGCGGGGACTGACAGAACGAATCTGCAGATGACCACAGCTGAGTGGAACTGAGCAGGCCCTGGTGACACTCTTCCCACTGAATAGTTGAATAAAAATTAGTTACTGGCTAGTGCTTATCTGGGTTTGGCTAGCAAACTACAGAAACACTTCAGCTGTCACTACAAATTGATAAAATTAGGAATGACATTTATTAGGTGGGTTAGGTGGTGACCTATTCTCAGTAATGGTTTGGGAAACAATAAAAGCAATAGCTACCCAGGTATTGCATGAAAGAGTCCACATGCGCCTTCATTTTTGTATGTTTTCCATTGCTGATGTAACAGCTCAACATGAGAGGTCACCACGAGAGGACCGGCAGAGCTCAGAGGTATGATCAGCCTTAGCTTACAAGCTGCAACTCTGACAACTCATGTCAACTCTAGAGTGACATAAAATGGGACCATGCACTCATTAGCAGGTTACACTCTTATCTGAAATATTTCCAAGCGTGTAAGGACATCATTGATATAAGTCCAGATAAGTTTTCTTTTGTTTGATAGCTACCATCTTTGGCAGAACCCTGGCAATGGAAATGTGGCTGAAACTCCAGCACTGAAAAAAAAGAGTTACAGTAGCTAAAGAGCCGTAGCTCTTTAGCAAATAATTATTCATGTACCTTATGGAACAGCACAGAGATGGATCTTCAGTATTTACTTACCAGAATTTTATACTATCTTTTCTAAATTTATGAGCACATTTGCTTTCTTATTATATAGACTTTTTGTTGTTTTCTGAAACCTCAGTTACTTAACAAGCGGGATTTTCTTGTTTAAAATATCCATAAAAAATATATTTTCTTTTCTCAAGTTTTCAAGTGAGGAATCATCTGTTTAAATTATTTGCAAATGGATATTGTTTGGATATATATTTGTTGGATATATATTTGGTTTATTCCCCTGAGGCTTCTGTAATTCAATATAGCTATTGAACTCTAGTAATCTGTAATTTGCTTTTGAAGGATTTGGATGATTTAGACTTTGTACCAGGGTCTATAGTGACAGCACAAGGGGCAGCAGTTCTAAACTGAGAGAGGGTAGATTTAGATTGGATAAGTTGCTCAGAGAAGTTCATTGGAAGTGTTCAAGGTCAGGTTGGACAGGGCTTTGAGCAACCTAGTGAAAGATGTCCCTGCCCATGCCAGGAGGATTGGACGACATGACCTTTAAAGGTCCCTTCCAACCCAAACTATTCTATGATTCTATTATTTTATCGATTGAATGAGCAGTTTTTAAACTATGGTTTTTGGGCAACGTGACATTCCTGGTAGCCTGCGCAGTGTAGTATACTGAAAGCTGGGAGAGCTTTGACTGAAAAAGAATTCAGACAATTAAGCCCAACATCAAGGTTGTCCTCATTGAAATATTTTGTTTACTTTTTTTTTCCCCCGGTGTATCAAATAAGGAGTATTTCATCCATTTATTCAGTAACCAGAAGAATTCAAAAATAAATAAGTGCAGTACGTCATAGAATATGTATTATGTCCCTATAAAGGTTCCCAAAATATAACTTAGTGTAAAGATAGTACATTGGGTTTGTGGCAGTGTTACCATGTCTTCTATCTTTAATCAGCTGGGTGGGTGGTGGCTGACAAGTCAAACCCAGTAACTAGCTGACACACAAAATGTCACAGTTCAAAGAAAAGCTTTGGCATGACTCTCATTTACTATAACATATCAGTTTTACACTTCTCTGGCAATGAAATGCAGTCTTAAAATTAGTAGGAGTTACAGCTGCATCCCTGCTTTGATTCCTTAACACTGTTCTTTGGGAAGGCTGCCCAAATGTAAAAAAGAGTCAGACCTGTTTGTATAACTTTTTCTGTAGAGATTGCCAATAATGATTTGGGAAAATACATTGCACCATTGTCCATAAGAAACAGGAATAACAAGTGTGGTTTTTAATCATAGTTCTTTAAAGATCCATATCTGAGCCTCTTATTTGCAATAAATAAAAAATTAGTGATGAATTTTGAAAGAGCCCAGGGGTTGCACATGCGTTAACGTTTTGTCTTAAAACATAGTGTGGTGATGAAGTGAATCTGCTGATCTTCCCCACTTCCTGTGTATTGGTTCAGTTTTCAGAGTCATTATGGATCATCAAGATTAGTTTTGGAGGAAACTAAACTAGAAGATCACTCTGGGCCCACATGAAACATGCTTCGATACCTAATGGAGACATGAGACTGAATGACGACTAGCTTGCACCACCATTAAGTTCTCCAAGTCCTCCAGCATATATCAAGCGGTCCGGCTGACCATCATCAAAACAGTCACAGCAGGAAGGTATCCCATTCACCATGTCTGGTTTTGCATTTGAATGAAATGCCAGTGTCACTGCCATCACAGTGTCCTCTTGGATTCGTTTCCATGGCTCCAGTCCTTCATTAGTCCCTTCAATGGGACCTTTGGATGTTGATCAAACTTAGATTGGGGGGCAGAGTTTGGCAACCAGCATCATGAGTTTGGCATCAGAGTTTGGCAACCAGCATCCTGTCAGCCAGGAATGAGCAGGAACAGAAATAATGTTATTTTTCAATTTGAGGCTTTAAGGAGACAGGGCAGTGACATGCTACAGTGTTCTGTGTAAGACAAAAGGATGGCATGGAGTTCCTTAAGGTGGAGGATCTTGTGGACAAGAAAGCAACAGTTCTGTGGCATAGCTTCTATTCAGACAACTTTGAACAAAACGCGTGCTGAGAATGTTTCATGTAGTGAATCAGCACCAATGGCAACATAATACTAAACTACTGCTTTTGCACTGAGGAATTTGCTAATGCAGAGTTAACTGGGAGTCTGGTGTTTAAAATTGCTTTGATACCTGTGCTATGGTGAAAATCTCAGCCTTAGTCAGATGAAAACTCTCGCTGACACCAGGGAGGAGTACTTCTATGTGCACTCCAGTCAAGTTTGCATTTAGATATATAATTCTGTTAGATTCATTCTATTTTAAATAAATTTAACATGTAAGGTGAAAATTTTGTTTCTTTTACCATTGACTTTACTAAATACAAGAAAATGTTGAAGAATGTAGATAAAGATGGCTTACAAACTAGCTATGAAAAATAAGACACCTACAATAGTACATCTTAGGATGAGTTGCTGCACTAAAAGACCTGAGATAGGTCTACTGAGAAAATACTAGTAGCTGCAGACCACTTATGCCAGAACGGAAAGATCTTTGAAATACTTAATCTTTCCTGGAGAAGAAAGCTGTGATAGATGTTAAATAATTGTGAAATATTCAGTGACATATTGAGATGTAACAGATGCTATGGAATCATGTCATAGTCAAACATTGTACTAATTTTGTAAGTGTCATACATTTGTTAGCATTCCTATTCCTGGCTAAAGGCAATCTTGAGAGTTAGTAATATGAAAATCTAGTGATAAAAGAGTACAAATAACAACTTATTTGAAGTTCTACTTGCCTACTCTGTTGGGGAAGCAGCACACAGACACATTTAACTGTCTCAAACGGCCTCAGAAGATGAAGAACATGAAATCCTGACTTTTGAGTGGTGTTTTGGAAGAGGGAAGCCCTGTTCCAGAAATGATATGCTGTGCCCAAAGAGAACAGCCCCAAAGAAGGACCCAAATATCCTAGATTTTCCAAGTCCCCATTTGGAAGATAGGTCACTGCCTGATAATCTAGCAACATGTTTTAAGCTTTCTTTTTTCTAATAGGCTCTGGATCTGAAATAATTTGTTTAAGTAAATGTTTTGGGGGCTTTATTGTTTGGGGTCTTTTTTCAGTTAGCTTTGTGAAATGAACAGATTTTACTGGAGATTTTAATACTGCCCTGAAGTCAGACCTATAGGAACAACTGCAGAATAGTGCAGATGGTGGAGCCCAAAAGCCTTGTCTGGACAGAGACAGAATTTCACCACATAAAAGATGAAAAGTGGAGTCCTGAAATGTAAGCTAAATGCCAAAAAATTATAACTGTTGTACAGGACAGACCAAAGATCCACGTCTTCCAGTGTCCAGTCTGACATTTGGCATTGGTGACGATTAGCGATGTAGCAGTAAGGCTGTAGAAGAGTGACGCTTCCCTAGCACGCACTGTGTGTCCAGCAGCCAGAGGTTTACCACTCCCTTCTATTATGTCCTGTACTAAAGAAGGGATTCTGTCTTGAACCCCACTTGCTCCTTTCTCTGTGTTTTTTTGTCAGTCCTACTGCAGTCTTTTTGAGACGATCAGAACTGGACTCACTACTGAAGTTGTGGAAATAATTGCGGATTTATATAGCGGCATAATAATGTTTCCCATTTTATGTTCTATAGCTTTCATAATAATAATAATTTGAAGATTCAGTAGTGAAATGGAAGTACAGTTAGTTCAGAAATAATGTTAGGAAGCAGTTAGATTTCTCTTTATTTTTGCCATGGTCTTCTTTCATACATTATATAACTTTTTTATCATAAATAAAAATACATATATATATCATAAATAAGAAAGAAAAATTAGATGTCAGATTATTTGCAATATTTAAGCACCTAAATAAATAGGAAGATGGCTCTAGCAATCTGCAAAACAATTGAGGCAGCTATGAGCTAGCTTCTACTGGAATCTAATAGTTGATACACTAACTACGTACATAGCTTTGAAAATCCTGCAGGATTCAGCCTGCATTTTTAGGTTCTTAAAATTAGACACTTCATATGAATAAATAGGAAAAAGAAGAGTTTCAAAAATCAGCAACACGTGATAGACAGCCTCACTCCTGCAGTTCACCGAGAACATCAGGTAGATCCTCAGACTGGCGCTTGACCACTGGTGTATTTATATGCTGCAGGGCAATATCGTGTGAAATGCTGCCCAGAAGCAAGGTTTGGGTCCTGTGCTCTGTACTCCTCAGTATCTCCTGAGAACCCCCTGCAATGCTCCCCTCTGCTTGATCTGCCTTATGAGGCAAGTAGCATTCAAATCTTTATGCAGTGCCACAACCTGGATGAATTATGATCAGACAGAGACCACTTCTTAGAGAGATTTTCTCTGTTCACAGCAATCCATGAGAACAGCTGAGGATTTCTAAACTTAGCAAATCACCTACATTTACTGGAGCTTAGGAAAAGTGAGTCATCCAGATTTATTAAAAGATCATTTAATACTGAAACTTATTAGGTACCTTTGACAAAGACTGGTCAGAAACTCCATTTATGTTGTTGCTATGATTATAGTATTTTGCTCCTAATTGTGATTAGGAGCAACAATCTACAAGTTGGTACAATATATTAAAATTTGTATCAGGAAAACACCAATTCTTAGACATATAGAACTGAGGACTGTAAGTCAAGGGTGAGAAATCATGTTGTATCTATACTTGAGAGCCAGTCATGGCAAAAAGAACAGTAGGATCATAAAGAAAATATTTGTAGCTCTCTGATGTGTACCCAGTTCTCCATTGCAGTGATTCATCATTGCAGTTCTCTGTTCTCTAACTATAGTATGGAACAAAAAAATTTAGAAATGGTGTACACAGGCCAAGGGACATAAAGAAGTTCAGGCACCTTTGTCCTACTGAAATCATAAGAACTTAGGAAATGCACTATGGGGTCAGGTTCGTGGTCTATCTAGTTCAATAGCCAGTCTCCAACTGTGCCCATGGGAAACGCAATGTAGAAAGAGCACACAAGCTTGGATGCTACCTGTGATTCAGTCACCTCATACTGCCCCAGCATCCATAGCCACCGTATTAAGAAAGTTGAAGGGCACACCGCAAGTCTTAAAGACTGGGGGGGAAAAAAAACATTTACTTTTACAGGAACTGCTAAACACAGGCTAAGCTAAACTTTAAATTGCTTGGACCCTTCCAATCATCGTTGAAAAAACAAAACCTAGACCCTGTCAGAAGAAAATGTAAACAGTCAAAGACTTTCAAAGTATATTTATGATCTTTTATATAGATATGTCATTCACTGTTCTTTTACAGCATGCTCCTTTTTTCTAGGAAGCATACAAATGAGATAGGATTTTAACTGCTAATTAATAGTGCTCCACAGCCTTCTGACAACAGAGGAAATTCCTCGGTGGCAGCTTTGCTCTCCCCTACGCCTACTTTCTTTTAAATGACTTGTATAGTGCTTTCAGCAAAGCTATAGCTCTTAACAGTGACCTTGGTATCAAAGATGGAAAAATCCAAAGATGGGCTTGCACACAGAAGAGGCCGAAAAATCCTTCAGTTATATTTTACTTCAAAACCTTTATCTAGTTGGGCTGAAAAGAAAAAAAATGTTTTTTCTTGATGACGTATTCCTGTATTTCACAACGATGTGCCCGATGTGGTTTGTTTATTGCAGCAAGTGTTTGAATGTGGTAAAAAATGACCTGCCTACTTCATTATTTACAAGTCTTCATTAATCTACAAACTAATACAAACATTAAAGAACAACATATTAATAAAGAAATATCACAAAATGAGTCTTCTGGAAAATAATTCAGAAAAGATTCCTCATAAATTCATAAATGAAGGGGGGGGGGGGAGGTTGAAACTTGAATCCCTTTAGTGTATGCTGCATTCCTTTTTTCAGTAATTTCAAAATCCAAATGTTGTTTAGCACTGAGTCAAATGCCTCACAGAGGCTGTCATATCAGAACATTAATATGCCAGACTTGTAATTTCGTGGGAAAACCATATCAAGTTTATTTAACAAGATTTGATTTTTAAAAATGTGTTGATTGACGTAAGTATAGTACCATTCTGTGATTTCTTATTGACTGGGTATTGTATTATCTCATGCACTATCTGCAATTCTTATTTATATTTAGGTCTTTTTATGTCATTCTCACACTGCAAAGGGATGTTAGAATGAGTAGTTAATACTCTTTCGAACATCCATTTATAATCCTAAAATTGTATAAAATGAACAAATGAAGATTATAGGTATGGATATTTTTAATGTAACTTTGCATATATTTAAAGTTGTGGATTTCCCTGGGAGCTTGCACAGAGTATCTCAGATTCCAGGAAATATTACATCTTCCCAAGTGGATGGCAATAATTGAAGTACCTATCTTCCATCTCTCACTTTAGAGGTTTTCTTCACTCTTTCTGTTACACAATGGTTATGGACACGACATCCTGTTATTACAAGAAAAAGTGGAGATTTCCAGGAGATAAAATCTCAATTAATACAAGGAGCCTTTGAGCATGTATACCTCAGAATTCTACCCAAAAATTCTTCTGAAGGAGAATCTGAAGCCAAGACAAATGTTAAACAGATTGTATTTCGGTGTTTTCCAGAGGTAGTCTGAATCTTCACACTCTAACATGAATGACTTAAAATTCCTTTCTGCTTTCTTTTTTATTTACTTTTCAACAGCATGAATTTAGTTTACCCGAATTTAAACAAAATTTAAACTTGTGTTGATAAAGTTGTTATACACAAAGCAAGGTTTTAAATATGTTACTGTCTTTAAACAGTCCTGCTGATTGTATAGCAGAAATGCTGATAGAGACTTACTAAGGACACTCTTTACAAGAATAGAAATGAAAAGGGCCCAGAAAAAAACTAGACAAAGCCTGTCAGTGTCACGTTGGGCTGACCAGCGCATATCAGGAGAACTAAGAAAACCTTGGAAAATGACACTAGAAATGCACTTAAAGTACCGAGGAAGGTACAAAAAAAAAAAAAAAAAGGGAAAAAAAAATGACGGGAAAGAGGTTTTCATACTAAAGCTTTTTAGTATTATATAACATATAATATATGTTATATATAGTTAATATAACACATTAATATGTTATATGTTATATATAGTTAATATAACATATTAACTTAAAACCTTTTTTGTTTGATATATTTTTGTTCCATAGGCATGACTGTAATAGCAATATTCATTGTATCTGCTGATTTGTAATCCACTTCACCTGATGCAAATCCAGCACTGGCAGGACTACAGTGAAGCGCCACCAGTGGCACCAGTCAAGGTAAAAATAAGATTTTCAAAAGTGTCTATGAAAATTAGTGGCATGCCTCACTGAAGTTACATACAACATGTTGCTGAATACCTTAGGGCTTGACACAGGACATAAAGATAAGCATGAGCTAATTTATGTCAGTGAAAAGTAGCTGAAACTAAGCCGCTTTCAATATCTGAGCTAGTTCATCTATTGCTAACAGTAGATGTGTCTATTTTGTGCACCACAGCAGAGAAATACCCTTGGACATTTTTCAACATCCTATACATAGTCAGTGGAATCACAGGTGTCAGTGAAGATTTTATTTCTTCTGTACAACCTTGAATTCTGATGATAGTGGATGAAATCACATGGGCAACAGTAGTTTGGCAAGCTATGTTTGATGTTTCTCCTCCCTGTGCCAGATAATATATGTGCATAATTGCTCAAGTGCCGTCTGGTTGCAACTTAAGATGTGTTGCTCATTGATAATGAAAGCGCTGATTTGGTCCCACACATGAAACAGAAGTGTGTTTAATATGAGCCTGCATGATTTTGTAGGACCCTGATATAAAAAAAGAGCAATGCCTTGTCAAAACATTTTAAGAAATGTGCGTTTAATAGTAATTTTTCTAAATGGAATGAAAATATGTCTGAAAGATACCTGATTGTTTTGGGCTTGAAAAATTTCATTTTTACTGTGAGCATGGAGTGGCAGCATGAAGCCTTCAGCTCATTTTATCACACACTGCTAGGGCTTCCCTGGCACCAGGGAAGCAGCAGGCAAGAGCAAGGTTCAAGGTGGCTGGGGCTCAGGCCAGCTTCTGCTGCAGTAAATGGAAAAACTCCCTTTGACACAAGTGTGTATGGCATCACCCTTGTCCCCCCAAAACAGGGGGTGGTGTCACAGCAATTGTGAAAAATCCCAGGAAGAAGTAAAAACTGAGCAAGGACGTGGTAACATTATTCAAATGCACAAAAGACTTGCAGATATGAAAAAAAAAAAAATCCTTTTCTTCACATCCATTGATAGTACAAAAAGCAATGTGATTAAACTGTAGCAAGTGAGATTTACTTTAAAGCAAGAAAAACTCTTTAATGATCAGGGAGTGACTGGCAGGGATCTATTGCCTGGATATGTTGTCAAATGCCCATTAACAGGGGGGCTCTAAGAACAGGCTGAACATATACCTGCCAAGAAAAGCTTAGGTATAGTCCATTCTGCCATGGGGCAAGAAGATGAAAGAACAATCTCTGAGATCCTTCCAGCCCCTCTGTAGTCCTCTGTATTCTGCGTGAAGACTTCCCATCTTCCATGCCTCCATACCAACATTTGTGCGTAACTTGTCATTCAATGGAGCAATGCCCTTAGCAATTCTTCCCTATCACCTGTATTTAAAATGATAAAAGAGTAAGGCATTATATGTTTGTTTTTTTAAATCAGTTTTAAAATTTGCTTGTCTACCTGATAATGTCCGTTTTAAACACAGATTATTGTCATTTCAAATGTGCACAAAAGTGATAAGGGAGGTGACTAGAAGCGTATTATTAATTTGCTGCTTTTATCTTTGGGAAATTAACATTCTGGCAAGGAATTTAATTGGGCTTTTTTGTTAATTCTCACAGTGATGCTTTGGTTTTTTCTTTTGGGACTGGAGAGAAAAACCAGCATCTGGTGTTTGAGGATGCTAGGGATTTACACCATATTATGTGTAATATCTCTTCTGTAAATAAACAAAATGAATAATTAAGTGAATAATGAGGTGTCCTGAATGAAGACTTCTCTGACTGTATCTATGGAGTGTTTGTACTCCTGTCATTTGTTCTCTGTTGGGCATCTTGGACGTCTCATTGCCCATATGGATATTAGCGATATATTTTTCCAATAGAAGCCAGAAAGAATATTACCGAAGGCTGTCAGATACGGCAGAGGGGCTTTTGCCCCTCTGTGTCTGTCTGCGTATATAGAGGTACAACATAGGAGTTTGTGGAATTTGTGCCAGGGCCCTGAGGACACTGACAGGCCTGACTGCCCCTGCCAGCCTCCCCAGGGCCTCCCCCCCCGCCCCCGGCCCAGGACCCCACGTCAGCCCCCCGGGGCCTCAGCAACGCCACAGCGCGGCCGGTCTCCAGCCCCACACAGCCCTGCTCGGCCATGGGCCCCACCAAGTTGAGCTCACCTGCATGCCCACTTCCCATCCTGTCCTGTCCTTGTCCTCAGGGAAGTGCCCGATGCCCCCCCAGCCTGCCCTGCCTCCCTGGGATGGGCCCGGGCCGCCAGGCCCTGCCCTGCCGCCCCAGGGAGCCCCCATGGCCCACAGGGAGCCACCAACCCGTGCTGCGCCAACAGCTTGTGAGGCAGTCTTTTTTAAGTTCAGAAGAAACGTAGAAGAGCTACACTGGAGGTGTTGTACGGTTTGTCCTGATACAAAGCAGAGTCATCTAAATTGCTGGAGTATTTTTGTCTTATTGCCATGGGGACAGCCCCAAGGGTCTGTTCACCTCCTGGATGCAGACTGTCTCTTGCACCAGGTCACCATGTGCAGCCCTGGCCAGCCACACAGTCCCGCTGTGCCACCCAAAACAACGCCAGGCTCCTCCGGGGCAGAAAATTTCAAGTCCCCATCTTCACGTTTTTAGTACTCCTGAGGTAATGCTGCCATTCCCTCCTCCCAAAACACCAAGACTTGGCAGCATGTTGGATGTAGATGCCATCTTCCATATGTAATGAATGGCCAGATTTTGCAATGGATGGTGGTAGGAAATGTTATAGAAAAAGGAAGGTGACAACACAAGTGACTACTCGCTACCTCTGTAAATGTGTGGCATCAGACAAAGTGGAGGCATGATGTTTTTCCTTTGAACATTTTATTAACATACTTGTGATTAGAGCTGTGCAAGCTGAGATCCAGATTTCTGCCACTGTCGTGAGGGAACAGGAGACACCTCCCTTGGCCAATTTCAAGTGAACTTTCTGAAGACTACAACGGGGCAAGAGCCACAGGAGTTCACAGGAGAGCATCCCCGACTCCTGACCGTCCTTCTTTAGGTGAATTACTGGGGACACCTGACACTGGGGCAGCTGGAAGCTGTGGCTGAAATTAATATTGTCTCAATTTCAGCTTTCCACCTTGAACATAGCTGCGTATAAGTAGAATGCAAAGTGATTTTTATGTATATGTGATATGATAATTAAACTTAGCACTTTCTCAGCATTTGCTGTTCAGAACTGCAAAGGAAAGTGAAATGAATTGCCAAGGAGACAGCGAAAATTAATGATGGGATGGGACTCAGAAGGGCTGTTGACGTCTGGGTTCAGTGCTCTGCTGAACACCCCGTCATTGGTTAAAATCTGTTAATATCACCTTAGGTGAGCATCCTTGGCTTTTCCCTGACAACTCTACTGGCTGCTAGCTATGCTTTAGTGCCTTCATTTCCAGCCCGGTGAAAGACATGCTCCTCTTCTCCTCAGGGATAAGGCTGAGCTGAATTGGCAGATGACTGCTGCCACTGTCCCACCTCCTTGCACTGTCCCTGCGAGCCTGGGTCCTTTGCCAGTGGTCAAGATAGCTGATCACAGGTATGCGGTCCCCTGACTTCCTATTGGCTGCCTAGGGAGGATAAACTTTAACACCTGTGCTGGAAAACATCCAAAGTTGTAACAAATAACGCCACTGGCAGTGACAGAAAACTGAATAAATCTTAGTCTGAACCACAACTGTACAAAAACAAGTCAAAAAGCACTGGTGCTCTGCCACATCACCACCAAGATTTGATGAAATGACAGTTCTTGAGAAAAAAAAAAAGGATTCTTATGTCTGCCTTAAAACACAATCATATATAACAACTCATATTCCCAGTAACGTGGCATGAAACTCTTAGACATCACAACTACATGAAGTATGGTTTGCCCAATGTTAAACCACCAGCAAGGACAAACTATTTTTAGAGCTGTCATGTATTATTGCACCTGAGCTTTATTTGTCTTCTGATTAAAAGAGGTTTTCCTTTAGAGAAGTTCAGTTGATTTTTATACTCATTTACTAAGTCTTATGTTCCAGTTCAATTTATTTTAAAGCAGATTCTTTGGGGAAAATTATAAAGCTAATTTGAATTGATTCTTTGGAGATTCAGGCTTAAATGAAGTGCCATAAAATTGGCAGTCAAAGTGAAAAAATAAAATTGAATTTTATCCTTGTATTACTCAATGGACACAGGCACCTTGCTCTTTGCTGCTGCTGAGGGTTTTGATTTAGTGTATTTCAGACAATTGAAACACACCTAAGCATTAAACTTCACTGAAGGTTTGGTTACTAAGGAACAGCAGAGTTTTCCTTGTTCAAAAGTATTTTATCAAATTATAAATTTATGGCTAGGAGGTTCACAAACTTAGTCTTTCCAGTTTTTCAAAACTAGTTCTAGAAACTCTTAGTGGTATTAATTTTGGATAAGTAAAATCAAGTCCTGTATTTGTAGCACATCTGGAAGATTGTACTTTACTGTCTGGTTGTGGACTTGTCAGAGTAATGCTCCTCACAGGGAACCTCCACTTTCTCCATTTCCAAGTCCACCGGATAACGTTTGGGTAAAAATACGGAGCAGTTTTGGGTGTCCAGCAGTTTGGACTCCCAATTTAAAACATGTTATAAAAGGTTTGAGGTTTGGGTGGCAGATGTGTGGCTTTTTTCTGAAATCAACATCTTTTTTTAGATTTTAGGGTCCCATATTATGGGGAATCTAAAATCATTAACATTTTCAAACAATTTAGGCCACCATGGTAATGCATTATCAAATGAGTAAACATTTGGTCTTACAGGTTTTTTGTCAACGGGTTAATTTTGAGGGGGTTTTCCCATAAAGCCTGTAGACAAACCTAGAAAAAGGAAACCTTTTGCTTAACAGAATTTATGTTTTTCTGTTACTGTTTGATGCATTTACAGCTTGGGAAATTCACAGAAATAATGGCCGAGAAGCTGGTTGTTCAATTTCCTGTCACATAAATTACTGGGTAGATGTTCATTACTCCATCCCAGCGCTGTGCTTCCAACCTAATCAGAAGCAGAAGTGAGGATATGAAAAGACGCGCTGGAGAAAACTCCAGTCTGCTCTATTATTTGCTCTGGACACATGGTCCTATATTAGAAATGACTGTTATTTTGTGTGAGTAAATACATTAAGACATACTTAAATAAGAAAAAAAAATATTGCTTTGTTCCGGTAATCTTTATGTGAAAGCAATTTTGCTGAAAGAAGCCTTAATTCCCAGGATTATTTTCTGATGTGCTCAGCTTTCCAAAAAGTATTAGTCTGGAGCAGACATGCTCATTTGCTTTGGCTCCTATTGAAAGTGTTGGACACCTGAAGTTAGACACCAAAGTTGATATTTAAATGTGGGAATTAAAATCCCCCAACCTTTCGCACATGCTAAGTTGCTACAGCCCTCAACGATCTCAGTGGGAGCTGTGGCTGTTCAACATTTTGAAAATTTTGCTGTTTGAAGTGAGGTGCTTAGTGAAGGAGATAGATGTCTGACTGCCTTGATAGCACTCGAATGCTCCCTGGAACGGGATGGAAGTGAGGGGGATGCGATGATGCGCTTGTTTGCTGTGCTGCTGAGCCGATGGAAACCCACGGACTGCTCTCCCCTGTGCCCCTGACTTTCTGAAAGCAGAGCTTGGCACCTGCTATTCAGAAAATTTCTCCTACCCCTTTTCTGCTTAAGACGTTAAGCAGAATTTGCCAAGATGCTGCCAGTTACAAGCGTATCTAGCTGTTGGTCTCTGGGAAGTGGCACGTGGTGTGTTATCTCATTCGTAGGGCAGAATTTTGATAGACTGAGCTGATCTCTGGATTCCCGGAAATCCTTTGCCATCTGTCATAATAAAAAAGAGAATAATGCTTGCTCAAAGACAGAGACCTGTCCTTGGTTTACATCAATGGCTGAGAATCTGAAATTTTCCTCTATTAAAAATGGAATTGTTTCTGAATGCTGCGTGCATTAAGAATGTAACAAAGTGAAGGATAAAGCAAAAAAAAAAAGAAAAGTAAATTTTATGCAGTTGTCTGTGCTTTGCATTTCTGTTCTTACTCCACCAGAAGCCTGAGTCTCTCCTCTTCATGCAGAGCATCACTTTGGGAACTAGTGCTTACCCGTGATGCAACCCTGAGCCAGGCACATCCCCCTCTTTCTTCAAAGTGAGCATGTGAAAAGACACCAACACTGTCCAGCCCTTAGAGCTTTGTCTTATTCATATGCTATAATATTAAAGTAAGCCAGGGTAACCTTTTTCAATATATAAACTCAGCTTTCTGGCTCAAAACGGAGCACAAGGTTTGGAAACCAGCCTCCCTCCTGGCTCCGTTTCCCTGCGGGGTACATCCCTGGCTTTCCCATCCCATGATTTTCAGTGTCTTTTTAGTCTGAGCAAGCCCATGAAACTCTCCCAGTTTCCTGGGGAAACCTGCCGTTCCCTGGCTCCCCACAGCTCTGGGTCTGCTCCCTGCTGCCAGCCCCCCCAATCTCCCCCAGGGCCCTCCCCATGGCCCTGCCTGGTGCCCCCAGGCTGAGGAGGCTCCCCAGCAAACTTTTCTACCAACGTGTATAAAGATATGCAATGATTTGTTAAGAATCCTTTTTTGCTCCTGTTGAATTCAGGGTAAATTACAAGTTTGCTCTTTTTACACATTGATCTCACTGATGAATATTTTTTTTTCTTGGAGAAGGAAGATGGCTGGCAGTTTTTGTTGTTACTCAATTGTAAATACCAACGTAAGCTGTTATTTACATGATACTTACTTATCTGCTGAAGATTAATAAAGGCCTTTTAAGAACCCCGGCAGGTTTTGGGGGATTATTAAATCATACAGTAAAAGGATGGATCTATACCTGATTCTAAGGGGCAAACTGATTCCAGTTAAGGTCTATAGAAAGTATACAAATAGAAGCAGCGGCACTTCAAATTTTGACAAGTAATCTGCAGGAGAACAGGAACTTATTGCAAAAAATTTAAATAATTTAAGCTTTTTTCTAATAAGACTTCTATAATTTCAGTGACTTGCCTCTTTTGCATCACTGTGTCCGAGTCTCCTTTCTGATCTGAGTGCTGTCCCTCAAACAGGGGGTCTTGTGTCTCACTTGTCTCAGGATGAAAACTCATAGTTTTCTCAGGTTTAGATCAGAGTTTAGGTATAGGAGTGTCTATCTGCTAATCATTGCTTTAAATAGACCCAATTGTATTTGGGTATTTATTTGGTCTTGTCACCAGAAATAGTAACATAGTAAAAACAGGTCTGTTTATTAGCTGAGGGAACTGAGCCTTAGACAATAGAAGCTCAAACAGTAAAAGAGCTCACATATCTATGCGAGTCCTATGCTTTGCTACAAATTAAAATAGGTAAGTTTTTTCTGTGAGTTAAGCAACAACAGATACAATTCACAGTCTTTTAGCGAGCACAATAATTTCTTTAGAGAACCTTTTTGAAATGTAATGTTAAAAGGTTCTGACTTTTTTGTTCTCATCTCTTTTAAGGGCGATGTGAAAGAAGGAAGGAGGGAAGGAAATTCAAGTGCACAAGGAAGAAGCTCAGGAGAAACAGATAAATGGAAATGGAAAAAAAGTATCAAACATTTTCATAGGAAAGTGAGCAAGTACACATTGTTTATTTCAAAACTACCTATAGAAGTGGTAGCATAAATGAAAATATTTGCCATCATTACAAGCTGCCCATAGGCACTCTTGCTGTAATGATTTTACTCCATGTCTAATGCCAAGGTATCACACCATGGAGATAAGTGCTTTAGAGATGCCAATAGATAGATAAGCTTTTGATAATAAATCACAGAGTATTCAAGGTGAGAAATAGTAAAATGGAAAGGGAATTGCCTTTATTTGAGAACTGGGAGCACACCTCCACAGCAGAGCTGAGGGCAAAGCAGAGTGTGAGTTGCACAGCACTGTGTGTCCTTGCTGCCCACTCTTGTCCGTGAGCAAAGTGGAGAGCCTGGCTGGGGCGCTGCTGGCACCCAGCGCGATACCCTGCAGCTGCGGTGCCCCACGCCTTTGCAAGTGTATTGACAACTCATATTCTCTGCAGACAGTGCACTTTTGGTCTCTGATGCTTTCCAGGTATAATTACAATGGGACATCAATATCCAGTTCCAGCCACAGCTACCTTCGCTCTTTTTTAATTATCTGGTGACCTTGGTGACTCCATTTATTTTATTATTTTGTCTAGCTATCTATCAGAGAAGTAAAATCTGGAAAATATATCTGAAGAATCAGAAAATGTAGAAAATAGACACCTTTACAAAAGCCACATTTGTGAAATGACTGCAGATAATTACCTAGCACAGCATTTACAAAACAAGACTTAAAAGCAAGGAAATTAATACTTAAAGACTGTGCAAGCCTCACAGTAAAACTTGTAGGTCAATATACAAAACAAACATAAAAGTACTGTCATCTCAAGTAACAAATTCCCTTTTCCTCATCCCACGGAAAGACTTCTGACTTGAGCTGCCCCCAAAATAGTCTGACCTGTTCTTTGCTTGTTGTCCACATCAAATCCAGCACATCTTGCCCCTCCACATAGTTTTGACTTTTAGAATTAGTTTGACATTTTATTATTAATGATAGTAAGCAGAAAACATTATCAACAGACTTTAACTTAACAGTTACTTACATTGTCCTACCTGACAATGAAGACATACATTTTTAAATACCTATGTATAAGTGTATTCCAAGATGCAGAACATTTTTAGTCCCAGAAGTCTGTTTCCTTTCTTAAGGCTAGTACAGGTAGCTGAACAAACTGATCTCCAAAGAAGCCCGAGTCACTTCAATGGTTTTACAGTAAAGATAAGTTTCAGCTTCTTCTAATCTGATACATCCTCTGAAAGGCTGAGGAGATGAAAGACATGATTCACTAGACTAAGGTAAGTGCTCCAAGGAATGTGAAACTCAAAAAAAATTATATGTTTCTCTGACAAAATGCTAAGTGCTTTGTATTTGCTTTATTAGTAATAAGAGCATCATTATTAGATTGATTTTATTAGGAATAACTATTAGATATAAAACTAGAACAATAAAGAAATATCAGCATGCTTAATATGCTTCGTTCACAGAACTAAGCATAAGCTGTGCTTTGGCATGTTTGAAAACTTGCCCTGCCTCCTGTAATTATAGTATATGGAGGATCCAGGGTGCCATCACTAACACAGGTGCCATCTCCCTTAAATTGCCTGGTCACTGCACCATGTAATTGAGGGCAGAAATGGACCAAGATCTGTCTGCTCATATATGTCAGCAAGGAATTATCTATAATGATTCTTTGCCCATTTATCATTTGGTAGAAGATTTTGCATTACTTTCTTCAGCTCTCATGCGTGCCCACCCCACAGTCATGTTTGCACTGTGTTTCACTGGCATGTGTTGAAAACAGTCATTAGCACACGCTGAAAACTTTCAAACGGGATGTTTGCAGCTGTCATTTCACAGGATTATCTTTTGCTGTTCCCTCCCGTTCGGGCTAATTATGTCTGTTGTCACCAAGCAGTTGGAGGATCGTGTAACAGGGGCCAAATGCAAGACTCTCCCCATCAGACAGTGCTTAGGGGTAGGAAATCCAACGGAAATGAATGCAGAGGACGTGAAAAGAGCAAATAAGCACAGAGAAGGAATAACAGAGTTTTGCTCATAGCTGAGTGATGTTTGATAACTTCAGCATAATTCGGCTTTTTGATGAAGTTAACGCTTCATTCAATGCAATTTCATTTCAAAATTATCTACAGATTCAAAATGATCTCCTGACTACGTCATCTGGTCTGACTCAGACATAGCAAATATGGCTATGAGCAACTCCCCATGGCTATGGCACTGCAGCCTGCAGCTGGGGAAGCCTGAGGCGTTTCCTCAAATTGCCACTGAAGTGGCCAGAAGGTTTCCTTGAATGAGGGAAGTGAAGTGCCTGTGATCAGAGTCCGCTCCTCACAGCGTGGGAATATGCCAGGAGAAATCCCCTGTATCTGAAGGCTTGTCAAAAATACAGCCCACAACACACTCAGCGTTTCATAGCAGAGAGCCAAAGGGATGCTGGATACCCTTCACCCAATCCCCTTTCTCCACTTTTATTTTGTCTCAGATGCTTAAGGCAGAGAGAAGGGAGTAAGTAAATAACCATACGTAGGCTGGGCGAAGTGTAGGATATTACACTCAAGGAGTAAAAATGCTCACAGGCACTTGATGCCTCGCTGCACTGAGAACTACTCACAAGTTGGTGCTCCTGAAGTCCAGCCATATGTGTTAGGAAAGCTAGTGTGAAGTTTTAATGCACTAGCAGATAGTTAGACAGGCACATTAATATTTCATGGAGAATTGTTAGACTCAGATAAATGTGCGAGGGGCTTTTATTCAGATCCAAATTTGCCTTTATTCAGGCATTGAATTCTGTAGACGAGGGGTTCAATATTTGATGCTGAGTGTAGGTATCCATATGAATTGATGCCTCTCAGTTAGATAGTGGGTGTTTCTTTAAAATAAGTCCTCAATCTAATATAGCTTAAATGAAGTCAGTGGCACACAGGATGTGCCGCAGGTAGGAGAGCGATAAGACAAGTATGGCTCTGCATAACACATGCATTTTTTATACTGTACTCTTCAGATTTTGTCTGCAAGTGGAGTTTGGTGCAATCAGTCACAGCTCTTACAGGAAAACAGAAATTCATTGACACTAATAATCCTCCTTAAGACAGAGCTTTTTACCACTCTTCCCTTGTCTCCCCCTCCTCGCCTGCCAAAATGAGAGCGAGCATCAGTGTGGGTTCCTGTGGAGAGCTGTTTGGCTGGAGCCTGGCAGGCACAGATGGCCGACAAGCTGCAGCCCCCGGTCCTCCTTGGCTGAACAACCGTGCCAGGCCATCTAATGGATCCTCAGCAGCCAGCGAGAGCACCGGTTTGCTCTGAACCTCAGCTCCCATGGTTTCCTTGGGCTGACAACAACAGGCCATTGCAGTCCCTCTCTAACAAATTCTCCGCTGTCCATTTCGGGCTTGTGGCAAGCCTCATGGCCGCCTTCTCCTCTTCCTCCTCCCACGGAGACAGGAAAAAGCCTCTCCCCCTTGCACCCACCACTCAGTTTCCAGGTGCTGACCCTCTATACAAATCATGAGTGGTTACGCTAATGTCCTGGGACTCCAGCTGATGATAGTGCCCGCTCCTAAGAAGCCTGTGGTCAAAACTGGCAGGGCAGGCCCACGGCATGGTCAATGCGGGTGCCCCAGGCACTGCAGATGCTACCAGCCCACCAGCATCTCCCCCTTAATGCACGTGGTTAGGTGAGGGGGGCTGGGAAGCAAAAGCCATGGGAGAAGGGGCAGCAAAGGGAAAGGCAGGGCTGCCGTAGAATTAGGGGGATGAGGGGAAGGTGGGCACTGTGGTGAGGCTTTGAATACGGACAGCTGGTGATAGGGAGGGGACCAGCTGGAGAGAAGGGCAGCAAGGACAGGGGGAAGAAATTTCGTTCAGAGCAGGGGACATCTGAGCACAGGGAAGGCCTCTGCCACAGTGGCTGCAGCCACTCCTGGTGCCCTCTGCTGCCACACAAGCCCGCTGGGGTCCCAGGGCCCTGCTGGGGTCCCAGAGCAGAGGCTGGGACCACGCTCCAGCTGGGTGTCTTTTGTGCCCTTCTTCCTGATGCTACATCCCTGCTTTGGCCCTTCCTGCAGACAGTCCTTGAACCCCACTGGGCCAAGCTCTTTTCCTCTAATTCATTCCTGAAATCCCACTACTTGTATGAACTGAGCCTGGTTTCCCTGCTAGTCATCATGAAACGAGCAACATTACATCCACCTCTCTCTTCCTTGCAATCTCTGGTCCCTCTCGAGTAAGAACTTGTCTTCTGCTTATCTGACTTCCTTCTGTGTACTCTGACAGTAGCGTGTTAGATGAGTTTCTGGGAAGACTGGCTTCCCACTCCCGATGCCATGGAGAGAGCTGGTCTGAGGGTAGACCTTTCGGTGTGGCTCCTCCAAAACTCATGACAACCCAGTGTACTCAAAGCAATTGCATCTGGACAGTGGCTAACACTGCAGTTGCCTGGGCTCTCTCATTGCATTTCTTTCTTTCCCCATAGGGTTTTTTTTCTCCTCCCATCCTGTTTTCTACTTCTCTTCCCACCATATCCAGCCCTGCAGTCTCTTTGCCCATGCTAGCAAAAGGAGGAATCCGTGATAATAGTTCAAGAGTGTCTTGTGACTGTGACACAGTGGTAGATGGCTCTGACAGTACAACAATGTTGAAGACAGTGGAACTGAGCCTTTTTTATACCACGGCTGAGAATCTGACTCCTGTTTTCAAAAGAATAATTCTTCTCAGGTTTACAGAAATCAGCCAATGTCTACTTCTTGCTGTTGCTTTTTCTTGTCAAAGCACTTTATGTTTCTGTGCTTACAACAATCTTTTTATTAGGAACAGTGAAAGAGTTTTATAAGAATAATGGTCTTGTGTATGATGCTCAATCAATCTAATTTTCAAGCCTCTTCAAAGTTTGCCAAGCTCTACAGCTTAAAAATCCACACTTCAGCTTCTCACAGCAAGTGTGAGATGCTGCCTAAATTTCTGGGCAGTTGGAGCATTCGCTGTCCTCAGGCAACGTCAATTTGTCCATTACCACAATGAGCCCAAATTGCTTTCCGTGGTTTGATTCAGTTCCAGGGGCAAATTATAAGATTTAGGCACAACTGAGAAAATATAGGTGGGAATTTCTGAAGTTCCTCCAGCACATACAAGCTCGGCTCCCCTTAAAACTCACTAGCACTTGTGCTCCAGGTCAGTCAGTAACAACATCTGCTCACATAACACTTTATTATACCTCTGCTAAGGTGCGTTAGGAGAGCCCAGCAGGCATACTTCTTATTTCTGAATTGACTGCCAGCTAGTGAATAGATGCGATTTCCTCTATCCTCCTGAAAAGCCATGTGGGTAATTTCACCTGCAGACATGCAGATGAATATTTACTTGATGCAGGCAAACTACTTGCATCTGCTACATTATTTCTCTCGGTTATTTTTCTGGCATTATCAGGAAGGCCTTTACAATTCTTGGCCAAAGCACCTCAAACAATAATTTTTCGGAGAAACTGAATATGGACAATCGACTCATCTGAGTGATTTGTGACCATGCCCCCTAGTCAGACTAATGAAAGTGCACGTTCCTGCCACGTGGTCATTGCTCATGCAAGTATGTATTCTTCAGAGGTACTATAATGTGGGGTCTGCATTTGAAAAAAACCCCAACGATTTGGCATAAAACACATCAAAAGAAGCAATTCCTTAAAGTTTATGCAATGAAAATAAAAAAAAAAAATTGGTACTAAACCAGAAAGAAGAGCGGGTATGAAAAAAAGACAAAAAATGGATTGCTGCTGTGGAGTAGAGGGATGGAGTACTGAATCTCAACCTAATGAATTCTAAAATAGAGGCATCTCTGTCTTTCTGTGCTATAAGAAATGATCATTTTGGATAACACATTTAAGAGCTTTTATTCTCTGTTTCTTGTAACACTGCAGCTTAGAAAACTGAGATCAGATCTTAATTCCCTTTTACTTAGCCAGTTTGTTTACTTTTTACATTTTCGCATTTAGTAACATGGCACTTCTGTTTCTATCTGTTTCCTGTCAATGTTACTTCTAGGCTTTGATGTTTCAATACAATAATATTTCTGTGTTCAATTAGAAAATACTGTCTGGACATACTTAGTTGTGTTTAAACACATTTTGGTAGAAAGGATTACAAAAGAAAACCCTTAAAAACATGCCTGTTGATCTCTGATTATGTAAAACATCTCTTACCTCAATTGTATGCCAAATTTGTGCCTTTAACATTGCTTTTACAAGAATAGGAAAGAATACTATTCAAAAAGCATTAAGAATAGGGAAACTGCTGATATATTCTCTTATTATTCAAATGATGTCTCAAGCATAAAACAAAAGGTGGAGAGTGAGTATCTTGAAAAGCACAGAAACACAGAATCTATCTTTTTATTTTAAATGGTCCCACATGTTGAGTTTGGTGTGAGTCCCAGATACTTTCCACTTATGAGAATCAGACCAGACCAGTTTTAACCTAAATACCCAGAAGTGGATTTGGTACTTACGCACCTTTGACAGCACCCCAGAAGGCGTCGTGGGTGAGCAGCACTAATTAAGGCCCTAGCATCCTGTGCTTTTGCCTTCCCTTGTTCTTGTGCCTGCCTTTGCCGTGGGGACAGAATTGAGATTTGGTACACTGAGTGCATTTCATCCCTTGGTCAGCAGCACCATGGGTCACATGCCAGCGTCTGTGGGTCCCTGCTCTGTGGGGGGACAGGAAAGACTTGCCATGAGCTCCTCTTTCTAAACCCGCTCATGGATGTGCACCGTAGGGAAAGGTGCGAGGAAGAGATATCCCAAGGCATGGCCTGACAGTGATGGCAGTGATGCTGAGGATGTGAAGCATGACCTGGATGTCCTGCAGAAGCTGCGCCTACATTTTTGGGGCTGAACAGACTGAAACAGCTGTGGAGCCCTGCCTTGTGGTACCCATGCACTGGTCCTCGATGGGCGATCCTGTCTCTCTATTAATCATCTGTAAAGCAGCTTCCTTCTTTATTTAGTTCCCTGGGCAAACCATGATATTTTCTGCTCTGATGTGGCCCAAAATATTATCTGTAGGTAAACACAAGGCTGAACTCCCTTCTGTGACAGGATCAATCTCCTTTGTGTACCTCCACATGCTGCTCTGTTAAAATAGGCCCAGCGACACCTCCCCTCCCTGGATTCTGTGCTAGTGTTTCCGAAGTGCTTCAAGCACAGGTGATTTTGTAAGAGGCAGTTTTAGGGTGATCATGGAACACATCTGTTAAGGAATATAGATCAACTTTTGCATATCAAACACCAGTCCATACAGTTGTGGATTCAACTGTTTCCGTTCAACGCATTCTGGTGTTTCTGCAGCTCTAGAAATAGCCTGAGGCAAGACACCAACATCCCGTATACCCTGCACTCCTGAGGCCGGTCCGCTGAACTATGGCTGTGTCTGCTCTGAGGACCATGTGAGCCCCATGCCCAGGTACAAGCTGCAGATCCAACACCTCCTCCTCCCTCACATACTTCTTTCCATGCAGAGAAACCTGGGCGCGTAGGAGGCCAGAGAGGGTTGTGAAGAACCACTCCAATAACCCAGAGACCAGATAGCAGAGCTCACTGCAAAGTACTCATGCCCACAGCACAGAGGCTGCCTTGGCACTCACGTGTCCTGAAGAGTTTTTTACTTAGCTTGTGTATAAAGAGTGCCCTCACACCATTACTGCACTTTGTGCGACATTTGTGTTAAGGGAACTTGGCAATAACTCCCCAACTCTAGGGGAGGAGCTCTGGTCATTCCCCTCCTTCAACAGCCTCTAACCCCCTTTTCCTTCTGTGAACCCTCGTCACAGTTTAATTTCTTTGTCAAAATTGGAAGAGTTATTTGTATGCAATGTTCATGAGTTCATGAGTTCATGACAGATGGGCTGTGGCCTCAGCACATGGCCCAAACACCTTGTTCAGGTTGTTATAACTTGACTTTTTCATGTGACCAAGATACTCAGGTTTGGAAATTAACCACTGAGTGTGCAAAGTAGGTCATTCCATACACACTGTGTATGCAGTGATGTGCACATGTTAACTACAGTGAAAGAGATCTTCATCCGCTATTACCAAACTCAGCAGGAATTTATGGACAAAGTACTTTGTCTTAAAAGGCTAAGCAGATGAACAGTCTCTCTGTCTACCTTTAACACCTTCTTATCAGCTTGGAGTCCACCCTTTCCCCACACCTCACTTGCATTTGTCATTTTAGCATGCTTTGTTGTTAATTACAGTATGATTGCTAGCAGCTGAACCTGTGCTGGTGGGGAGAAGCTGGTCAGTGCACAAGCCCCAGCCCTAAGAGTGATACAGGTGCTAGCAGCACCCAGCTGGCTTGACCCACACCTTCCAAATGCGCTTTCAGAGACAACTAGAAACACCTGCCCTGTTTGTGAGGTATTGACTGTGTAAGGATCCTGCTAATATACTGCCCCTTTAGTAGGGCACTCAGGACTGAGCTCTGGTTGAGGTGATTGTGAGTATCTCTGGTATGATAAGCTGGGCAGTGTGGTATTCTTGTCCTGTTTGTGATGCTACCTGCAGCAAGAATAGGTGCTGGCTTGCGGCAAAGAGGCCAGAAGGTACTGCCACATAGTGTCTTGGTTGTGTTAGAGTATGTGAAGTGGCCTGGATCTTCCCCAGGTGCTTTGAACTGTGGCAAAGCAGAATATCTTTATCTTTTTTTGTATGCATATAGCACTAGGCTCCTCTGGGCAGACTGCAACAGCTCGCTGATACGTGAATGCTTCTGCTAATGTAGTTTACAAAGCCATATTAAGTGAAAGCACTGTGTATTTGCAATTGTAAACGCTGGGTGGAATGGTGCATCCCAAACTTTCAAACACATCTTTTGCAATTGTGATGGGCTGCTGCTCTCCATGCTGAGTTTTGCCAAGTTGAGGGTAGCGGTGTTGTCTAGGGCAATAGTAGGGTCCTGACATACAGGTATGGTGTGTACTCTGAACCTTATTCAGAAAAACTGCTCTGAGCTGACCTCTTGGTGGGGCACCAGGGTACCTGCTCATATGGGAAGGGCCATCTGCGTACTCAGAGGCCAAAGTGGACAGAACGCTTGTCAGAGGCCATGCTGGAGATTCAGAGTATGATACATACTGGCTGCATGTCCTCAAAGGTCCCTGCACGCAGAGACAAGAGGTTTGGGAGGTGGGAGCCAGCCTGCCAAAATACCGCGTGCAGCAGCTGCCAGAGACAAGCAGTGTGGCTGCGATGGGCTCAGACCCTGTGGCCTGATGAACTTCAGTCTGAACTTCAATGATTTTTATAGCCAGGAGAGATGTAACGTGTGGTGTTTCTGGGCACAGCTACTTGCAGTTTAACCTTGGTAATCTTGGATTCTAATAAAACAGTAACTTTAAGGCTAATGTAGCAAATTTAAGCAGTGAAGATCTTTCAGGTGACACTTGCATAATGATTCCACTTTAAAGATAAAGTATGGATTAGAAAGAACATATTAGTTCAAACATTTTGCAGCTATTTGGGACTTGACATCATAATTCTCTTGAATTAATGAGAGTTGTCTGCAATATTCTGGCAAACCTTTCCTTCTCTTTTCCTTGTTTCTCAGATCTATTGTACGTTGTCATGTTTTTAGTCTATGCGAAGAGGCTAATCAAAAGCCAGATAAAATAGACTGAAGGATCTCTGCTGATTTCAGAGGTCTCTGGAGTAGACTGTAATGCTATTAATCTCTTAGAATAGGGACTCAATTTTGAAGCCATTTATACTGATGGAATAACTGCTTGCTCCAGGAAGTTACTCTACATTTCCATCATTTAAACTCTTCCCCTTTTATTCACCTGTGCATCACCAGGCAACGCGACTGTGCTTTATAAATAAGATCGAGTAACAGACAGTGATTGTATCCTCATGCCCTCTCACAAGGACTTTATTTTCTATTAAGTTCTAAGCAGTTCTGGATGGGTAAAAGCTTTATGCTTCAGATTTACTTTTTATTTGTGCCACTTACATTTTTCATCTATATAAAGTCACTGTCCCTCTCCAGTCCTTCCCAGTCCTCTCCTACCACTAGCTGCTCTTCAGCATTTTAGTCAATAGGAGCTCCATTGGTGCAAGTGCATTAGGAATTAGCCCAAGAGCAAGTGTGTTATGAGAAAGGAAATAATAGGAACCTAAGAGAAGATAAAAGCAAGGGAAGAACCCAGCATACACTGACCAAAACAAGGACAACAGGCAAGTACAGGAGCAAGGAGGGAAGATCTGTTAAACTTGCATTCAACTCAGTGGAAAGTGAACGGGGCCAAGACATGTAGTGTGTCTGCAATTTGCATACAGCACTTCAGGACAGTGATTTCCAGTCTGCTATTTCCCACTTTGTTAATTTTTAATTCAAATTGTGTGCTAAAAATAGGGAGCATTTTGGAGCTGAAAAGATGTGAATGGCATAGGGATAAAAAACCAGAATCTGCAAGAGGAATGCTCCTGTAGTTGAAACAGCCCTGCTGGGATTTCTAGCTTTGCATCTCAGTCAGTTATGGTTACAAAATGCAGATTTGCCTTATCTGGGCCGTTTTGGCTGAGAGAGCACATGGTAGTCCCTTTGTGAGATAAACAATAAGCCAGAGTGAGTGGTCATCTGTTTACCTCTGTTTCTGCAGCTACTGCTATTCCCTTTTTTTGTATAGTGAAGATGTTTGTATATCTGATTATTAATAGCAGGAAGCTTTTAAATTTTTGGAAGTTTTATAAAAATTGCCGGAGCCTTCAGTTTTCAAATAGTATTGCTTGTTTGTCCAGAACTGGAAGATCAAGAGACTTTTAGCTAGATAAAATTATGAAACCTTATGCTTACACATTAGCTTCTTTTCCAAAGAAGACTGGAGAATTTTTTGCCTGCAAAAAAATTCAGTGTAACTGCTCTGAAGGGATCCCTTAAAAAAAACAGAGCTATCTGTTCTCTAGGTTAAGCAAGAAAATCAGCTGAAAAATCAGAAAGCAGCCTCATCTAATTCTTAAACAGTTGTATTTCACAGGCCTTTGAAGTCTTCCAGCATGAGTATATGCATGTGGTGTAGGAAACCTTCTTTCCAGCAGCCATTTCAGGTGATGCTGCTACTTCTGGCTTCGGACATGCAATATATTGTGTCTAGCATCTTCAGCTTTCCATAAAACAGCAGATTTGGTGTGATAAAGACACAAATCAAGAAAGTTTCAGAACTTCAGGCTTTGTTTTAGGTCCAAGTTACACAATATGTTGTGAATTATAGTATTTGTAACGTATCATATCTTTGCCTACATGTTTGTGGACTTTTGTTTGAGTGACGAAATGCATTTGCCTATGTCACATATTAAATCTTATACCCAGGGAGGTTGAGAAAGAATTAATTATTTTGAATTTTCAAAGGCCCATCCTTCTTTCCAGAGGATGGGAGCTGTAGAGCTTTTCTAAGGTTCTCTAACCATGTTGAGCTGGAAGGATTGTTATACCCTAATGAGCCACCTTCTCCCTTAGAAAATACTGGCTCATCCAACTACAGCAGAGGGTATTTTAGAAAAAAATGTTCCATATGTTTTGTTTTCTGCAATTTTTAAATCTAATAATCAATTTTGGTTCAGAGCAACCAAGGAAAACTAAGGGATTTAAGTGCTTAAGTCAGGGCTGGAATGTAGTTTTCTGATTTACAGTGACACTGATAGAAATTGAGTACCAAGAGACACCACCAAATATACTACCTGATGCCCACTTTCAGATCCTGCTGAGCTTTGCAAAACCTGGCCCCCTAAATGTTAAGGCTGAGCGGAGTACTTGAAAGCCCCCCATTGCACTGCCAGTCAAGGAATTCTTCTCCCAGAAAGCTTAGAAAAGTTTTCTTTTTTTGTTTCCTTTTGCTTTCATCAGAAGTTGTTTCCAGTTTCCAATGCGTTTTGGAGCTGACAGTTGTTTTGGAGTTACGACCAACTATAAGCATCCAGGGTTGAATGAGGTTTAATTTACTTTTTAAGAGAAGGATTTCAGCTCAGAGGTGAGCCAGGTGAGATTCCAGAAGCAGTGAATTGTGTCCAGCCCTGGTATGGTGGACTGCTGGCATCTGAGCTGCAGCTTGTATGTTACAAACATTTTGTGATTATATGTGGCCAGGAAGCGGTAATACAGATAGGTACTCCTATCATTCTCCGAAATTTGTATGTGTCTTTATAGGTGAATTGGTTTCCAAACATGACAGTCTCTCTTGTTTCCTGTCACTGTTGGAGAAGAGATACCAGGGACAACTGAAAGCAAATTACTGGTGTATTATGGATGGCTGGAACTGAGCAGTTGGCCACAAATTGAGGTTTAAAGCTGTTCTAATTGCATCCTGATTCCCCAGAAGCTGCTCCACGGAGGTGTATGTTTGGACCAATACAGCATGTTGTCTCTGCGGAAGAGGAAGGCAGGGCTAGGTGTGCTGCACCTGCTCTTCTTGGCATCCTGGCAGCACGATTTCTTCTGCAGTAAAGTGTGTTGGAAAGCTTAAATAAGCCTTTCAGGAGCCTAGCTCATGACATAGCCTTGGGGCAGTGGGGACATAGCCCATGTAAGTGAGGGGAGCCTGGGATGGAAAGAAGACTCTTGCATCTTTCACTGAAATAATTCCCCTATCAAGTTTTAAGTTTAGCACAAGTGGGGAAAAAATAGCTTGCTGTGTAGGATCACCTGAAGTAACTGTGCCCTTGCAGAGCAAGAAGTAACTCCTTGATATCCTGATGACACATCAGGACAGCAATCCTTTAACACTTACAGAGTGTTTTTTTTATCTTCAAAGCTTCACAAACATTAGCTAATTAATCCTCACAAAGCCTGAGGGAGTTACGTATGTATTGTTACAAGCCGTGGGCCAACAAAGAACTTCACGGTTGTCACCATGCCTCAAGCTGTGGCTGCTGCTGGCATCAGCCAGAGCAGAAATTAAGATCTTCTTACTAAAAAGCACTCTCCTTTCCTCCCCCAGCAAGTTCAATGAGACTCTCCAGAGTGACGTAGAAACTGGGATTCAAAATGAAGTTGGGCCACTTCTATCCATCACAGTGTAATACAGCCAGTCACAGCTAATGCTTGTTACCCAGCAGGCTGCAAGCTACAGCCCAAGGAACTGGGGCGTAGAGCCTCTAGGGGTGTTGCACAGTCAAAATCCCAGAAAGGCAGTGCTGGTCTTTACACTGCTGGAGCCAGGTTACAGCCCTGAAGTTTCATCTTCGCACCTCAGGGAAATGCAGAAACAGATCCATGGTAGACATACACAGAGAAACTGAGCAGAGTTGTGGTAGCTCTACAGAAACTGCAGCTCTGTCCTGCCTTTCTTGCAGCTTCTTCCAGAGCCATGATACCAGGGGTGAAGCAACAGCCTTGGAGCATCTTGCTGCTGTGATAGAAAGAAAATGTGCTCCCCCTTAGCATAGATAAGGGCCATCTGTGTATGGCTGAAATGAGATAATGTTTAGGAGCCTGCCAGGATACTAAAGTCTGCACTTTCTTTGGTGTCTTGTGCTGTTCAAGCTCATGTCTGTGCTCCTTTTGCAGTTCTCCCCGCTTGCATAAAATGAAGCAGAATGCGATGGTTTGTATAAATAACATGCTTTAGGGAAGGCATGTGTAATAGAATGCATGCTGATATGAGACAGTTGATGCTTGGACATCACAGGTCTCTGCATGGTGTACCAGAAGGTTTGACGTCTACATTGCTACATCCTTCAGTCAATAAACCCCATGCTGCCCACCTTTAGTGGGTGAGTTACATGTGGAGAGCTGTTTGTTCTGTAGTTACCAGAACTGAGACAGAGAACTGGGATTGTGGGGAACTGCATGGAAGCTGCTGTGGTAGACATGGCTTATGGAACAGAGCTAGACATGGCTGCAAGGCATCGTTTTTCTGCTTGACTGAAAGTCAGACTACGCACCCTGAAGGATGTTTGTTTTAGCCTGTTGTTAAAGACCTCCTTTAATGGTGATGCCACTACTGCCTCAGTGAATCTCTTCTAGTGCATCTCTATCCTATTTATGGTTTTCCTAATATCTAACCTAAATCTCTCAAATTGTCACTGTTGCAATTACATTCTCGTCCGTTACTTCTCTGCAATTACTTCCTGTCCAATCCATCACAGGCATGGAAATTACTTTATTTCCTTTCTCTGTGCAACAGCCTGGTTGTACTTAAAGGATGCTGTCATGTCCCTGCTCAGACTTCCCTTTAGTTTAAACAACCCTGGTTCATTCAGCCTGTACTTGCAGATTGTGATTTCTAGACAGCTGATCTCTTCTTTTTCCTCCTTGTTGTTGCAGGTCCTCCCTGGGACATACTGGAGATGTGACCTCACCAATGCTGAACCAACAAGCATTACCTCATATGTTTTTAAGGTTACTCAATGAGAGATCTGTGCCTTTTGGGTGTGTCAGTGTTTACTCGGGGCCCAGGATGGGCATGGACCCACGTGTCAAAGAAGGACAGCACATCCCAGAGGCCCAGAAAACTTTTCAATGCTTTGCCATCCTATTTTCACCTCTTCCCTTTTTCATTTTATCAAGTGTAGTAGTGAAGGAGACTTACCTCTGTTAAGAAATATCTTCTCTGGTATCTTCCTAATTTAGGATTGCTAAAACGCAGCAGTGCTAGTGATGATATCACAGCTGTACTCAAAACTTCATTCCAAAATTAACATACTCCAGACTCCACCAAGCGAAGCAAACTTATTGTAATGGGTGAGTCATGATAAACCGTAGAAAAGAGGGAGTTCGGGATATTTAACAGAAAGACCAAAGGTCATACACAAGTCAGTATGAGATCAAATTATGTTATAACATCTTAACTTTTGGTCCTTCATAAAGTAAATAACGTAATTCTAATTGAGAGTGAAAAATAAGTATTTTTTTTGCAGAAACACAAGACAAACTGAATGGTGAGACACACATACGCAGAAGTACGTCATGTGTTATCAATATCCTGAACCTGGCCAAGGAGTGTTACACTGGTGAGTGGCTGAAATTTGACCAATATTGATTTCCAAATGAAATCAATGGCACATTTTGACAAGTGAAATGTAAAAAGGGGGAAGGAAAAAAAAAAAAGCTATCACTGTAAGAAACAGGGGATGGTGTTTAATGAAAAGTGAAGTGGTGTTTGGTGACCAGAGAATTTGGTACTTTGGAAAAAGTAAAGGGGATCTTTACAAGAGGGGAGTGACCTCCAAGTTTCAGGTCCTTCTTCCACTTCCCCAGTGCTTGCCAAAGAGGCTGATGAACACTCCTCTCTATGTTGTTTGTCACTATGTGTTGCAGGAAATAAATATAACAAAACTCAGTGTAGGACCTTGTGAAAAGGGAGGGTGATTTTATTTTAAACAAATCTATTTCCAGTCCCTCAAACTCCTTCTCTCAGATTGCTCCTGTATGCACCCGTGCACTTCCCATGTGCTTTCACACCCACTTAAGACCTTTCTTCTCTCTGTGCCCAGGGAGGCAGGGACAAGGGATGTCAACCCCTGAGCCCTCATCAAGTCTCTTGGCTTCCTATTTTCTAGCAACGACAAACTCCCTTTTGGATAGTCCTTTTATACTCTCTAAGAGTTGATAAATTACTGTAATACCTTGATCTCAAATCATGCTCGGTCCTTGCTCCAGGGATGTAAAGCAAGATTGCTCCCCTCTGTTTCCCAATTTTAAAGTTGTAATCCCCTTTCCTGATGAGGGAAAAGGAGGACAATGGCAAAGAGTTGTGGTATATCCTTGCTCCCATCTTGCTGTTACCAACATACAAGGCTTCTGCTGGAGAACCATCTCTGATGGAACCTTATTGCAGAGTAGCCAACTGGTCTTCATGGGAACACACTCCTCAGCATTTATAGCTCAATTGCTGCCAGTTGCATCCTTAGTAATCAGCATGGGATATTCTTTTAAACCTTGCTCTCTTGTTTCTTACAGCTCTTTGACGTGCAGGCATTTCTTTTCACATGTCAGCCAGGTTAATCTTAATATATATGTCACAAATGTCCACATAGTTGATAACCTGAAGCCAGGATCTTGCAACTTGAGAGATGTTTCTCCAGACTCCTAGAAACCCCTAACCCAGCAGAGGCTGCCAGATGGAGAGAGCAGCCCAATACATCCCAAACACATCTCTCATCCATCCCAGTGAGGATGGGATCATCGCTGCCAGTGCACTTGCTGTTGGTCTCGTGACTGGATAAAGTTGGATAAGAAAGGCATGTGTCTATTTTACATATGTATAACAAGGGCCAAAAATGTATGTTTGCGACAGTGAAAGATGTTACTAAAGAAAAAAGCCATAAGAGAGAAAACTGCAATTCTCTGTTATCAGTTAAGATCTTCCTAAGTTGTTTCACCATCCCCTAGCCCAGGAGATTTGCCTCCTCGCCATCCCATCCAGACCCAGGATGGCGCATCGTGGGGCTTTCTTAGGGCCACAGCTTTCCCCTCCCCGCTGCTGAGGACGTCTCACCCCAGGGGGAGAGGTGAAGAGCTGTCCCTTTCTTCTCTTCCTGTGAGCCAGGCTATTTTGTGTGTTTCCTCCTGACTGCCAGCCTTCTCGTGTTAAGGATGTGGTGGTAAAACTTCATAAATTGCAGCCCTTGGAAAAAAAGACATTTTACAATCACTTTATTAGAGTTGCACTATTTATCCTACACTGAGATTTTCTTAAAGATCAGAAATGATGTGGTTGTTAGGTTAAGCATCCATCTCTGTATACCTATACAGTTAATTTTAGGATGACACTCTTAGGCAGGTCCATCAGGAGGAAAAGGATAATGCACTATTAAAGTTGCAATTACTCTATTAGGTCCAAAATAAAAATCCATATACCAGCTGTTATAACCTAGCTAAAGAGGGGGTAGGAATCTGGCAAATTATTTTCGTGGTGTTTTATATAGCTACTTATAACAGTGAAATTAAATGAATGCATGTGTATGTGTGTACAGCTAGATTTATAGACTCTCCTTAAAATGTAAGTATTTCAGGTCCTGCTGAAGTAGTGCAGAAGCAAAAGCTGGGATTGTTTCACCTGCATAGCTGGCTACAGCTCCCCTGTATTTGGATAGGCTTGGCAACGCTAGAAGGACTTACCCATGCCTCGTGCAGCCGTTTCTTGGGGCAGTCGTGAAAATTTGGGGATTTGAGCCTCAGAGCACCACGAAGCAGGAAGGAAACTAACACTCCAAAAAGCAGTTCCTTTGGCAAGTGCTACCCTCTTCCCCATGCCAGGACTCCTCAGTGAACCAGATCCCTTAGGGCACCGGTGCTAGCTACAACACAAATCCCTGCTTAATATCTGTGGGGTTTTCATGTATTTTCTCTCCTCTGTTGGATATTTTTGGCTAGAACTCTAGCCAGGACAAGCTAATGTATCTTTGCTGGTTTGGAGCAGCTGAGGATGTAACCCCCAAGTCAACAGAAGTGAAGTGCCTTGTTCAGCTGCCAGTCTGTTATTCAAACTGCAGGACAGTGTATACCTGGAAGTACACACAATAAGCAAAATAAATTATAAATATGCCAAACTTCATTGTCTGGGGTAGTGGAGAGGGAAGTTGAGATTTCCACTCTGGCCAGGGTCCGCAGCAGGGCAAGTGCTGCAGAGGCATTTCTGCCTCTTTGCAGGAATCCAGTGTGGGCTCTGTGGGGCTTGCGAGCTCTGGCTCTGTGACACATGCCACCTCCCAGTGTCATTGCACCTGCACCCACACCCTCTCGGAGGGGGCTGCTGCCCTGCCGTGGCCCTGCGCACCCACCCTGCGGGACACGAGGTCTGCTTGGGCTCGGCGAGACCGGCGGCAGTGAGCCCCGTTCTGAAGGACTTTTCCCCGCTCCCAGTCCTGCCGCCCTGCTGAGTCTGGATGGCTTCACCTCCAGCCTTGCCCCGTGCTTGACTGATTTACTTTAACATAACCTAGTCTAGTGGGGTTGCAGGGGGGTTGGAACAGGATGATCTTTAAGGTCCCTTCTAACCCAAACCATTCTATGAGGAGTTCTCGCTCCTTCGTGTTTCACTTCCTTACTATGTTCACTCCTCCCAGCCTTGACTTTCTCGTAGCAGAGCAGCCCCCGCTCCTCCGGACTCCCTGTGCAGGACAGGCAGACCTTCGGTTCTGGCAGAAGTCCTTCTCCATCTGTTCTAGTATGAATTCCTCTTTGTGTATTGCCCGCTACCCGAACAGTACGGAGATCCACAGGGGACCCTCCTCAGCGGCTGCAATGGCACAGAAGCTTCTCCAAGGATGAGAAATAGCATTTCTGAGTTCATTTACCACAGTCTAGGAGTGCATGCGATCATCTTTTAGAAGTACTCACCCTGCAGCTGAGTACCCTGTGTTTTTTATCTTCTTTAATTAATTTTCAGCTTTCCATCTTACCGCAACAGTTTTGTTACCAGCCTTTGCTTTTCCAGATAAATTCAGCCTATTCTGTTTTTCAAAGTCATCTAGGTCTTTCTGTGTGATATTCTGACCCTTTGCCGCGCTGGCAATACTTCCTAAATTTGTGACATCATAATATTTTATTAATAGACATATATCTTTAAATATTATATATTAATATAACTTCCTTTTTTTAAATGCCTCTGATGAAGTTATTGTACAACAGCAGTCCATGGGCATTACTTTCACTGCTTCCCTGTGCAGAAACCTCTCTCAGCACAGTCCTTCCTTCTTCGGTAAAGCCTGTGGTCCTGTTGCACTGGCCAGATCCCTGCCTGCTGCATGGTTGTGCTGTGCATTGCACATGCTAATTTAAATGGTAATTTCCCACATAACACTATTCCAAACTCTTTGCCAAAGTCTAGATAGTTATGTTTTTTTTCTTTTCTTTCTCCAGAAGAATGTATTATTCAGTAAGCTCAGGTTACCTTTTACCCCATTTGCTTTCACGTCCTCAACTTTTATTTTATTCAGAAATTGTCCTAACAAGTTTCACAGAACTGATCTCAGGCAAAAGGATGTGTACTTGCCCAGATTGCTTTTCATTTTCTTTCTGTAGGTGCTACCAGTGCTGTTCTCTAGGGAGTCATTTGGTGTCCTGATTACTGTGCTGCATCGTTCACAATCAGGGAGGGACATCACCTCCTCTTGTTCCCTCCTCCCTGCCTGGACACACTCCCTTACCCTTCCAGGCAAGGACCTTCCCTCCTATTGTTCATCCAGCTTTCTCCCATTAAATTCAGTATTGCTGTAGTTAAAAAAAAAAAAACAACCAAAGTAAAGTACTCATTTAGATTTGGAACCATACTTGAATTACCTTTAATGTTCACATCATTTCCATGTCAGAGCAGTTCCATTTTTTCCTTGTTCTCCTTTTATTTATTTATTTATTGAGAAGCCATTTGTTACTTTAATTTCCTTTGCAATGCTTTACTTTCAGCAGTTTCTGCTGTATTTCTACACTCCCTGACCTCCAAGTCTTTTTTCGTTGCTGATGTCTCTTTTTCCATGTCTTGTAAGTGCTTTGATTACTTACAGTGATTAACTATGCTTTCTTTGAAAAGGGACATGGGGTCTTGTGGAAAGAGCGTGTCCCTTGTGTTGGGGTGTGTGACCTGGCAAGATGCTGAAGTTGTCCCCGTCTTTCCATCACGGTGGCGTTGAGAATGGGGACGTTCTCGCTGCCTGGAGTGGGGAGCACAGAGAAAATCCAGAACTCAGTAGTGTCTCGGAGATTTTTGCCAGGAGATATATATATATATATACAGGACAATCTCTACATTTCAGGATGGCTCTGGCAACCCAGGATGTCTGATCTCCCTATGAGTAACAGCCATTTTGAAGTGATTATTCATCCTGTTAGATCTGAAGCATCTCACTAGAAGTTGTTACTTTCCCCTCACCCAACTTACTTGAAGATTTCTTTGATCTAAATGTCAAGCCCTTCCTAAATTGAAGTCCTTGAGTTATTTGGTCAACTTATTTTCACTAGTTATTTCCTGGTAGTTAGTTCAATAAATAGTAACAGGTCTATTTTTGTTTATCCTTTGATTTAATTTTAACTGAGCCAGCCCATGCCCACTCACTGCAAAATTCTTGTCTATGATTAGCTCTTGCGTGATGTATTCCCGGCTCACCAAAACCAGTTCTTAACTGCTGCTCTGCATATTGATTCAGTGGCTCTTTGATGAAGAAATCCGAGTCTCTCGATCCACAAGTACTTAGGCCGTAATATTGCTGGCAGTGTTTGTTTTGCAATCGAGGCATGGGACGCGATAGTTTTGTGAGAGCATTACGGAGAATGATAACCTTTTCTGATGCTGTTCCTAGGGGCTGTTAGAGATGTAGTAGAACCAGCCTTTGCTGTCCTTCCTCAGACTTATTTCAGCCTGAACAGATTGCCTCCCTTCCATGCTGCCTTCTCTCTTTCCTTTATGAACCACCGCATCATGGCACTACAATGTTAATCTACCATGATAATCTCTATTTCCATCTTTCCTGAACAGCATGTACCTTCCGAGGATTGGTGAAACACAAGCAAATCGAGCCAGTTTTAGAATAGCATTTTCCTTAAGCCTTTCAAGTCCTTTAATCTGCACTAGTAAAGACTAAGTAGCCCTTTCTCTAACTTTTGTTAACCTTGTCTTCTGCCTTAGGCTGACAGGGAACAGGGGCACATACTTTCTGCATGATTCAGCACACAGATGAGTTTCAGTTACTCCTTCTTTTTCTTCTTGCACTGGAGTTTGCTGTGAGATCCCAACAAAAACAACAATGCTAACCATTTTTTCGCTCTTTCTTGCTCTCTGTTTCTCTTTTTAAAGCTCGGTTTCCAGATTTTAAAAAAAAAAAAAAAAAAGGCAGTAAACTCTTCCCTTGAAAACCTGTTTGCCTTCTATGAGGAACAGGTATTTCAGGGTCTTTATTGGGAATATCTGAGCTGTACAAATACCATGCTAATGTTCACCACCCTTCTGGAGGAAAGGAGTACTCTTAGCACGTTCACCACATATCATCCCTGCCTGAGGCACGCCAGAGACACCAGCCTCCTTGGTTTTTCCTCATCCTTTATTGTGTACTCCACTATCCATCTCTAATGAGTCACTCATAAACTTAACCTAATCATGACAAATATGTGAAGAACTAATTTGCAGTTCATAAGATGAACTGAAGTGGATTGAATAATGAAGGCACTGATGCCACTAACTTGTTTTGATTTGTATATGTTTAGACACATTTTGAAGTCAACAGGGAAGCATATACAACTTGCTGAGCTCAAATATTTCCTGGTTATTATCTTCCCTTTCTAATAAACAAATTCATTTGCAAGTAACCACAATCAAGCAACCCAATAACAAAAGATCTATATCATGTTGGCAGTTGAAACAGTCATTTGATTTCCAATGGGTGTCTGTTGCCAGGTAGATCCTCAACAGTGTTTCTCATCTTCAGATCTACCTATTTACGCAATCTTCATGATTTACCATGTCACAGAGATGAATCCATTACAGTTTCTGCAAGTAAGCTAGATGCTGCATTAGATAACCAAGTTTCCTAGAGCTATTAGCCATATATATATATTCCAGATAAATTGTTTTCCTCATGTTATGAAGTCAAAGTAAACCTGCTAAAACAATAACACTATATATCAATATCCTAAATTTCCTATTAAGTTCCATTGCCTGCAGATCCCCCAGATGGGGGGAGACCAGGTCGAACAGCTCAAGGAAGTAACATTTCTAACATCCTAATGCAAAACAGTGCAGGGCCATATTGTGAAAGAGAAGCTCATGTGTCATGAAGAAAGTAATGTTTTATTGAATCAGGAGCTTGATGTCAATCGTGCTTTTCAGTTGCAGAAGCCTGTTGTTTATTGCAGCAGCACATTTTGTGTAAGTTCCTTCCTGATTTACGATGATTCACATTGATAGACTTCTAGTCTATGACACTGCCATCACAAACGATAATTTATAACAGCTTCAGCTCTGCTCTTTCAGTGCTGGTGCTCAAGGACTAGAGCCAAGATCTATTCACCAGAAGTAAATCTGGGAGGAAGTTCATTTACTATGAATATTAATTAATGTTTATATACTACGATTTATTTTGTTAAGCAGTGATTTAATTCAGAATGTTCAAAATGGTGCCATACGGGTGAAAAGAATCAGCAGCCATGTGCTCAATTCATTTCAGAGATAAACCTGGTTCCATTCATTTTCTTTTATGGTGAAACCTGAAAACAAGCTTTAGTAAACGTGGCAGAAGTGTGAGTGCATAAGCCAGTGACAAGTGGTACTTCTCTGTTCTCTGTAATTATACAATAAAGAGAAGATGTTCAGCTTCACCTCCAAGTCCTTCTCCTGCATTGCTCTTCCTATGCAATGGAGTGAACCTCTTCACTTTGCTACTTTCTTTTTATTCAGACTAATCATTTCCTTGCAGAGATACGAGGGGAAGTGATTGAGACTAAGGGGTACAGCATCATCTTGATGCTGAGGAGCATTCATAGAAGCTGAGTGCATGACTCCCCAGCAGAATAAGAGAAGAATACACAGCAGAACCATATTTTTCTTTGTCTGTAAGAAAAACAGGAATGGCCGAGTCATTACAGATCGCTTGTATTTTTCATGTTATAGAGTACAAAGGTATTCTGGTTTTTTTTATATTTTGTTAATAGAAAGCCTGCACTCTTGTTTGTGATCCCTGAAAAACTTTCGTTTGATGAGGTTATGCCCTCAAAAGCATTCACATCAATTCATGATATGAGTAATGACCCTATTGGTGGAGTGGTAGCCCCAACTAGTCTTTTTTCTGGCACCAGCCCTTCCCTCCCTGAAGGTATAACCCCAAAGGCCAGTACTCATCACTGAAGTTGGCTGAGCACGAGTGGATGGTGCTGCTGCCCCCTGAGCCAGCTGCCTGCGCTGCCTTCGCAGTTGGGTTACGCTCCCCGAACAATGCAGCTGGTGCTTTCCTAGCAGTCACTATGGAGTGGTGTGGCCATGCTGGTGTACAGCCTCCCTCTTTGCTCCTGGTCTCTCATGTACCACCAGATGTGGCTGGCTCTCCCTTCCCTCAGGCTGCTCCACAGAGCCACCTCCTACTGCATCAGCACAAAAATTCTGCACTCACACAACATAAACAGGCTGTCAGTCTAGCCACAGTAGTCCTTTACCAGCTAGCCCCAAGCACAGCCATCTGTCCAGCACCAAAGAGAGGTTCCCAAGGCATGCCAGTCAGCAGAGCCTCTTGGGTCCAGGTCTTCGTCGTAAGAGGGTGAAGCAGCTGCAGTCCCCGATAGCCGGTGACTGCTGTGCTGGGATGCCTCTCTTCCCACCAGCCTGCATGCAGAGCACAGCCCCTCCTTGGCCATCCCTTTAAAACAGGCCTCTCAAAGAGCCTCTTGCTCGCTGCTGCTCTGTGAAGCCGGTGTTCCTGGCTGCCCTCGCCCACGGAGCACACCAGCCTAGGAAGACCTTTCCTTGCAGTTTCCAAACATGGTGTATGTCGGATAAGTCTTAAATAGATTGCACCTACTTCAGTACATAGCTCGAAAGTGTAGCATACCACAGCAATGAAGGAAATCCCTTATTCCATTAAATTAGATGTTCGGCATAACGTGAGCTGCATTCCTCCTTCATCTACACCCAGATTTCCTCACTGAAGTCAACTGGAGCTGGACCCTTGGGATTAAGAAAATAATTTGACCCAGTTAGGTGTCACGGAACAGACTTCAGCGGATTGCACAAACTAAAGAGAGAGCAGAATGTTGCCCATTGTATTTACTATCATGTTTGTTTTGGGAGCTAAATTATTCCACCTAATTCTGCTAGCAGTGTAATACACTGTCTCAGTAATGGAAAGCATATGAAAGCAAGCAGATGGTGAAAGCAGAAAAAAACCCAAGCATGTCCTGATAATGTAGTAAGCAAGTTCATTTTTTTGGCATTAGGCTTTCATAACCAAGGCATGGTGATAACAAGTACAGGCACATTTTTAGAGCACAGTTCATCAAAAAATATAGCCAGTTTCATTGCAGGGCAATGGGAGATTACTTTTTGAGACTCCTATATAGATAAAAGCTAGATGTGAGTGTTGTTGAATTAGACCCATCATTTATTATTGCTAGCAGCTGAGTGACAGAACAGATACTGGTCAGAATGATTCCATCATGACTCCTGCGATTTCTCATATCATTACAAAGGTAGAGTCTTTCACCCATTGATTTGCAAATATGCAGCTATCCTGCATTCCAGAAATACCACAGACACTTCGATATTAGTTCTTATCACAGTAGGCAGTATTGGAAATTCAAAATATTTTATTTCGCTTTATAAGTATGTGGCCTCCAGTTTGAAATTTTGAAGTTTAAGGTTGTTGCTTCTTAGATCCTTGGGTGTGTATCTGCAGTACATGAAGGTCCCAGCATGACTGCAATGGCCTGTGCTTCTCCTACATACGTGCCCCATCCTTCCAGGGCAGAAGGCAGAACAGCCTCAGTGGGAAACGCTTCCGTTTGTTTAGCAAGTCTGAGAAAACTGAGCCAACCTTGACTCCCTGGCTGAGCAAAAGGCCTTGAAATGTACTTTCTGGGGAGGACACTATCCAGCCTGATGACCTCCAAACTAGATTTTTAAGTCTCTCAGGACAAAACATGGGCAGAAATGAGGCCAGATTTACCGCTTATCATTTTAAGATTCTTCAAAGAAGGGATAAAATAATCTTTGTTATGATTTCCCGTTGAAGCAATGAAGCCACATCTTCATGTGGCTGCAACATGGACCTTCCTTCTGCTTCCAGGAGTTTTGGTTTCAGGGAGGAGGAGCCACGAAAAGCACTGCTGTAGTCGTGAGGGCAAATGCCAGTGCAAAATTGAGGGAATAAACCCAGATCTGAGCACACCAATCACTTCCGTGGGGAAATGGGTGAGGAGAGACAACCCTATTTCTCATTAAAGCATATAATTCATTACAATGCTCTTTTTTCACTATGCAGTAACGCAGCATACTAAGTGATGCACGGATTTGGGTTTTTTTAAAATATTTCATATGCATCTTGTTCATTCCTGACTTGAAGAAACAAAGGCAAAAGACTCTTTATGATTGCTTGATCCCTCTGAGGACCCTGTGCTTGCTGCTTCCTGAGGAAAGTTGTCTCCCTTTATCTTCTTTGGTAATGGCTTGCTGATTTAACCTCCCAGGAGATAATGTTTTTTCTACCGGGTTGCTTTTAGTATCTCTGGGAGGTGACGGGTGGCATCGTTCAGATTTCTTTGATGTCCCTGCGTCCCTTTCATTTCATTACCCAGGCAGGACTTGGAGCAGGGAGGAAATGGGATCGATGTCACATCCCAGGTCCCAGCTGTTTTCCTGCTCCTCTGCCTGTGCCACCATCTTTTCCTGATGCCACTTCCCCTTGCCAGGTCTCAGGGACATGGTACTGCAGCCAGGTGAACTGGGGCCACCTTTGCTGCTGGTGCCACACGGCTTTGGCAGCCTGAGGCGGGGCGAAGCCTGAGCATTTCTCCTGGCAGAGCCTCGGGCAGGGACCAACCTGCTCAGCTGGGGACGGGCCCCAAAATATCCAGCTCAGACCCACAAGCCGGGCTGGGACCGGGATGACAACAGGCCTGGTTGAGCTGCTGGCTGAAATGGCTGGCAGGGAGCTGGCAGTGGGTCATGTCGGTGTATTGCTTTCCTCTGCTGTGTTGCCTTTCTGTAATCGGTGAATCTTTTTTAGGGCAAGAGCCTGAGGTCCCTCCCGCAGAGAAATAAGACCTTGATCCCAAATTGTTTAGACTGAAGTCAGCAAGCCTGTTTTCAAAGCAAAGCCCTGCTCGCTGTGAGTAAATCTCCCTCTTAATTTTTGTTTAACAATCCCGCAGCAAATGGCTTTAGATGCAGTGTCTGTACGTAACTGCTCTTTTTAGTGCGTTTCCTGTAATGAGCCATAACATATGTGTTGTGTCTTTACACACCTCGGAACAATGCTATGCAAGCGTTAGGAGATCTTTCTAACAACTAAGGAATGTGCCGCATTTCACAGCTCACCCAAGCACTCCTGGCTGATAAGCCTGACCGCTGTGGGACATTATCTGTATTTCTAGATCAGAGGAAAAGTGAAAAAAAGGTGGGAGGCATATCTGAATATTTTAAACAGCTAATTCTGATGGGAACAAGTCGTACAAAGGACACTTCTCGGACGGGGGAGGCCTGAGGAGGTGTGTTTGCGGAGCCGTAATGCTGGCTAGAGAAGGAAGTTCAGTGAGAAGGGTAGAGACCCAAACTCTTCACTCCTTCCCATCTCTGTGTATCCTTGAGCAATTTATTCATTTTCTCCCACTGGCAAGTGCAATGCCAGTATATCCATAGCCATGCCCAGACATTTTAATTCACAGTAAGTCAATTAAATCCACAGCAGCACTGCGCGTACCTCACACCTGTGTGTAACTCAGTGCAGGAGCAGTATTTGTCCCAGTGATGTCTTCGTTAGGGGAGTGAAGTGCAGTATGCACACGGTGAAGAGCTGTTACTCACCATGGCACGAGCAGCACCTCCAGAGCTGGGCAGCTGGGGGGGCTCTCCCTGAGTCTGACCCGCACCCGCTCCTGAACTACCCCTGCTAGAAATGACCTAGCCCTGGGGCTCAGAAAGCATCTTTCTGAAGAATAAGTCTTTTGCTGCGTTTCTGATTTTTTGCCTGAAGCAACACAGCCTGCACTAGCTAACAGGCATTTTTCAGAAGGGTCATTAGGCCGAGTTCCTCATATTTCAGTAACAGAGTTACACTGTTATTCAGCACATTGCATTTTCCAGAAATAGACATTTCTAGGAAAATATAGCTGGATGGTTTTGTCCAGTGGTGCTTCTTCCATCTTTGGTAATGGTCATGAGCAAAAGATCTTGCTGCAGTCCATCCTCCCAGCGAGGATGAGCCCCTGAGACACAGTGCTTCTTCAGGAGGAGCACGAGGGGAAGCAGTGCCCAGCAGTGGAGGACTGTATGACTGGAAAGCATGCTTGCTGGTCAAAATATCACATGCATCTTTGTTGAGACATCATCAAGTCCAATTCCAGCTTCAGCAGGCACACAGCAGTCCTCCCAATTTAACACCAAACCCCCGACCGTGCCCGATCGATGCTGGCACCAACTCCACCACCCTTGCGCCGTGTCCAGCTGGATTGTGTTACCCTGTGTAGAGATTTTTGTTTGCATCAAAGTCAGGAAATTCCCAGTTATAGTTCCCACAACAACCAGAAAAAGAGATATTCTGAATGAATACTGTAAATTAAAACTCTGAAGTTAGCTCCACAAGCGTTTCTCAGCAGACGCAGGAGGTACCCCACGGTACAGCAGGTTAGGAGGTGCTGCCTGCAATCTCCACGCCTGCCCTTGCAAAACCACTGCCACTGCTGAAGGAGGGGTTTGGGGGTAAATCCTTTCGGAGGCAATCTGGTGCCAGGCGTTGGATGTTCTGGGGTAGCTGTGGAGTTTCTGGTGATCTGAGGCTATAATCCTGGTATTGAAGAAGGTGGTGACCCACGCTGTACATCAGAGCCAATGAGCAGCAGGTTTTTGCTGAACTCCGCAGCGACGCGGGCTAGCCAGCATCCTCACACAACGCTGTATTTTCTGCTCTATTTACCACACTTAAGTGGCCTTCATCGCTTCGGTAGCTGAGGGCTTCACACTTGTTAACATGTTTATCTGCACAGCAGCTCTGTGAAGCAGGGAAGAACTGTTATCCCCATTTCACAGGGAGTGATGGAACCAGCAAGAGGCCAAACATCCACCCCAAGGTCTCGAAGAGTCTGTAGCAGAGTCTGGGCCTCCGAAGTCTGAGGGTCAAAACCTCATTTTCCAGTAGTGACGGAATAAGATACAGAACCAAAATTTCATGGGTAAATCAGTGCCAGCACCTGCTGGCTGGAATCCACAGGTTGTGACTTCCCCATCTCCGCCAGCATTCATATTTTCCTCTGTTATTTCTGTTATTTCAAATATTTTATCATAGTGTTACCTTGTCTAGTCTAAACAACCATCCCACTTGCTCTTGAGAGTTGTACTCTGCAGGGTTTGACAAATTTTATTATTCCCAGTGTTTAAGCCCAGATGCAGAGGGGTGGATGCACCAGAGTCAGGACCCCTCCATCCCTCTGCCACCCCAGCAGCCGCACAGCAGCAGAGCCACCACCAGCCACACAGTCCCTTCCCACCCGCCCCGGGGCTGCACTCCTTCCCCCAGTACAGGGACACAGCTGTCTCTCTAGTGTGGAAGAACTGCGTGGCTTTGGTGGCGTCATTCCAGATACATGTTAATGGAAGAGAAAAAACTGGCCCACCATGTTCCAAGCTGACCCACCGTAGAGAAAGACCCACGCTGCGATGCTCCCGCCTCTGGGTATGCCGTCTCTTAAAGCAGGTAGCGGTTCAGATCTCTGGCTCCATTTCAGTCCTGCCCCTTAATAAAAAACCCAGTGTTACTGAAAGAACCATCCATGTCTGCTTTGGCACATGAAGAACGCGTCACTTGCCTCATTGCCTTAAAAGCAATAAATCTTTCTTGATCTTGATGGTCACTTAGTAGTGAAAACCAGTGGCCACATCAGTTATCTGAAAGAGGCTAAATGACAACTTGTTCCATGCTCTATACAAATCAGCCAGAGAGCTTCAAAGCCCTTATCGGTTCCATGTGGCTGGATGTATCCAGAGTGGCCCAAACGGGCCAGCACTCGGCGCTTTGTCATCCTGGCACGTCCTACCCCTCCTGCTGCCAGCCAAACAAGGACACACAGGGATTTCTGAGTTTCCACTCTGATTAGACACAGCATCCCGTAACTGTTTATGAGCAAACAGCAACTGTATTTAACCATGCCTTAAAATTTGTTAAATGTCCCACCCAGATATCTCAAATCATGTCATAAACCTGGACCTTCTCTTGACTGAGGTTTTCATTGCAGTAGGTAAGACCCTTTCGTAGGGATTTGCTTGTGTTTTCCATTATTCCACCTGCAAATTGGGAAGAAGGCTATCCACGCTACCTTTGTAAAGGGCTTTGGGAACACAGCAAGGAGAGTGCTATTTAGGTATCAGATATCTATAGCAATGTGTCACAGCGAATTCAGCTGGGGAACAGCTGACTCCATTGTTGCAGCGCTCACTCGTTGAGGACTCAACTCCCAGATGTATCAAGACTCCATGTGTGACTGAGTCTTTTTGCGCCTTCATGCCTCACCTGTAAAATGGAGACAATAATGTTTCTCGGATTGCATGAACATTGAGAGGTAGTACATTAATGGTACTGAGACAATCACCACGCAAATACCTGCAACGGATAGTTCTGCAATAGCCACAGACACAGCATTCATTTGCATTAGTATTCAGCAGACTGTTGAAGGAACCAGACTATTAACACCTCGATTCTAGGGGGAAATGCCTGGAGACTCAGACTGGACCCAGACATCCAGGTGTTGCTGAACCTCAAGGGGTGCGGTGTCCAAATTTGGGCTTGAATGTAGATTGCACAGCTAATCCCTACTTAATTTATAATAGCCCAAACCTTGACGTGAACTCCAACCACTGATTTACTAGAAATTTGAATCTGGATTCGACTGCCCATTTTGTAGCTCGCATCTATGTCTCAAAATTACTCTGTTGTCTGCTTCAATATACTCTGAAGTTGGAGATTTATTTCTACAGGAGGCAGGGAAACATTTTATGTTGCCAAACTAGTTCCAGTCTTTTCCAGAATTACAAGTCAGGGGATGGTGGGTAAATCTTGTGATTTCCATCCTACAATCTAAACCAGATGGGCTACCCTTGCAGCATAAACATTTAAGCAAGAAAAGCAAAAAATTGGCAGAAAATGTTCTGGTTTTTGATTAACTGCATTATTATGGCTTACGTTATTTAATGAGATGTGCATAAAGCTAGTTTACAAGATAACTTGATCACTGTCTTTGATCCATCCCAATAAAATGAGGAGGTTTTGCTTTCTCAGGGACAAGGAGGTGACCATAGAATAATACAGTGGTTGTGCTTATTAGAAACAGAAAGCTCTCTCCCTGCAGAAGGAAACACTCTCTCAGTAAAGCTTATGTTAAATTAATCCAAATATACGAACAATTAAATGTGATCCAGCAAAGCCGTGTTACTAATATCAGTCCAGGTGAGATTAATAGAACAGAGCACAAACTTTGGCAAGTGAGAAAGAGGGAGATTATGAGGAACTCTCTGCCCAGGGTTGTCCATCCCTCTCAAGGCAGAACAGCCAAAAAACTCTTGTCCTCTCGCCGTACAACACTCCAGTCCTACTGCTTGTATCAGGTGTGGGGGCTAATCGCTGTGAGCTTTCCTTGCTTACTTTCACTTCCTTCGTTTTGATACAGGTGTCAGGGGTTTTTTAAATGCCTAAGAACATGTAGTTGGCATATTGGACTAATAGGATGGTAGTAAAAATCTCTCTCCTGTTCATTTATGTTTTACACACATGAAAGAAGACAGTGTCAGAAGCAAAAAAAAAAAAAAAAGAGAGACTCAATGAATCAGACGCCATTCATTTCAGAACTTGAAAGCCAATGAAATAACTAAGATGCCAGAAAAAAATATCTGCTGTAATTAAAATGGCTGATTGGTGAGTGCCCTGGTGAAGGCCAGTGTATCTGTATCTATTGGGAGCCTTGTGAAAAACATTGCTGGAAGAAGCCAGATCTACCTAACTGGGAAATGCAAAGCCAGATGAAGTTACACAGGAATTTCACAACGCGGGCTTGCAGGATGGGCACTTAGCCTCAGCAACGCACAGCAAGTTAGCACAACACCAGAGCAGACCCAAAGCTGCTCCTCCACAGCTCTGGGCACCACTAGAGGTAAAATTGCCATCATCCACCCAAGCCAAGCCCCAGGAAGCTGCCAGGCACAGCCGTCATGCCAGGTGCAGACCCAAGTTTTGACAAATCCCAAAGTAACAGAGATTAAGAGGTTAATGGTCTGATTTCCACTCTTTTGACTTTATGCATGTGCCGCTCTGCCCAGGTCATCCCGGCAGCCCAAAGCCTCTGTGGCGGATTTGGGGATGGGGCGGCTTGATTCGCTGAACTGGCAGAGAGCTCCAGCAGATCTGTCGGGGCAGCTGCAGAAGCCACTTGCAGCAGTGTCATAGCACTTTCTGACTGCTCCTCAGCCACAGTGAACTGGGATGCTCTACATTTTTAATCCATTTCTATGCTAAATAAAGTAGATTTGCTCGAGCTGCCTGAAAGTGCACAGAGTGCGATGGTGGCTCAGCGGTGTCACTTCGCAGGGGGAGCAGAGCTAAACCAGGGAGCAAAATCCCTAAACCTCCCAAGTGAGATGCAGGAAGCGCATCTGCCTGTGCTCGGCCACACAGTGAGAGGGCAGCTCGTAGGGGCTGCCTGAGAAAGATGTGAGTCATAGAATCATAGAATGTGTTGGGTTGGAAGGGACCTTTAAAGGTCATCTAGTCCAACCCCGCTGCAGTAAGCAGGGACATCTTCAACTAGATCAGGTTGCTCAGAGCCTTATCAAGCCTGGCCTTGAATGTCTCCAGTGGACAAGTAGGAGAACAAGGGAGAGGGGAAAAAGGCCTGGGGAGCAAATGCTGATGTGAACGAGGAGGCAGAATGGGCATCCCTCTGCCTCAGACTAGACCTAGAATAGCCAGAAAAACTGACTGAATCTTACTGGCATGGTTGCAATCAAAGTAACACCTGTAACTTAGGTGTGAATTCCGGGAGGTTTAATCAAAGAATTGAAAAGAAATAAAAAACTGGTTTTATGAAACATCAGAGACTACCATGCGTCCCAATGATCCCCTCAGACAGAAAGGCAGGACTAAGTTCAGCGGCACCAGAACACCTTCATAAATGTTTTCTGGTTATTCTAAATTCTGCCTCTGAATAGTCATCAGTCTTTTTTCCACTGGCAATAAAGCATATGCCGCCTTGGATCCTAGTTGCATGAGGTTAACAGATAACCACCTTCTTATTTCTTGCTTTCAGTCTTTCAGCATTTCTGCCACTGAAGATCCTCTTCTACAGCTTCAAGTCGAAAAATCTTTGTGGCAGATTTGGCATTGCCTGTAATAATTTATGAATGTGATGTGTTGACATGTTTACTGTGTGCATACATTGAGCTACTTCAATAGCTGGATTGTCAAGACGTGTACCCAGGAGAGAGAAGATGGATCCAGGCATACATTTTTGAGGAAACACTTGGGAAGAAAAGCAAGCGCCCTTCACTGTGATGTTTTGGCTGGGCCCCTGCTAGGCTCGCTGGAGAGATTTCCCTGTGAGGAATGTGGGCGCCTGGAAAGCAAGACATGAAAGACCCCAGAGAATTTAGAGAGAACCACTTAAACAGAGGTTTTTGAAAGCACGACTTTCAAGGGGTCAAAAGTGCTCAGATCTGTAGATGTTTAATTTAGTAGACGTTGGCAAGACTACAAGATAAAGTGGATGTGAAATATTTTTTAACCAACCCGCTTTAATTCAATGGTTAAATGGCTCTTCTGTTTTAAAAACATTTGGGTCATTCAGAAAGGCTGAAGGTCTCTGTTCTCATGTACATGTGTGAGCTTGGAGAATGCACGGGGTATGTAGGCTGGAGCTTGCCGTAAGCGTGTGAGAATCAGATTATCCCATCCATGGAAAGGTAAAAGCTCAAGGCCTGACGTAAGCAGAGGGTAAGTCAGAAAGACCACTGACAGCCAGAGACACAGCAGTAACCATAACACCACCATCATCTTTCTTATAAGTCCTCACACGTAATTCTATTAATGACTTTTATTAAACATTTAAGCCTTAGCATTCAAGTGATTAATATTTGTTACAAAAAAACTGTCCCATTAACACAAAGTACAAGCCGAAACAAAGTTAATGAGCCCTAATACTTTCAGGATAATTCAAAGTTTAAGGGCGTTATTAACAAAAATAGAATAATGAAGAGTGGAAAAAATCCAGTTTCATTGTCCACCAGAGAACATGAGTTTTATCCTTTCGGTTCATAAAATCAAATCTATTGCTCAAGTGACTCTTACACTGTTATTAAAGTAGTACAAGAACACATATATGTGCATAATTAAGTACCCCTATGTGACCATAAAAGGTCTGGCTGTCCGTGGGGAATGCGAGTGGGACTTGATTCATAAACACGGAAGAGGGAATGTTATTACCATAATCCCCCTGTATTTCACTACTTTCTCTGAGGCTCAGCCTCACGTGGTGGAGTGGTCAGGGGTACAGCCCTGGAAACAGGAGTGTTTTGGTACAGGGTCTGGGCTGTATGCCTTGTACATCTGAGAATCCATAGTAAATTGGCCCGGAAATGCATAGGTGAGTATTTGTCCTGTGAAAATTTTAAGTATAACTCAAGTCAGGCACACAAAAAAACTAAGGCACTAGGTATATTAAGCACATCTGGAAATTTATATGAATATTTTTTTATTTGTGTTCTGGCTTCGGACTGTCAGATACGAATGGCAAACGGGTAAGTAGAAAAAAAGTCACTGACATCTTCCTGACCTTGAAAACATGTGACCTGGATTAAAGCACTGGCATTTTTATCTTTGTGCTCAAATGAAGAGACTAAACACGTTCAAGAAACAAAAAGGGCAAACAGCACAGCTACAGCTCCTCCTTGGTAAATAATCACATGGTGCTACAGCAAGTCCTTGAAGAGACAGAGGGGTTTGATAGCAGGACCTACAGCTACTTTGTAGACGCAGTCAAGCTCCTTTGGAGCTGCCTCCCCCGTGGGACTGGAGCCCTTCCCAAGAGGGATCCCTGTGGCAAAGTGCCTCTCGTCTGTCTGTCCCCGGAGCAAGCACCGCCTTGTGCCAGCAGCAGAGAGGAGGCGGCAGGGACATTTTTTCTTGAGGTAGGAGAAGAGCCGCCTGTGCCCCAGGGCTGCTCTGGGGGCTGTAAGCTCTTGGGCCAAGAGGCCAGAAATAACCCAGGAGCTGCCAGCTGGAGAGCCCGGATTTACAGACTCTCCGAGAAAGCGAGGATTAATGAAAAACTTGAGACAAAATGGACTGACGTGGACACGGGAAAACGTTCTACAGCATAAATCATAAATTCTCCCCCGTTTGGAGAGAGGTAAGAATTTCATCTCCATTAATTTCATCCGGCAGACACAGACAACAAAGCAGCTCTCTACATGGGAGAGTTAACAGGGCTAAGATTGATACGGAGAGACAAGATGCACTTGGAGACATAGGAAAAATGCATCTCTGAGAAAAGTTTCCACTATTAATATTTTTCCCTTGCAAATGTGGGTCTTCTAAACCACTCTTTTCTTTAGGAAGGATCTAAATGAAGAGGAGGTGGGAAGTAGAGCTACAAAGCATGTAAGAAAGTCTCAAATACGTGAGTGGGAGGAAGGAGGAAGAAATGAAAGAATAATGAAGCTTGCATCACTGGGAGCAAACAACAGAAGAAGGGAAATGCACGTACTTGTGGCTAAATTTTGCAGGAACTTAGGCTGAGGTTTGAAGCCGCTGTGGTTAGCATAGATACAGGCACAGAGTAATTCAGACGACCTGATCAAAGGACAAAAAAACGCTACTACTGATTTCATTAGGAAAATTACCTGGCTTAGAGTTAATGGGTAAGCACAGGAAAAAATGCCGCCTTTATAACCTTGGTATGGAGTAGCCCTGCAAAGGGTAATTGTCACCTGCAGTGTTTATGATGCCGTTCGGGGTTTCCTTGAATGGCGCCAAGATTTTGCCTTTCGTGGACACTCCTGTTGGCATCTGCAGGATTTCCACATGTGGTGATGTTGCAAGCAGATATTCACATTTTTAAAAACAATTAATAGATGTCTTGTTATTAATATGGTGCCCAGGGTCCCCAGCTCTAACCGCATCGATAGCTGAGCCCAAATGCTCAGCTGTTCTTGGGGTGTTTTCATCAAAACTAAATGAGGTGTTTCTACTTCAAGACCATCTCCAGCGGCTGCCATGCCAATGGCTACACATCTGAACTAGGAAACAAGCCTGGAAAAGGATGCTGGGGTTGGGTTTATTCTGCGCCTTCCGATTTTTTGTCAGTGTTAGGTGTTCAGTGAGCAGGGCTGCGCCCTCCTGCTGCAGTCCTAGGCGTATTGCAGAGCAGCCGGTAGCAAACTTTCCACCGAGCAGAACGAGGGACCTGTGTGTCTTACGCAGGAATCCTGTGGAATGGGAATGCCTCTGTCCCCATGTCACCAAAACCACCTATAAAAGGGAAACTGTAACTTTGCTCAGAAGACTCCAGGGTTTTATATTCAGTTTGGAATAAGCCGAGCCCATCCATCCATTGAAGAGGCGAGTGTCAGGGAATCAACAGGAGGTTCTGGACATCTGCACAGCCAAGCAGTGCCCAGGGATACAGCTAGGACCAAGGTGGGGGCAGGGAGAAGTTTCATGCCAGCAATTTTCACGAATGAAAGGACCGAGCTGCTACTTCAACCCATGCTGGCTTTTCAAAATCCATCCTGAGACAGCAAGAAAAAAGGGGCAGAGGAACGATGTTTCCACTCCCTTCTACCAGTAAAGCTGCATTTGATACAGCTACAGAAAAACATTCCTTTCTTTTTTTCCCGATCTTATCACCAACATTCAGAGTTGCTACTTTTTGTACACTGTTGACCTCCGAAGGTTGCAATATGCTGGTGCAGAACCTGGGTTTCCTTGTGTCACTCCCACACACAAGCGCGTTGGGTGTGGGGTTGGGAGCCCTGTACTGTTGAGTAGCGGAATTTGGGTAGGCTGGAAAAAGGGTTGGCAGGACACAGCTCTCATTCTGCCCTCTGTCCAGACTCAGTGTCAAGGAAAGGATGTATCCCTTGGCAAAAAAAATATCTCATCCCATCCCATCCCATCCCATCCCGAACCAGTCATTCCCACATTATGGCAAAATAAATCTAAAGGGGTAAAGCTAGGCTTTTCCTATCATCACTAGAGCAATCGCATGTACCTTGAGTTGTCACTCTATAAGGATTGGTTGGAGAAAGGTAAATTTACAGTGAATAATTAAATGCCCTTTAGAGGCTTGACAGTTCCCCGGGTGCGTGGCAGTGCTGGTGGCACCCGCTCCCTCTGGGACCCTGCCAACACTTGCACTCAGGGAGGGGTCCCAGTTCAGCCCAAAGCTCCCTCTCCCCTGCTTTCATGGGAGCCAGGCAGGGGAGGCAGCGGGAGGAGGCTGGGATGAGGGCTGCAGAGGGGTAGAGGGGCGAGGAGGAGGAGGAGGCGGCAGGGTGCACCCGCGGTACTGCAAGCTCTCCCGGCATGGGGGAGTTTTCTCTGTTTTCAACTGTAAAGAATACAGCATAACGAGGTGCCAGGCCCCGGCTGGAGCTCCCGGCGGGTAAGACGCTAACAAAAATAACAGTTTTGTTTCTGCACGTCTCAGCCTTCAACACGCACAAGTCCGGCTCCAGTGACACGAAGGTCGCCCACAACGCGACGGCCAAGGCAGGCGGCC
>VYZM01012815.1:98874-128956 GCA_013398915.1 Dromas ardeola
CGGCGGCGGCTGCAGCCCGGGCCGGGCGCCCCGCCGCCCCCTTGCCGTGCCGGCGGCTCTGAGACCCGCGCCCGGGGAGAAGCCGCTCGGTGCCTCACGGGCTCCGTCTGTGCCTGCGCCCGGGTGAAGGGCATCCCCCGGCAGGGCCGGGCTGTCGGAGCCGCCGGGAAAGGGCTCTTCTGGTTGTCAGGTCGGCCCCCGTTTTGCTCCCTGTGCTTCGCTCCGAACTTGCCCGGAGTTACGGTGGATTCATCCCCCGGCAGTACGTGCGTGTGTCGCCGCACGCCGGAGAAGGATTTCCTCGTTAACCGGCCGGCCGCGCGGCGGTCAGTTGTTATTTACGTTATCAAAAACCCGCCCGTGAAAAACCTGTTCGCGCGGCTGCTCTTCGCCGCCCAGTTTGCCGAAACTTTAATTGCGGCAGGCGACGTCGTACCGTGGGGCCGCTTACGTCAGGGCGGACCGTTACTCCGGTGGCATCACGGCGTCCCTCGCGCCGGGGGGGCTGCCGCCGGTTCCGCGGGCTGCATCAGAAACAAAAATGAGCGCTGGGAAGGAGTTTGTGTGGTATTAAAAAAAAAAACAAACAAAAAACAAAAACAAACCCCAAAACCAAACAAACCGCCCATGTGGCGGTGACTGTTACGGGCACGGTAAATCGGGCAGCGAAACCCCGGGTTTCTCCAAGCGTGGCCCCACGTTATCAGCCAGTAAACAGCATAAACCCTGATCGCTTTGCAGCCGAAAATATAAGGCCGTGCAGCCCTTGGCTGCCTAAGCGTTACGTGTCATTAAAGTCGCTCTCTTGGAGGAGAGGGACTGTCCCAGGAGCTGTAAAATCTATAAACACTTTTCTGATTGGTTTAAAAATTTAGACACAGGAAGCGGATGGTATCTAATAACAGACAAGTGGAGACACTGTTGTCATGGAAACTGAGAAGACTACCCCCCCCCTCCCATTTATTTAAAAAAAAAAAAAGCAAAAGAAAAAAAAAAAAAAGTCTGCATATCATCAGAAATGCCTGCAGACCGCCTTGGCTGCTGTTGCCTTTCCCACAGCATCTGTTGAAACCTGAGAACGTGCCTGTCAAATCAAGGTCATTTTACAGTAAAACCCCGCGCCGCTGCCTCCCCTCTTTTCCTCTCCGGACGGTGTCCCGCACTTTCCACCCATGGAGGAGCTGGGGAGACACAGCCCGCCTGCCCTGCGCCCACCGGGATGCCCTCCGCACTGGGGGCATGGTGGGCGTCCTGCCCCAGCCCGCGGGAGGCTGCTGCTGGGAGGCCTGAGGAAAAAGGCTCAAAGCAGAATGATTAAGGAGTTTTTTAAAAAATTAGTAGTAAGGGATGACTTTTTTTTTAATCAGATGACCAGGCCATGTTTCTTTTGGTGGGAAGCTATGGACCTGGGAGAGAAAGCTGGGATCGATTAGATCTCCCTCCCTTCCTCCTCGTTTCGAAGTTGTATTAAAATGTAATGATGTGGGCTTGAATATTAAGGCCGTTTCACAACTCTGCCTCACCTGCAAAGAGAAACAAAAAAAAGAAAAAAGGAGGCAAATGGCTACGGGGGAACCCTGTGCAATTGCTTTTAATAAAAAAAAAAATAAAAAAAATCACCATTTGGTAATAGTGCGTTATTAGAGGACAAAAGCAGAGATACAAGAATAAAATATACTTCATTACTGATGAATGCAGCAAGAGAAAATCAGACTATTATTGTGGTAAATTGAAGTTTTAGTTTGCTGGACTATTGAAAGTTTATTGTGTGTGAAAGGAGAGAACTATTTTGCTTTTGGAGCGGGAGAGAAGTATTTCACAGCAAACTCACAAGAAAGGTTTTAGTGCTTTTGCTTATTTTCTTGGGCAGCAGCCGTTGATTTCAGATGTTTATGACAGAGATGTCTTTGAGTATTCACTGCATCTTCTCCGAAACCTTTCATTTTGTTGCTCCCTTTAATCTTCATTTTGCAGTGACCAAGCTGAGAAAAAGCACTTGAGTGCTTCACCCACTGTATAAATCATCACTTTGAAACCTTAAATGACCAGTCTGACCTCTCTTGCCTCTTTGCTTGCATATTTCACTTTTTGCATTATTACTTCTTAAGAAAACCAGAGCGGCTCTGGTGGATCGGGAGGTAAATCCTGCAGGGCGCTGAGGCGAAGGCGCTCAGCCCCCTTTCCACCCACACCTTTGGATCTCCCCATCCCAAAACCCCAAGGCTTGGCTTTAAAATCTGGCTGTGGGCAGAGCAGCCGAAAGGGATGGCAGAGCTGGTGGGAGCAGCGCCTGCTTCTGCTCCAGGAGTCCCCCTTGGGATGGCACCGGGGTGCAGGAGCTGGGACCTGGGCGGTTGCGTGTTTAATCCAGCTCACGTCTGATTAGCCAGGTGCTGCTTTTAATTACTGTGGAGTTCAAATGGAGAAAGTTTGGCTTGGTAGCGAAAGTGTGCATGCTTCTAGAAGCGAATTTCCTGTTGTCGGGAGCACCCTTATCTGCAGGAAGGTTTGCCGGCAGGAAGTGTGTCAGTTACTTGTTTTTACGCAGTGAAGGAAATGAGCTGGATTGGGTATTTTCTAGATTTACCCTTCATCGTCCTCCATGTGTGTGCTACTCTGTTTATCTCTGGTGGTTTTAGTTGGTAAAAGTTTTATGATGTCAGTCATTCCCGAGGGAAATGCGAGAAGTTAAATGCTTCTATTGTCCTCCCATTTTTTGCTGTTATAGAAAAAAAAAACCACCCCACCAACCCCTCTGGGCCATATTTTCAAAAGTATCCAATTTGCAATTTATACCTTTTGAGACTCATTAATGATACTCAGATGGGCTTCCCCCCCCCCCACCTTTAGCATGAAAGATCAAAAAATGCACCAGTTATTTTACTAATGGGAGCAGTCCTTATACTTCTGAACTGCCTTTCATCGTGGATCATAAATCACTTTAGAGAAATTCATTTTTTAACATCCACACAAGTTTTATGAGCATAGGAAGCTGAAACGTAGCATTTCACATGGTCTGCCCAAGGAGCAGAGCTGGGAGTCAGATTAATTGCCCCTTAATTAGCAATTGCTAATGGAATAAAACTTTGAAAATGTGTCTGCCTTTTCTCAATGCGCCAATGCAGCGCGTATGTTATTTGGGATGTGGGGTCAGGGGTGAGAATATAAGCAGCGCTTCCAGAAAATGCCAGTCGCTTACTGGTCCCCGTCCAGCCTGGCGTGGCTGGGATGCCAGGTTGGAGGCTTGTAACATCAGACACAGCTTCGGAGGAAGGTCCAGAAGAAAGGTGAGGGCTGGGGTTTAGGTTGTTGTGTTCCAGTAAGCAGGGAGGTTCAGGGAAATTAACATTATTTCTCCGATGTCCGCTCACGACGGAGTATTTATGGCGTTAAGCTGAACTTTCGCAGAGGGTTTTGAAGAGGAAACATGGAAAAGTTACATAAACTTGTAAGAAGCTGCCTGGCACGCTGAGTGGCTTCAAGTAGTGATTTTTGGCATAGGAGATATCTTGGTGTTAGGAGCCGCTCCTGGCAGAAGGGGCTGCCGGGGCTGTCCAGAAGCCTAACCTGGGCTGGAACGGGACTGTCCTGGCTGATGCTGGAATTTGCCAGTTCGTGACTTCAGACATAACACAGTGCAGCATGACTTTGGCCACGATTTTGAAATATTTCTAATGAAACCGCATTTGGCTTGTTAGCTGCTCTTACGGCTGAGCCAAAATAAAACTGTAACAAGAATAATGAGGGAAAAAAAAAGAAAGGACCTCAACAAAACAGCATTTCATTTAACTGTAAAAATTACGGCCATGTTTTTTCAGAAGTGATCAGCTGCTTCTGGGAAACCAGCTTGAAGCTGTGGAAGGCAAGGCAGTTTTTGGGAAGCAACTCCCTCCTGGGCTTTGGAAATCCTACTCCATTTAAGGTGCCCGAAGTTCAGTTGCCGAGCATCAGGACAACTCCAACCCTCCTTAACTTCGCTGTAACACTTTAGGTGCCTTTAGCAGTCTTGGGACTTTTGCTTGGTCTGGACTGACGCTGGTTGTCTAGCCTAAGGTGTGCACCTTGGCTGCCTGCGTAGCCCATGAAGGAGCGAGGCTCCCTGCGCCCCGGCTGTCCCCCTCGGGGATGGGATAGCCCTGCTCTGGAGATGGCTGGTGAGAGGGGTCTGGGGAATGGCTAAAACTCACCACGGCTGGACACATGACTTCCAGCTGGTTCAAGTCGTGTAGGACCACCCTCGCGTTAGCCCAGGCGCTGGTGGCCGCTTGCTTGCCAGCGGTCAGTTTTTCCCCACCTCTCTCGGGGAGGAACAGAAGTAACTTCTTACACTCTTTCAAAACTCCCCCTAAAACTCATCTGTCCCGTGATGTCTGCAGAAACTGGACAGGCTAAGTCTGCTGGGGTGAAACATCTGCCTGTTACGTTGGATGGTGTTTTGTTGCTCTTTCCTTTTATTTCTCTGTCTGTAGTCTAAGAGTCTCTTTGCTGGAGATGGTCTTTGTCTGTGTCAGCACTGACTGCGGGACAGACAGACAGACAGACAGCAGAGCTGTGACCCGTGGTCAGGGTTGGTAGGTGCCACTGAATGGAAAGATCTGCCTAGCTGTTTGATACTGTAGGTTTTTTCCCAGCATTAGCAGGAAATTATATCAGTGCTAGCCAGTATAATAAAGTTTCCAGCACTGGGTATTTTTACCTTTTACTGAAAATAGGTTAAAACCAAATAAAAATAGGTGTTATTTAAGGAGTGGGATGGTTTTGGCCCACACCAGCTTCTCCCTTTGCCCACCTCCCACGTGCGGGGTTGTGGTGGGACCCTGTCGGTGAACTCCGTTTGCTGAGGCTGAGTGTGAGGTTCCCCGGTGGGAGCCTAATTACAAAGCACTTACCTGCCACCTGTTCGCTGATACAGCCCACTCACGATGTCTGGGCACGCTTATTTTTGTTGCAAGGAAAATAGACCGGACTTCCTAACAGAGGGGGCTTTACGTACAAGGCAATCCAAGTTCGATTCTGGAAAGCGTTTCACAGAGTGGCAGCTTTATTGGAAATTGCTTTTTTTAGTGTCTTTCTTTGCCAGACCCTGCGCCCACCCCGCTGAACCGAGCGGTGGCCTCGCGTCTCCTGTGACCCTGCCTCCCATCTCCAGCCCCTGGCAGCTCTGCGGCTCCCCGGTACAGAGTGGCTTTTTGTCTTTTTTTTTTCCTCTCAGGCTTTGTAGAAAGGCCAACCTTTTCCCCAGATAAAGTTGGCTTTTGGCACATCAAGCAGATGCGAACTCCCTAGCCTGACCCGTCCTTGCAGAGCCACGCTCGGTGCTACTCCCCTCTGGAAGATCTTCTCGTTACCAATTTAATTGCTGGCCGGGCTTGCTGTGGAAAGGAGCAGAGGCTTTAGAGGGGTTAAGAGAGGTTATTAGAGATGGGAGGAAGCTGAAGGTCTGACCCATCCCGATTTAACCGGATTCAATCTCATTTTACCCCCAACTCCAGCTTGTTTTGATCTGGGTTTTACAGTAGATCATTTGTAGAAGCTACCCAATTAATATGTTAATTTTAACACCAGATTTTGTAAAGCTTTTTTTGTTGGTGGTGGAGAAGGGATCCAATTGTTTTGATCCTATTTTTATCATTATCTTCACTGAGTTTTTCTCACTCTCTGCTTTGCAGAGAGGAGCAAAATTTTAATAATTCACTAATACACTTTCACTTCATTAACATTTTATCATTGTGGCATTGTGCATATGATGAACTCAGTACTCTCATGAAGGGCCTGATCTTGCCCCCATACTCTCACATCACTCCAGGTGTGGAAAACCCAAAAAGCAGCTGCTGTTCTGCATTTTGGAAAGAGCTTTTCTCTTTTTCCAGTAAAGTGAACAAAACATGCAAGGTTTTTTGTTTGTTTCTTTTTTGTTTGGTGGTAGTTTTTGGTTTTTCACAAAATGGAAACATTTATACAAAGACAGCAGTGATGGTTAAGTTGGGAGACACTAATCGCCAAGCCCCCAGCCACTACAAGATTTAATGGTGTGGTCTAGAGAGCGTGAAGACACAGGGTGTTACTGTGGTATCGTTTGTGTCATTTTACACTGCGGCATGTTTGGTTCAAGCAGGGATTTATACTGGTATTAAAATGGTTATGAAAGTTTCAGGTGCCTTTCCTGGGACAGCACAGTGCTTGGCATTAGGATGGCACAATGAAGAGGGAACGCTTCATGTAATCTTGGTGATTAAGTGCATAAGTTTGTAGGTGTGTGCCCACGTTCTGTTAAACAAGTACTTCTTAATTGTGTCCTAATCTGACATTGGGTGTTGAATTTATGTGGCAACTTTTTTTTTTTTTTTTAGCATCAAATAAACCTCTGAATTAGTGCATGATTTATTACTGCTAATTAAATACTGTTAGCACACCAAATTACATCAGGCATATTCAGAAGGCCTAAGAAGCCAAGCATGGCTGAGGAATGTAGAATGGGTGGGTACAGGAGGCTTGAGAGTGGAAAGGAAACTTCTGGGTTGTGAGCAGCAGAGAACTAAGGGCCAGGTAAGAATTTCAGGAGGTTACTTGTATTGAAAAGAGCGTGGCTGTTGGGAGACCGGAGGACAAGAGATCACACTAATAAATACAGGAGATATTGAGGGACCTGGCTGAAGGTTTTTACTTGTCAAATAGAAAATATTTGCTTTTAGAGGCGCCAGGACAGAAACTCATCTCTTGTAAATTGGTTTAATGCCATTGGAGTTAGTGGAATTACACTGACTTGCACCAGCTGATGGTCTGCCCAGTGGTATTACAAGAAGAGTGAAGATGTGAAGGATGGGAGAACTGGAGGAGGTCATAGGCCTGAGCAACAGGGAGGGTGGAAGTTTGTTCAGAAGTGAGAGAGGCTGGGCAAGAGAGGGGGTTTGGTAGGAAAGATCAAAAGGTCCGTTGCAGCTATATTGAGTTTGATTTGACGACAAGATGCCCAGCCAAGAGATGTCAGCAAGGCGGGCTGAGTGATGGGCTTGGCTGGAGAGGAGAGTTGGCAATGGAAAAGTGCATTTCTCATTGGCACGGCAGTGATTGGTGTGTCAGTGAATAAGATCATGCACAGGGCGAGGAGGAGGCGGGGAAAAAAAAACCCAGACGAGGGCCACAGCAGGAGCCAGGGGAAAAATAAAAACGAGCCAAGGCCACAGCAGGATCCAGGGGAGAGGAGGTGGAGGTAGAGAGCAATCACTAGACCAGGACGAGGAGGGCCAGAAGACGGCGTCTTACGAAGCCAAGGCGATCTAGAAGGAGGAACGGAACGAACTTAACAAATATTATTTAGGGTTGAAAAGAGAAAGGCAAAAACATTGACTTCTTTAGAGGCATGAACCGTCAATAACGTCTACTACAATTAGTAAACTCTGAAAAGCCGAGCTATAAATAAACTACATCTTAACTGGTATGTCTAATTCATATTTTTTTTCCTGTCTTCTGTTATGGCAGAGTAGTCTCATGTAGTGGTGCAGCAGACCTGAATGTCCTGGGGATGGTTACGGGCAGCATCGCTAATAGATGGTGCTGCTCCTCGCCTCGCTCTTCTGGGGGGGCGAAGTGGCCACGTCAGCCCTGCTTTACCCCAGGGACCTCCAGCTGGGCCCCGTGCCCAAAGCAGTCGATGGGTCCCCCCCAGGTCTGCCAACGTCTGGGGGGAACAGGGATGGAGTGGGGTGAAGAAGGTCTGAGGAAAATCTCGCAGCTTCAGCTTGTCTTCTGACCGAGTGGGAGATCTCGCTGTGGATGTTATTTCGCCATGGAGTCACTTTGTGCGAGGAGGAAGAAGACGCAGGCTGGGAAAAAATGAGGAAAAATGTGGAAAAAATGAGGAAAAATGTGGAAAAATGAGGAAAAATGTGGAAATTAGGCATGTGCGCTGGGATGGTCACCCTTGTTCACAAGCAGGTCTTGTTACTGGAGCAGCTGCAACCCATTTACAGTCCTGGGGCCTGCTGCAAAGACTGGAAACGGCCTGACTAGAAATGAGCCTGGCTTAATTGTACCAAGACAAGAAAAATTAAAAAAGCAGTTTCAAAAGTGAAAAGTAAAGTGTGTTTTAAAAATCCTTTTGGGTTTTGTAAGCCGTTTCTGAAGGGTGGGGACATTCCCGTTCCCAGTTTGTGACGCCGGTCTCCCTGTCCAGCTCCTCAGAAGCAGCCAGCCTGGGCCGGGAAGTCGGTCTCTTTAGAAACAGAAGATGTTTTGGCTTTCCAAGAGGAACGATTCCTTTCTTTTCTACTTGTATCAAAAGCACGTGTTGCTGTGATTGCGGCAGTTTGAGAGGGGAAAAAGCTGAGCGTCTTGAAGCTAAAATAGTTGAGAGATGACTTCTGGGGAAAAGGAGGAGGGATGTGGAGGGCTGGCCTGGTTTGAGGTAGAATAGGACCAATTGTCGGTAATTTTACTTTCCAGTTAAGTCTCTTCTAACTAATTGCACTCTCTGAAATTAATGGCGAATTCTTTTTCAGACAATGTCTGCTTCCAGAGTGATAAGACCTGATGCTTATAATTAATACCAAGGGATGGTGTGCGGAGAGGCTCCTGCTGATACTTATTGCCGTAACAACCAAGGTCAGGTCACTTTGTGATGTGCCCCGTCGGGGGCCAGAGGCAGAAGAGCGTAGAGGGGTCTCACCTGTGGGGAGGAGCGGACAGGACAGGTGACCCAAAACCGACCAAGGGGGTGTTCCATCCCATCTGCATCATGCTCAGTATAAAAGCTGAGGGATCAAAGGGGTCGGGCTCTTTCTTCAGTGGCCGGTGTCGAAGGAGGACTCTGTCTGTTCGTCTGCCTTTGATCCCAATCCAGGCGTTCCTGAATCCAGATCTGGAATCCAGTTCCCATCCGTTGCTGAGTCCAGTCTGGGACTTTCCCAGTGCGTGATCGTCATCCTGGGAGTTTGATACGGTTTTGTATGTATTGTATATATTACATTATTTTCTTACTGGTATTATTATCTTTTTATTAGTAGTATGTTATCAAAGTAGTTTCAGTTTTCTTTTTCAACCCGTAAGTCTCTCTCCCTTATTCTCTCACCCTTCTCTTTTTGGGAAGGGAGAGGGGTTAGAGAGAGCATCTGTTGTTCGTTTGGTGCCCAGCCCAGCCCAAACCAGGACAAGGGCTCAGAGGCATGGTAACGGGATGCGAAGCCCCTCGCCACGCGTCACTCAGGTCAGGTATCTCCAGAAAGCAGCACTTACCCTCAGGGGCTCGTGCCCGCTCCTGGCCCCATGCAGCCTGCGGCAAGTTGAGGACCAGCGTGAGCTCAGGTGGTGGCCTTACTTTGGTTCCTCACAGGCTGATAACCAGGCTGCGCGCCCTCAGAAATCACTGATGGCAATTAAAGACCGTGACTGTAGGATCAGGCTTCCCAGCAGATCGTGCCTGTGCCATCAGTTTGGAGGGTTGTACAAAAGTGTTGAAGAGATGCTGTGGATGAGGACGGGGCCAGGCACAATTATATAGCCCTCAAATCCCTTATTGAGGGGATAATTTCACAGTGCTAGTAGCAAAGGCTTTTTTACCAGAAAAGCAGTGTTATCTTTCGTCAGGGGGCTTCATGAAACAGCCTTTGCTGTGTTAGTGATAAGAATAGTATCGGTCTTGCCCAGTTGCCCTTTCTCCCTGAGAGGGTTATGTCCCAAGCTGGTGGACTCTGCCCACTCCCCGTGTGGGCTGCACTTGGTTTATTCAAACCATGCTTTTTTGTGCAAAGTGCTCTCTGCTCAAGTGAGGGTGCCTGTTCACGGTGTGACGTGGGCAGTTCAGGAATTGCTTTGAAATCTGGACCAGGATTTTTTTTTCTGTTAGTAATTTTCATTCTGAATTTGTGTTCAGTCTTGCTTACTACTATTAGCTGCTGCTAATTGTGTGGGGGTAAGAGCTGGGACCACAGAGCAGCAGGGATCCCAAGCACCCTGCTCTGTTGTAGACCTAGTGTGTAAAAAAGATTATTTTTTTTTCTGACTCTGAAAACCTACAGCCTAAATAAGGTATTTGGAGCAAAAATTACTCCAGTGTAGAAGTCTCTACACCAATATAATTATTTGTCCTGCTTTTGTGTTTCACAAGCTTTATTTAAGTTCCTGTCACCTGCTAATAATATATGAACACTGGGGAAATTTGGAGGGTATGCACAGTATTATTGGCATTTCTTGAGCAGCTGCTACTGCCCTGCTTATGTTCAGTGGATTTCTTACTGTCAAAAACAGTTTCAGCACATGAATGCATGGGCAGGAAACCGCGTAAATATTGATTAATATAGACAGAAACTGCCTTTCCATCTCCCGCTCATTCAAAACAGCGACGACAAAGTCAGGCAGCAGGATTCAGCTCATGGGCTGTTGAGAAGAGCTTGTTTTATTTCAGAAGTAGAGCTTTGTTTTGGTGGAGATGAAGCATTCCCAGGTACTAGTGCTGGGAATGAAGCTTTTGTTCCCAAACTCAAGGGACAAGAGGTTCAGCCCAGGTGCAACATCTGGAGGTGAGGAAACGCCTTGACTTCTACAAGTGCTGAAGCAAGCAGCATGGCACTTTGGAAAATCTAGCCGGTTGTTCCTTCAGGTGCCAACGTGGGCATGAATGCTGGCAAAAATTGAAGCTTGTCCCTTTTCATGCCAAAATCTATTGACTCTGATTGTCGTAGCTGATTTCAATAATGATTTTGCCTGAGCAAATAGCTCAGTATTTGATCACATAGATGGTTTATGTTTAAAGTCCACCTGCATGTGTTCATGAGGAGCTCCCGTGGGATGCAGTGGCGGTTGCATCTGATTTTATGGATGCAGAATTTGATGCTCCGTTGCCGTCATTGATATAGTGACGGTGATAATGGTTATTATTAGTTTGTATTCCAGTCGTAGGTAAAGAGTGTTAATATTTGGCTCTTCTCCAGACATCCTCGCTCTCTCAGGTGCGTTCTCCATTGGCACCAAAGGTGATTTATGTGAGTATTCCCACTCTGGCAGTGTGAGTGATGCACATACGGCTCTTTGGAGCCAGCCGATGAGAAGACGTCTTTATACACAGATACGCTGCAACATAGATTTATATTGCTGTAACCAAGAAATCTATATCTTGTTATGAACAACACGCAACATATTACTTGTTTGTGCAAAATTCAACGCTTCACCAGCCAATGAAACGAGGAGCAGAGGGCCGAACTCAGCCCCCTGGGCGCAGCGTATTGGCCTTTTCTGACTTGCAGACCCTTAAGCCCATAGACTGATCTTGAAGTCTTGTGGCTACGGGAGCGAGGGAAGATGGGTTGTCAACACATTAATCTTGTGGTGATAAACTCTGATGTTTAATGGCTGAACCCAGGTAGCAGCCTTTCCCTGAGTTAGCGTACTCCTCAGGTCCCTTTCTTGGCCACTGTGCTTTACAGAAATGCAAGAAACTAGTTGTCTTTAAATTTAATTGGCTAAACCTATGAAGGAGGAGACAGACAGACAGACAGACGTGGGCAACAGGATGATCGAAGCCTTTTTTAATAGCCAATAAAGCTAACCCTCTTCCCCTAAAATGCCTAAGTAGCAGCCTAAAGACCTGCTTTGTCTATGAGCTGCAGAAGAAAACATGGTTAGATTACAGAAATGCATGTAATAAGTTTATTACAATGCGTTAATTACCACTGCCAATAGTTATCCTTCATTATTAAAGCAACTTCCTGCAAGATAAAATAATGAAACATACATTTTCATATATCTTTGTCAGTCAGAAGCCCAAGAAGGGATTCGTGTTCCACTTCTATCTTGTGGAATTAAAGTGATGCAACTCCGCTGAAGTCAGAGGTGGATAGCTGGGGAGAAGGCAGCTTCCTTTTTCACTAGAGAGCTTTAATGCAACATTGTTTTATCTCTGCACATTAAAGTTAATAACACAGCAAGTGTATTTTGAAGTTAAGTCTTTCTAGGATCTCTATATGTTAAATAACTGCGAACAAACTTTATAGTCACTCTGTAGGCCCTCACGATATATCATTTTGAGCTGCCTTCTATCTGTTACGTTTTATCTGCCTGCAAAATCCATTTCTAATTCTGGCCATATCTCCTTTGCGATCACTTGCCAGAAATCTATTCCCAGGATTCTCCTTATTTTAGTGAAATATCTCTGCTTCAGCACCTTTCCCAAGGTGGCTGATCTAATCACGGCACTATCAGTTATCACTTCTCATTTCCTTTGCTAGCTCTGTCAAATGCAGTGCACAGCCTAACAAAGTGACATTCAAATACTCCCGATGACCAAAGCTATTTCCCTCTCTTTTACTCTGCGAAACTGGAATTGTATGTGGCTTCTTAAACACGTGCCCTTCGCTCCAGGAATGTGACTTGTAAAGCGCACTGTGGGAAGAGTTAGTATTAAGCAGATGAAATAGCTGCCTCTTTATTTATCACAGGTAGGTTCCTTTATAGTGACCATCTGGATATTAAACGCCACATCCCCGACCTCTTTTTTCAGGTAGAGGAGAGCAATGCTTCATTCCTGCCAACTGGCAAGAGAGTCCTACCTTGCCGTCAGAGAAATAAAATTTGTCACCTCGCTGTTCCTAACCTCCATTCTTGTCTGTTTAAATATACATATTTCTCTTTTAAATGTGAGTGTGACTGTCTGCAAAGGTCAGCGTGTACCAAACAGGGTGCTTGTGTTTCTCAAGTAAGGAGTCACCTACATAGTAGGATTCTCTATTAAGGCTAAATGTGGTTTCTATGGACACAGGTCCAGCAATAGCATCATTTTTTTTTCCTTGGGTGACAAACCTCTTAGTGTTATCTTAGATTGCTATCACAGACTCATACTTGTTTTAATAAGTGTGTGGCTGACTACTCCATCCGCTCTGGAAGATAAAGTTATCCACGTGCGTCCTCACAGCCCTTCCTGCTTTGCGCCATTTAACACATGCTGTCACAAGCCCTGCTTTGCTGCAGTCTCATTTCTCCATTGCTTTTTGCAAGGACTGAAGCTTAAATTTTGCTTTTTTGGAGAAAGCAGGGAGCAAGCTCTCACCAGACTGTCTATGAGCGTGGTGAGAGCCGTCTCCATGCACTGTCCTGGCTCCAGAGCAACACAACGTGCAACACTTGCATGGTGCTGGGAGTTCACCGTGAGTAGCACAGCCATGGATTTCTTCTGAAATCGTACAACCTGGGTTTTGGGGGTTTCCCCCCCCGACTATGTGAATCAAATAAACCTGTCTTGCAATCTGCAGCAGATCAACACATGTTTTCCCTGTAGCTTGTTACAGGTTGCAGAATTGAGTTTATTTGTTTCAGACAGCAATGGGAAAAATTAGTAAAACAGGTTTCAAGCTGACAAAATGAACCAATCCTTTTGTTGTTTATGGCCCAAGGTACAACACAAACCAGGTGCTCTGCGTTTCAGTTCTTTGGCACATATTTCGATGAGCCGTGTCACAGCCTGGCGAGCTTCCAGGGCAAGGTGTTTGCGGTCCCTCCTGGCTGTCCCTCGGATGCTGTCCCTCCGGTTGGCTGCAGAAGCGCAAACTGGGGAGCATCTGCCCTAACAGGGGATGGCAGAGTGAGCTTCTCTGTGTCCTTACGGCTAAATAGTAAGGAAGTCATCTAATGGCTTAAAAAGCTGCTCATTGTTGGTTTTTTTTTTTTTTTGCTAGCTATTTCATCGCTGGAGGAAGGTAGAGAAATCTGTGTTAAAATAATAATTAAATGCTGACAGTACTAAATTTCCACCCAGTGTGAGTTGGCAGCAGTTGCACACCAAAACATTAGGTCATTAAAGAAAAAAAACCCCCAACCTGATTAAATACCTCTGTATGTTTTTCTGATTAGCTGTTCTTAAAAAGAGCATGTGGCTGTAATAGAAGGGTGTACTTGACAGCAGCAATTGCTTTTTTGGGGAAAGGTAAAATACTCAAGTTTTAATCTGTATATATGTGTGTTTGAAAGGATTTCTTGCTGATCTTAGCTATGGGGATTTATATCTTACTAATCACCCATTTTTAAAAGCCACCACGAAATCTCCCTGCCAGGAAATATGTGAAATCCCTTCAATATTATGTTTCTGGAAAGAACAGTTAACAGTGACTAATGCACTCAGGGTTTTGGTTTTGGTCTCTTTTTCCTCTTCTCTGGCTAGACAGGGCTGATTTTGCACTTGGGAGCCAAAGAGCCGTGGTGGACCTTGCTGTAGTGTTGATGGTATTGAAAAACAATGAGGCTCAGGGGCTGGCTGCCTTGTGCATCCTGCAGACATGCAGATAAAAGGGTTTTTGCCCCAGCGAGTTGCTGTGATGGGGAGGTGCGTGAAGTAGGGTGAGGGTTCGGAAGGGGGAAAGGGGGTGGTGTTGGGAATGGAACCCCCTGTTTACCCCATGCCCACTCATGGCCAGAGGTCCACTGCTCTTAGAGGCAGGCTGAAGCTGGCGCTCTTGACTGTGTTTTATTAAAGCACTGTTGGCTGAGCAGACTGAAAAGTAAAAATTGTCAAAAGACGCATTTATAGGCTGCCACTTTTCACCACCTCTTTCTTCCTTTGGTGCACTCTACCATATATTTGCTCCAGCGTGCTCCACAGCAATGTTTTAGGGGCTGATACCTACAGCACACACATGTCTGGACCTCCTTCCAGATCCTCTTTGAGGGATGTTGCTGGAGCTAGTGAGGAGGGGAGGGGACTTGTGCCACTGCAGGAGAGTTGCGGCTGCTGCTGGCCCCGTGGGAAGCCCTGGGGCTTGAGGTGGGTCGGTGGGCTGCCGAGCATCCCCTCCCCGAGTGCTGGGAGCGTCTCTGAAAGCTGTATCACCTCTGTGGCCAAAACATACTTCCCAAGTGTATGCTGAGTGTGGAAGGACGTCCTGGCTGATGTGGCTCCTGCTCCCATCGTATCAGAGCAACTGGTGGTCGGTGGTGTCTGTATTACAGTGCCAGCCCTTTGAGGCACCACAGGGTCGTCCCTCCCTCTCCCCTCCTTCTGGCCCTTCCTTTCACACTTAAACTGAGGAACAGAAGGATTAACAGAAAGGTTTTGTAAATTATTTCAAACTGTTCTGTTGTTTGAAGATGTCGCGTTGGGTAATACAACCTTTTTGTTGTATTAATATACTCCTGTCCTGTATGCAGAAGTTGTCTATGAACAGTGGTCTCACAAACGTAATTTCTGCTACCTGAAAGATGTAGGGAAAAAGTTCATCTGAAGGGGTTCGAAGGAGGCTCAGCATCATGTGCTTACAGATTTACTTACCACTTTTGCTGGACTCTTTTAAGGGCAACTGGGATATTCATTTTTCCCCTGGGAGCTGTATAAGTTACATACTTTTTGTTTTTTCTTCACTATGCATTCCAGAAAGCAATTTCTCAGGAAGAGTGGTTCCAGTTTAATCTCCAGATTATCTGCTGTTTCTTTTTCCCTCAAGATAAAGCGGCTGACTAATGAGCTAACCCTGATTCAGGCAGAGCTGGGTACTATGTATGGGCATATGTGTCGGGATCCAGATTTTAGGAGTACTGCTTTAGGTTGCCCTGTTTCATCTGTGTAGGCTCAGCACATCAGTTAATTCGGAGGTGAGCACAGGTGCTCCAGCGAGCCTGGTCACTGCTCAGGAGTCTGGTCCTGAGCCTCCTGGAAACACCCCGGATGTGGAAAGCAGAGCAAAAGGCATATTTCTGCAAATGTTAGAGCGGTGAACTTTTTGAAATTAAATGCAGTGACCAAGAGCAAGAGAAAATTTTGGCACATATTTCTCTCCTGTATGAAGATGTGCCCAGCAAAGAACAGATGGGGTCAGGGGGCTGCCTGTGGTTGTCTGAGTCTCGGGCTGCCTCCATCCCTGCCCTGACCAGAGGCAGAGTGACCTGTTCTCACTTACTTCTGCTGCCCTTTCTGCCCTGAAGCTCCCACCTCAGTCACAGTCCTCCAGGGTGGCACGTGTGACGTGCCCTGGCTGGGGTGTCCCTCCACGGTGCTGCTGTGGGGGAGCTGAAGGCCCTCTGCATGGGGACGCTTTCTCATGAGAATTGGTCACCACTAAGCCTTAGTGACAGAAAGTGGCTCTGGGAGCCCGGCCCTCATATCTCCCAGTTCATTGGGTCCTTGTAGTAGTAGCACTGGGTTGCAACAAACTATTTCTCTGCTGACATTAATGCACTTGACCCTATAGAGTGCAAGGTAGCCAAGCAGTTACAGGCCATTAATCTCCAGTTGCTCTTGTTGGGTATTCTATTCATTAATCCAGGGCCAAACAGTGGTTTAGTTGTCAGTGTAGACCATGATAAGATTATTTTTTTTAGCTCCTGGTTAGTGCTGAGTTAGTATCTAGTTAGTAATGTTTGCAACTGTGTAGACAGATGCCCTCGAACTTCACCAGTCGCCGCACCAAAGCTGTGGCTTGGCGTTTCAGGACCAAGTCCTTTTAAAGTGCTTGGGTGGCTGGTTCGGTGAAAGCCGGCCACTGCTCGGGTACCTGTAACAGGAGCTGTTAAGTCTCCTACATAGTGCACCACGCAGCCTGAGGAACCCCAAGAGGCAGCTCCCAGAGAGCTCTTGAGTAACAGGGCTGGTTTTTCACTCTGTGAGCTCTTTAGCCACTACTGGGATGGAGGTGGGTTGCGTTATTTTAGTCCACATTCACACACTGATTTTATTGCCTCATTTTGCAGAGGAGGAACACTCCAGGCATCCCATGGCAGAAATTCCCCTTATTCTTGGACACCACCCAAGAGTTACTCGTCAGAACAATAATTGCTAAAAAAATAATGATGCTGAGCACCGACACTTATGGAGTGCTTTGATATGCCGGGCTGCGATGATTGTGTATAGAGGGGCATCCTTCTGTAGCTTGAATTGCTATAAAAGGCTTCAATAGCCTTTCGCTGGCAAACTGCTGGTAGCCGTAGTCGGGAGTTTGTCTGAGTGAGTTTTGCAAGCTCAGTGCCACCGTACACATATTGATCTGCGGCTGCTCCTGAGGTGAAAACTGTTTGTGTTCTAGTACATTAAGTTCTGCTTGCACCCTTCAGTACAGAAGTCTTGTTTTGAAAGTATAAGAAAAACAAGAAGAAAGAATGTTGAGATGTTTTAACAGAGCAAAAAGCATTTTCTTCCTACACAGTGCCATTTCAGAGAGGGAACAGCTTCTCCTCCAGTTCTGTTTTGGTCTAGGTCTCTCCCTTCTGAGATTTAAACATATGCTTGTATCGGTTCCTCAGCTGGTGTGTGTCTGTTGACATAGTATATCTACTGACATAATGCGCTTTCTGCGTTTACACCTGATGTTTTTGCTGTGTGTCTTTAAACTTAGCAGATTCCTCAGGTTTTAAACATGGTCCTTTAACAGAGCTGTAACATGGGGGCTTTGGGGTTTTTTGTTTTCCTGTGAAGGATGTTGCCATAATTGCCAATAGGAAAAGAAAAATAATAGAATGTTGCTTTTTATCCTGACATCTACAGGATTTCTTACGTCCCCTGAAGCAATTGCCCTTATTCAGCAGATGGGGACCATGAAGCTCCAGGTGGCTGGATATCACCTAGCAGTCTGTGGCACACCTGGAGCAAAATCCAGATGTGCTGGGTATCTGTGAAGTGTTGTCACTACAAGGCTGGCCCTTCCCTTGGGAAGCTGCCCTCAGCTGGGGGCAGGTCCATGCTGGTGAGGCACACAGCGTGCTCTGGCTTTGCAGCTGGTGCCGCTTCAGATCTCGGACAAAGTGGGGATTTCCGGAAGTGCGTAGGTAAAGCTGGAGCACAAATCCATTGAAAATCCGTGTGTGTCCAGGTGAGCGGCTAAGATCCCTTGCAAACCATCACTCTCCTCAGCAGGAGTGGAAAGGAGCACGTTTGGGAACTGTTGAGGCTGCTGTGCCTCAGGAGGCTTTGCTTTCAGATTTCGTTTTTGTGATTTTTGTCCGGGCTGAAATAGCATTTAGAAGATAGAGTAGCAACTTTAACCTCTTTTTAGGCCATCTGCAGAAAAGGTGTTAATTAACAGAGACCGGGAATAAAATCCTGGTCCTGATGAAGGATCTTGATGACTTTGAGGATCCTGACATGGTCTGCAGTGGGTTGACCTCATCGCCTCTGTTCGATACTCTGAAAGGCCACAGCAATGTAGTTCTCTTAATTTTTGTTCTCTTGATTGCTCCTGTTGTCCTGGTTTTGTTTTTTGTTTTCCCTCAAATCTAGACATTATTATATTTTCATCCTATGTCCCACACATGCATTCTTCTGCTAATGAAGGGAAATGGTCATGCTCAGATTTCAGCCTTTAAAAAAACAAGAGCATCTTGATTTTGTTAATATTTTTGGACAGGCTACAAGGGATAAAGTTGAACTTGTCTGAGGATAAATGGATGTTATCATACAGAGAGTGCAAAGTGATTTGGAAATACGTTTCTTTTTTCCCTATGAAAATTAAAGGCACCAAATAAGCTGAAGTAATTTTTGATGTGCTGCTTGGGATTTATTTTTTTTCTTTAGTTCTGTGCTACAGAAGAGCCAGTTTTTGAAACCATGCTGAATGGCAGTGAGGAGTGCCTACATTGTGTAGTTTGGGAAGAAGACTTTGTCCTGACTTCAGCTGGGAAAGAGTTAATTTTTCGTTCTAGTGATTGCTATTGCTGTGAAAGGAATGTCAATAGTACCTATTGTTTTTAGTTGTTGCTAAGTGATGTTTACATTATTCAAGGACTTTTTTTTAGCTTCCCATAGAAGAATAGATAGAACGCTGGAATGGCCAATGAAATATTCCATACCATAGGTATGATGCTCAGTATATAAATGAGGGTTAGCCGGGGGCGGGAACCCATGATTGCTGCTTGGGGACAGTGCCAATTCACCAGGTGGTGAGAGTGTCTTTCATCATTATTATTGTTATTATTAGTGATATTTTCCATTTCTGATACTGTTCTATTAAACTGTTTTTACTTCAACCCATGAGGTTGTGGGTTTTTTTCCTTTCCTGTCCTTTTCTCCCTTGTGGGGGAAAGGAGGGGTGAGCGAGCAGGTGCGTGGAGGGGGGTTAAACCACGACAGACTTCAAGCTAGTTCAGCAGTTACTAGGACCACTCTTAAATAAGTCCTTTAGGCTGATGTAGGTGACTTCCTGCCATAAATACCGTGCAGTTTCTATTTTATGTGGTTTCATTTCATTACAAAATTTCCACTCATTCCTCTGCCCTACTATGTTTTCTTTGTGTATTGTTTAAAGGAACATCCATTGCAGGTTTTTTGCAGGCCAATACGATACTAACTCGGTGCTTGAGACCTGCCCTCGTGCTGCCGTTGTTCCTACTGTTAGGGTAAGGCGTTCACGGAGGATTCCCATCCCAAGGATGCGTCCACTGCTACTGCAGCTTGGGGACTGCAGTCAAACAGGGTGATTTCACCTTGCTGGGTCCATGGGTGTACATTGACTTCGGTTATGGTGCCAGGGACCATGTGATCCACAGCTGTGGTGATGAGAATGAGAGTTCTAGGTGTTTTGTCCAATCTGGCAGTGAGTTGCCTGCTGCTCACTTTCTTGTTGGCAATTCATTGAAAAACCGTAGCTGCAGGTTTCACTTTCCCTAGGGATGTTTTGGGTTGTGTTTTTTTCCTCTGCTAGGCAGGCTAAGCAGAAATTGTTGGAGTTTGCTCCAATCTGTGGCTCATATTTATCATCACACTGTAGGCAGACATCCTCTTCTCTTCCAAAATATGGAAGATTTCCAGTTAATTGTCTGGAAGTTGAGGATGGTGCAGGATTTTTTCCTGTGACCGTCTTGTTCCTCTCCCATGTACAGCCACTCATTCTTTTGCATTAACTGTTCATACTTGAAGATTTCTGAGAAGGGGATTGGTACTGTGAACTGCTAAAGAACAAGATTAGATGAGGTGGAACTGGGTTTGATTGCCACTTTGGTCTATGACACTGTGCTCTTTTTCACAGCAGCACAGATGAAAGAGTATGTTTATTCCTAAAATAAATGATAATCTGATGCTCATCTGAGTTTATCTATTCACTTGGAGGAAAAAAAATTGCTGAGAAATGAGAAGGCTATTTTAATTGCAGCATGTGAATGAATTCTTTGAAGTTTTATTACCTATTATATACTTGATTCAAAAGTTGCCTTTTGCAATAGCTTAAGGTTTTTTGTTTGTCTGAGAATATTAACATTTCTCTTTCAAGGTTTAAAAGAGCAAACTTTCTGAGTATGATTATGAACATTAGGTTAATGCATAATCCCCACTCAGAGGTTCTCCTAGATTTCCATGTGCTTGTTTAGAGGCTGTTCAAAGGTGCTTAGCTTTAATTGCCATTATGCGAGCACACAGAAATAAGGACCCACGAGTCTTATAAATTATTCTGTTCACAAATTCATTTTTACATTGTCTCAGAGTTGTTCTAAGTTGAATTTACATTGAAGTTACTGGAAGGTGTAAGGGTTTTCATCTAAATGGGGAAAAGGTTCTGTTTTCTTCTTAAATGCTCAGTGGTTATATCTTTTTTTGTATTAATGTAATTGCCAAGAATTTGTTTTGTTTTCTGTGACTTTGTTTTTTGCAGGTATTTTACCTGTCTTGCATGTGCAAGCTTCTAGCTGCCCACATAGAAATAATAATACAGGTCTGTTTAGAAATGACACGAATGACTGAGTTTCTGTGGCTTTCAATGAGCTGTAAGATCTTAAATGCTTGAGTTGGAATGGAAAAAGGACCTTGCGTTTTAACAGCTTTTGAAAATGTTACTTGGAGGGCTAGAATTGGGGCAACATAACTGAAAGCTGGCTGGACCTACATTTTCTACCACCCAAGAGGAGTCTTTCTGCAGTCGTAGTTCCTACTTCAGCGTCTTATCTACAGATCTGTGAAGTCCACAAGGGAATTTAGAGTGAGTCATTGTCGAGGAAGAAATTGGAAATGTGTCTCTAGAATGTCGCAAAGGGCTGGTGCATGGGGAAGAGCTCTCCCAGGCAGCCTCTGCAATACCAGAAGGTCACAATAAGACTGAGAGAAAAAAAAAAATTACTGTTTTTTGCATTACACTGCAAAATGGAGTAGAAAAAATATTTTAAAATGGTTGTATTGTAGAATCAAGAATTGACTTCCAGAGATCATACAGAAACACCCTGTACTTAATGTTATGTGTTACCCAAATCTTGAACAGCTTTCTGGCACTGAAGACGCTAACGCCAGTATTGATAGCAATAAAACACAAGAGAGTAAAATCTGTTGCATTAGAAGAATTCAAATAATCTCTGACCTCGCTTTTCCAGGGAGACCTTATGGTGGCCTTCCGGTCCCTGAAGGGGGCCTACAAGAAAGCGGGGGAGGGGCTGTTTGCAAGGGCATGTAGCCATAGGACGAGGGGCAATGGTTTTAAACTAGAGCAGGGTAGGTTTAGATTAAACATTAGGAAGAAGTTCTTTACAATGAGGGTGGTGAGACACTGGAACAGGTTGCCCAGAGAGGTGGTGGAGGCCCCATGCCTGGAGACATTCAAGGCCAGACTCGATGAGGCTCTGAGCAACCTGATCTAGTTGAAGATGTCCCTGCTTACTGCAGGGGGGGTTGGACTAGATGACCTTTAAATGTCCCTTCCAACCCAACACATTCTATGATTCTATGATTTTCCCGCCCATGTGCATCAACTGCGCATGGGGTACTCCAGAAGTCAGGCTCCGGGGATTTGTGGTCTCTTGGCTAACGAGAGCCAATAGTCCTCTTATATGTCTATTGAAATGAATAAAGTGTGCTGGCCAGGGGTACAGAAGTACTGTTTTGAGCCCTGCCACAGCCACATGTTAAAAGCATGAGAAAGGCCCCAGTCAATTAGAATTAGCTTGTTGAGCCCAATGTGCTGCTGTCAGCCGGGCGGTGGGAGATGCCGCCTGGAATCCCGCAGCCCTGTCCCTCCTGGTGGCCCCAGCCCTGGTGGTGAGTCTTCATGGTCCCCACCAGCACAGTCCAAGCAGTAATGTCCCTGCTGCTGCCTGGGGCCACTTGTGCTGCACCAGATACTGGTCTTGGAGAAATAAATAATGCATGCGCGGTGTGCTTATCCTCAGCAGCTTCCTTCGCCTGTCTTGCAGGTTGGTGTTTCTTGTCCTCGAAGTTACCAGGTTCTGCCCAGCTCCATATTTGTACCTGCCCGAAGCCTTGTGCATTACTGTATCCTTGGCACAGCGTTCACCCCACTGGCACCGTCTGCCGCCTTAATCTCCAGTTCCCATTCAGCTCTTCGGTCGTTTTCCATTTTGCCTTTTCATCTATTTTTTAAAGAACTTTTTTAAACTCAGGGGTAACTAAAACATTTTATGTTGTGGTTCTTTGGTTTGTTTTTTTTCATCAAATATTTTTGGTTTAGTTAAAATTCTCCCCCTTTCTGCCAAAAACATCCTGTGTGTGTTTGCTGGAAGAAGGTGGTTCAGTTTTTCAGTAAAAAATTTGAGGTTCTGTTTTCTGGGTCGCAAGCCCGCTACACGTTTCCAGGGTGTCTTGAAAAACACTCACCACCAGATTTTCAGAGTTCTTCAGGAAGAGCAAGTGCAGTTTGTCACGAATCCCCGTTAATTTATTCCCCATTCCATAAATGTTATCCCCTGCCAGTCCAAAGGCTGTCATTATGCTGCTGTCATTAACCATCTGTTTAGCATGTAAAACTCCTCGGGGCAGGGATCTTATCTTTGCTTTGTACTGTGTAAAGCTGAGCCTGTAGCTGACACTTGAGAAACAATTAATGATAATGCAGCTCAGTAGGGTACTGGGATACCAAGCTAATAAGAGGGGTATAAATGCCTGGCTGGATGGGATTAGGGGGAACTTCTGTGTCCCAGTGGTGCATCTCCAGCAGGTGAAGGGAAATAGTCTTAAAACATCATCTGACAAGGAGCAGTGAAAAAATAGATGGCATTTCTGAAGGATGCAAAAGAGTCAAGGATGCAAGAGAATCACAATTCGAGCGTGTATCTGTGTTTTGCTTTCTTATTATTATGAGATTTCACCGACTAAATATTTTTCTCTGCCATAGGATAAGGGATCACTTCAGAGCATTAATCTCATTAGTGCCTGCGTTTTCCTTTGCACGGTCTTCTGCACGCATTATACGTCGACGTTTTATCGTATTTTCCTTTGTATCTTAATGATCCCTGTGTGTCGGGGGGAGAGAGAGAAGCGCAGTAGATTTTCATCTTATGTTAATCCATCAAAATCAAGTTAGTTGCAAGTGATGGAGGAGGCGCGCGTGTGCGCGCAGACGTCAAGGCCCAGCCGAAAGCTTGCCAGTTGCCCAGCAACCTTCCCCGAGGAAGATGGATGTCCTGCCACCCGCTCCGCTTTTAGCTGAGCCACAATATATTCCTGGTACTGCATCCCCCGCGCAGGCAGGGGACGGGCGCGGGCTCAGCTGGCCGGGGGTGCCGAGTCTCTCAAGAGTTGGCTCCTGTGCCAGGGATGGATAAAATGCATTTTACGCCACTCTCGTTAAAACTGTTAATTCAGTTGACTTCATCACGTTGGTTTGGGAGCAGGCGCTGCGAGCTCGTTCGCATTGCTGGCGTTGCTCTTCCCCTCCCTCGGGCTCTTAAAGCCACATTGCCAGCATCGTTTCTCCTTCCTTTCTAGAAAGGCCCTTAACTGTAATAACAAATAGATAAGAAATAGAACCACAGGCTGTAGGAGATCAGCGAATGCCGTATGTGTCACTGACCTTTGGTGGTGGCTTCTTTAGTTCATGAATTGGGTTCAGGAGGGGCAGGGTCAGGTCCGAGCTGCACTTTGGCCGTGCTTCCCCGTCCCGTGGTTGTCCAGCACCATCGGGATGCCACCTGAGAAGCCTCTGGAGAAATCAAAGAGCTATTTCTGTTGGAGAGTGTTGTGTAGTGCCAACGTTTTGAAGCCAAATAGGACCTGACAGCATCTCTTTAAATATATGGAAAATTTAATTACTTTAGGATGCATTTATTCACTATTTGGATTTCTTTAGAAGATGTGCCAATATCGTGCTCTAGGATGAATTTAAGATTCATGTACATTTACAATGGTTGGAGATAAACCATGCTGAAAAGCTCACACAGAATCTTACCTGTGTAATGGCAGATACCTCATGATCTGGCTCTGGCACCTTTATTTATGTTGATGAGCTCTTTACTTAGGGTTTGATTCAGGAAAGCAGTTACGAATGTACTTGACTTTAAATCTTTTAATAGACCCATTGAAGCTAATGAACCTCTTGACAGGTTGAAACTTGAATGTGTGCTTTGCTGGATCTGAACCCGTGTGGGCGGTGTCGCTGAGCCAGCAGGACCTGGGAGCCTGGGGAAGACAGTGAGGGCTACATTGGCTCCGGTGCCGTCGGATCAGGTTCTTTGACCACTGCTCTTCCTTGCATCCCTGTCCTGGGGCAACTCCATCCATGTGCCCGTGGCCTTAGGGGAGCAGGGACTGCCTGCGAGAGATGATACTTGTATTAGCAGGCGGGGAGAACATGCAGCAGCAGTGAGACCCATGTGGAACGGTTCAGCATGGTTCCTGCTTACTCTGCGCTTAAATCTGCGGCAGTTACGTGCCGTTTCGAATGTACTTTCTGTTGGCAAGCTATTTATCAACTGACTATTGAACTTGTTATTTCCTAAAGCATAAGGTGTGTGGCTCCTGATTGAAAAGCTGCTGTTCTGTCTCCTCATTCTTCCACTTTACACGAATTCTTTCCTATTCGTTTTGTTAAAGTCCTTCAACTCTAGATTGATAACTTCCACCACCTGCATAGTGGAGCTTTGTTCAATGACAACGCCGTTGTTTTTGCCTGTGCTGTTTCTAAAATGGCTGTACACAGGGTGACAGAGAGAAGTGCCTGGAAGCAGAGCATCAGATGCCTGAAATTCAAAAGGAGGAATGTTTTCAGAATGCAGGTGTGCTTATTTGTTGGGAAACGAATAAGGATGACGAAAAACTAACATCACGTTTCCCAGATGGGAGACTGGGTAACAGTAAAAAGGCTACATATTACGGTTTTAATGTAATGAATCCTGGGTGATTAGTGAGAAACTAATTTCTTACAGTAGAAAGTGTGATCACAGAACAAGTGGTCTTGGTCCTGTCCCAGCCCGAGCACAACTCTTGCCATATTCATTCTTTATTATGAGAGATTGGTGTCTGTTCCTCTCTTTAGCCGAGTCCAGTGGGGATGGGTCCTGCTCCTTTTGACAGAGATAGTGGTTTGCTGCTCACCGGTTCCCATTTCAGGGAAAGGTCAAAGAAAGACTTTCCTTCCCATGGTTAGATCACAATATTTTTTTTCCCCCTCACTGAGGAGTCAGATGGGAATGCGCTGTAAGCCGCCTACTGAGAAGAATGTCAGTCGGGGTCTGCGCAGGGGGGCCTGCTGACCCTTACCAGTGCTGGTCGTAATGAGTACGTCATTAATTTGCATTGTAAGGACTCCTAATGAGCCTGGTTCTGACCTATGATCCTGCCGTTACCCCGTGCTATATAAACACAAACCAAAAAGGACCGTTTCCCACCTTAAAGGGTTTACATTATAAGAAAATACCCTGTAGTACGCACAGTTTAGCTGTTGGATTAGAGCCGTTATTACAGACAGAGGAGGTGTTCCAGCCCTGCGGGTTGTCCTGTGCGGTGGGACTCACCCGGCCGGCGTGGTATGGATGCCCTTCTTGCGGCAGACAGACGGCACACCTCTGTAGCCAGCAGAGAGAAGTGGGTGCTTGGGGTGTAGATCAGCTCAGCCCAAGGAGTGCTTACGACCTAGGCTGGGTGATTGCCTCCATGAATACCACTCAGTCACTCTTCTGGAGCTCAGATGACCAGCGGAGCTGTAGGCAGAGGTCAGCATTTCGCAGCATCCTAAATTAAGTGGTACAGATCACAGATGCAATGCCAAAACAGGCCCACAGTGTGGTTTCACTTAACTGGAATATGTCTAGAGCTTGATTCTTCTTGATGCTGGATGCTTCTACTTTCCTTTAGGATGAAGAGGAATTGAGGTCACCCAGTGCCATCCAGGATGGTGTCCTAGAGAAGCATGGAGGAAGGGTAGAGAAGCCAGGTAGCCGATCACAAAGAGCTACTGAAGCAGCAACAAGAATATCTTCTCTTATTTGAGACCATTTAATCTTTTTGAATGAGTAATATAATATTTATAATATTATAGTAGCTGTAATAACTTGCTTAAAAATTAAAAATAGTTAATGGGTGAAGTGGAATACGCGTGTTTAATGCTTCTTGCTGAACTGCTGCTGTACCTCCTGCTAGAAGAGTTTTATTTAAATATGTAATTTTCTTCCTTTTTCACAACACTGACTGAAGCAAACACACTGGCTCGGTGTTCCCTTCTGGATGCACATCAGGCTGATATTTATAAAGCTCCCTGTCTGCTATGTGTCTTAGCTATCCACCACCTCCACTCTCCACGTTTCAGCGAAATGCGTTGATCTGGCTGGTCCCTTTTTGGGATGCAAGACTAGATCTTTTTTTGGTAAGTGAATTTTATGTATTATTTTATGTATTATTAGATAAGATTCCCTTAATTCCTGGGAGGTTTGCCACAGGCTCAGCCCAGCTCCCATGAAAGTGCTGTTTCCTGCACTGCTTTCCCCATGCAGTAGAAAGCTCTACTGTGCTTGAACACCCAAACTGCTGACCACAGCCCTCAGTTGAGCACTGTTGGAGATACTGTAGGCAGCTTGGACCTGTGCCATGGGGGGCTTGCTGAACAGGAAAAGACACTGGTCTGGATTTGATATAGTTGGGTGGTACAAAGATTAAAGGACAGCCACGTCTTGCATTGCTGGAGGTGCGCCGAGGCGTTTTATACAAGTAGCAGCAGTCTCCATAGCATTGAAGGCTTCCTGCCTGGGTGGATCGCATGGCTATTGCTAATTGAGAGGTGGTAAAGCGTGAATAGCTGCAGCAAGGTCATCGTCTACTAGAATGAGGTGGAGGTTCCTGCCCAAAGTTGATAGTATTTTGCCAATCATAAACTTTGCTGTGGGATGGTTAGTCTCAGTGTGAAATGTAAGCCTGACTACTGGTTGGGTTGACTGATGGAGACAGGGTAGGGAGCAAGGGAGGTCATAGCTTAAAATGAAGGGACCTGCTCAGTGTGAGCATACTCCTCAGAGCGTGGTCCTTTTCCCACCAAACTCATCTTTGCCTTCTCAGATCTTTGGCTGGTTGGTCTTTGTCAGTGGACCGATCCCGCTCCACGTAGTGAAGGCTGAGTAGAGCTATGTGTCATATTCACAGCATCAGCAGTTCCATCTGGATGATACGGTGAAGTGAGGTAGCCTTTAAACATTTTCTGATGACTGGGGCCAGAGGAATTGTAGTCAAAAATCCCAAAAGAAGTTGATACAGAAGATCTTTGTTCTGCTTCCATTGTTTTCTTGCACCTCTTGGAAATTCGCAACGAGTGAACGTGCACAAGAGGAAGATCCCAGGTAACTGCAGGCGGCTTAGCCTGACATCAATCCTGGGCAAAAGAATAGAGGAACTGATAGAGGATTTAGAGAATTAAAGGTAGGGAATATAATTAATGCCATTCAACATTCTCTTTTTGGAGAATATGTCTTGTCAAACAAACCTGATTTATCTGATGAGATTGCAAGTTTGGGAGATAAGATAACTGTGTAGATATAATATACTTAAACTTCTGTAAGGCGTTTGATTTTATTCCACATGACATTATGATTAAAATATTAGTACTATATACTTTCACTGAAGCACATATTAAATGTATTAAGAACCGGGTAACTGACAGATCTCAAAAAGTAGTTGTCAATAGGGAATCATCACTGAATGGGAACATTTTTAATGTAACTCTGCAGGGATCAGTCAGAGCCCCCATGCTATTCATCATTTTTGGCAGTGATATGGAAGTAAATATAAAATTATTTCTGATAAAATTTGTGGGTGGCACAAAGATTGATGAAGTGAGAATGAGGGCAGTAAGATACAGTGCTCTCGGTCACTTGGTTAATTGCCCCTGTTGAAGCAAAATTCCAAAATCCCTTTAAATTTAATTAAACAAGTTTTTTGTGCATCTGAAGAGGAGTGCAGCACAGAGCTGTTGCCCAGCCTGGAAAGCAGGAGGTTTATGAGAACCCTTTGAGTCTGCTGGCCTCTCCGGAAAAATGGGGCTTCCCTCGGGAAGAGGCTGTTTGCCTGTAGGATCCCTCAGGCTCCGTATGACAGCAGTGGCGGTCCGTGGCTCAGCAGTGATGCTGTTTCAGGAGCCTCCCTGAGGAGGCTGCTGACACGAAACAACACTTCATCTGCAGTGCTGTGAAAGGCCTAAGAAAAATGTGGATTTGGGGCTGGTTAAACTTCTGTGTGTGGTTGTGCATCATCTGTGGGATCTCGAGCGTGTTTTCTCATTAACCTTTGTCCACTGGAGGTATTTGAAGATGGGTCACCTGGATCGCAGAAACACAGGAACCAGACTTTGCAGCAGAGTTTAGCCTTATAATATGGGGCAGGGTCCATCCTGGTGTGACTGGCTTGTGACTCTACGTTAGCACCTCCAAACTTAAAGTAGGCTACAGCAGCAGCAGCGAGATGAAAACATGGAGGTATCGCATACCCATGCCATGGCTATGTTACATTAGTGGCTTAGCATGTAACAGAGGCTCTTCTTAACTGTAAGAGCTCGTTTCATCCACAGTTACTTGCACAGCACAGCTGCACACGTGTGCGCTCTTTGGCACACCAAGGCTTTTCCTCCTGGTGAGACCATGAGAGAAGTTGTGTACCCAGGTGCCATGCAGTATACCCCATTGGCAATAGGGGTGTAAGTACCGCATTATGAAGAGGGACAGACAAGTGCCAAGGGCCTTCAGCAGTGGCCAGGGATAAGGTTCCGAAAACATCTTCAGGTTTGTTATGATAGAGATTTTGAAAAGGCAGAGGAGGTAACAACTCTTCTGCTACTGCTTTTGGCTTTAACTGAGACAGATCTGCTTGTGTCTGTAGTACCAGGGCCTTCCTTATTTTCAAAACCTGAACATCTCATAGTATCACAGAATTAGAGAGTCATAATTTAGACTGGGAGGGACTTCTGGCAGTCATCTGGCCCAACAGCATTCTCAGGGCCAACAAGAGTCAGTTGCTCCCAGATGGAGATTTCACAGCCTCTCCGGGTGATCTGCTCAAACAGTTGACTACCCTCATTACAGGTTTTGGGGTTTTTTGTGTTCATGATCCAACTGGAACTTTCCATGTTCAGCTTGTGTCTGTTATCTCTTGCCCTCTTCCTGTAGACCTTCAAGGGAAATCTGGCTCAGCCTCTGTACACCCTCCCATTAGGTAGTTGTAGACAGTGATAAGCTCTCCCAGAGCCTTGTCTTATGTAGGCTGAAGAAGCCCTGCTCCCTCAGCCTCTCCATGTATGTCCTGTCCTCCAGCCCCCTGACCTTCTTAGTGGCCCTCCACAGGACTTGCTCCGATTGTCAATGTCTCTGCACCCAGGGCTCTAAGGTTGTCTCACAGGTGCTGAGCAGAGGCGAATGGTCATTTCTGTCAACCTGCTGATATGATTTAAGAGGGGAGAAATGAAAGAAAAAAAGTTTGGCTCTATTGCTGTGAAGTTTAGTTTTTCTCAGCAGGATCCCAGCATGTGGCTGTTTCAAAACCCATAGAGGGAAAGTGGGGTTCAGTCAGACCAAATGAGGTGAACCTTGGGGCAGAGAAACCAGCAGCAACGTGCCCCCCGAGAGGTCCACCTCAGAGTCATCTGTGGCTCAGCCAGGCCTCTGGGATCCTTGGCTGTGTTAACTACCTTGCATCAGAGGTGCAGTGAAGATAGAAATGCCCACGATGAGACTGATGGGAACTTCAGGTCCAAATAACAAAGTGCATCAGACCATGGTCCTTCCTTCCCTGCACTGCCCCACTGCTTAATGTCTGATCACAGAATCACAGAATGGTAGGGGTTGGAAGGGACCTCTGGAGATCATTTAGTCCAACCCCGCTGCCAGAGCAGGGTCACCAAGAGCAGGTTGCACAGGAACGCGTCCAGGTGGGTTTTGAATGTCTCCAGAGACAGAGACTCCACCACCTCTCTGGGCAGCCTGTTCCAGTGCCCTG
>VYZM01012815.1:129293-172688 GCA_013398915.1 Dromas ardeola
AGAGGGGGAGGATGACCTCCCTCGACCTGCTGGCCACACTCTTCTTGATGCACCCCAGGATGCCATTGGCCTTCTTGGCCACAGGGCACATTGCTGGCTCATGGTCATCCTGTTGTCCACCAGGACTCCCAGGTCTCTTTCCACCGAGCTGCTCTCCAGCAGGTCGGCCCCCAACCTGTGCTGGTGCAGGGGGTTATTCCTCCCCAGGTGCAGCACCCTACACTTGCCCTTATTGAATTTCATAAGGTTTCTCTCCGCCCAACTCTCCAGCCTGTTCAGGTCTCTCTGTATGGCGGCACAGCCTTCCGGTGTGTCAGCCACCCCCCCAGCTTTGTGTCATCAGCAAACTTGCTGAGGGTGCTCTCTATCCCTTCATCCAAGTCGCTGATGAATATATTGAAGAGGACTGGGCCCAGTACTGACCCCTGGGGAACACCACTTGTCACTGACCTCTAGCTAGACTCTGATGCAGGCAAACAGTTTCTCCATCACTGTCAGAAGGACCAGGGGCTGTTCATAAACAGACCAACTTTTAGTGTAGCTTTCCAGCCACAAGTTTCCCTAAGCTAAAAGAAAACAGTGTATCTTACTAAATAAATGATTAGACGTCAATGATTTTCTGCCTTCCAGAGCAGAGTTATTTGGAAGGATGAAAGGAAATTGCTGCAGCAGTATAAAACCGCTGCCCTTTGCACTTGCATCTTTCCCACAGAGTAATCCTTCATTCATTGTTTACTTAATGAGAAAAGAAAGAGGTTAATTTATAAAACCAAATAAAAAACAGACAGAAGACGTTATTTGTGGAACAAAAAACTGAATTAAACGAATAGTCTACCCATTAATGCTGCTAATTGTGGAGAATACACAGGTCTGCTAGTATTTGGCTCTTGCTGGTGGAGTCCACAGGCCCTCTCCAGGGAAGGTCTGAGCCAGCACTCTGTGGCAAGAGTTACCTAAAAACTTTTCTTGCTCGGTGAATTAATTTCAGCTCCCAGTGTGTGACAGGGTCAGCCTCTCAGAGGTTTCTTAAATTTAATAGATAGGTATAGGAATAATTGGCAGAGCTGATCGTGCTGGTGAATGCTGCTGTCTGAATCCTTTGCAAATGCTCATGAACATCCACAGAGAGCTGCTGCAAGGAAGAGAAAGAGGGATTCCTTAATTCATTTTCCCTGCTCCAGAGAAGTCTGCCATACCCACGTTATAATTTAGCAGTTTCTAGGCTATTTCTGTTGGCTGAAGGATGTTGGAATGAAACCCAGGTGGGTAAGTTTTGCATTTCACCCGAGTCTCCTGTGGTAGCCGTTCATCTTTGCTAATCAGTGCAAGTCTGAAATCTCCACCGTCCTGATGGGGTAGAGAAAGCTAATGGGGAGGGGAGCAGGGTAGCTGTGCCGTGATCTAGATGAGAGAGGGTTATATCTGCATAGATGATGGCTACTTGGTGCTGAGGCCGGCTGCAGGCTAAAGCTGTTGTATCTCCCCCTCTCTTGAGTAAAGCTGCAGAGGAGTGAGGGGGGCTAGGGGAGACCCGGGCAAGCGTGCGTCTGTTATGGCTTGGAAAGCGTAGTTAATTCATGAAGACATCTAGGAGGAGGTCATGAAGACACCTAGGAATAACATTTGATTGCCTTTGGGAAGCTGAGGATTACTGTGAAGTGTAGATGAAGAAAAAACATGTTTGGAAAAAAACCTACCAGCTACCCAGTGAATATTGAGGCTTCATTGTCTACCTTTACCTGATGGAGCGTGAGGGCTTGTTAATCCCAGCCACTGCCCAGCTGAAAGGAGCTTGGGAGACTTTGTTCCTCACTAACTTCTCATCGCCTTTGTCAGCCAGTCCTGAAACTTGGTTTTCAGATTGTCATAGTGAGAGTGAAATGCTAATTGTGAAAACAGTTAGTAAAAACTTAAACCAAACTGGTACCAGAGAGCATGCACAGATTTTAATACAAAAAACCCCCAAACCTGGAGCAATAATACCAGAGACTGTTTTTCACAGAATCATAGGGTTGGAAGGGACCTCTGGAGATCATCTAGTCCAACCCCCCTGCCAGAGCAGGGTCACCTTAGAGCAGGTTACACAGGAACGCGTCCAGGAGGGTTTTGAATGTCTCCAGAGATGGAGACTCCACCACCTCTCTGGGCAACCTCTTCCAATCCTTTTCCCATCCTTGTGTCAGGCATATTTATCATTCTTGAATTTGATCTGTAATTTGTTTTATTTCTGACATGGTAAAATTCAACTTCTTAACTTTAAAAACTTGTTTCTAGATATATGTATTTTATGTCTGTATATATGTATAAAGTATATGTATTTATAAATTAATATATATGTATTATGAGCATATGTATATGAAAAAGTACGCAGTTCTTGCTCTGACATAGCATACTGGCACACAGAATTATATGCAATCTTTGGAAAGTGCATTTTTTGAAACGCAGCCGTCTCTTTGTTAAGTGTTCAAAGAACATAGTAATTATTGCGGTGAATATCTTTTTAAACACGCAGTGGAAAAAGTTGCAAACGTTTTTGTTGGAACATGTATTTGTTTGTAACCTGTTCCATATATCACCTGTTTGTATTCCAGCTGGCTTCCTTTCAAAAATGTACTGTTGAGAAGATATAGATATAGATATAGATATATATGTATCTTCTTTTTTTTTTATAGTTGTGGTATATTTTTTGCTGTTGCCCCACTTTAATGGAAATCCTACCCTTCCATAATATCTTTTGGAAATATTTGGGAAACATAAGAGTATGCTTTTTCTGGATATATTGGCAAAATTGTTCTTGGCTTCAGTTTGGACATGCAAGTGATTATTTTTTTTTTTTCTCCCAATTTAAAGTAACGTAGTTGTGCTTGCCAATGGTTACATCAACACAGCAATGTTCATTTTGTCTAGAACATGCCTAAGCTGTAATGTCTTCATGTCTGAAAGGGGTTTGGGTCCTGGGGCTGGACCGCTGGGCAGGTGGGGGCTGCGGCTGGCGGCAGCTCACAGAGCGAGCACCGGGTCGAGGAGGTGCCTCCAAGCTCCATTTGCAAGACCCTTTGTCTTCCCATGGAGCCACCTGTGGTTGTGGTTCTTCATCTGATGATACCGCAAATGGCTTGCGCCTCGCTTGAGGTTTTGAACATTTGAGGGCAAGTGTCATTTTCAATGTTTGTGTTTTAAACACAGGGCTGCAAGTTGGGAAGGAAGAGTCATTTTATAATCTAACTAACTTCTGTATGGGAACATCATTTTGAAGGAAGTCGTGTTGGTAAAGCTGAACCCCTCTCCTGGTCAGCAGCAGCCTCAGCTTCTGCGGTCGGCCCCCCTGCCTGTATAGCCCCTTCCTGCTGGGGCTCGGGCCACAGCTTGGGGTGTCTGGGTGAGACCTTCTGGTGAAGCCCAAATCAAAGTTAGGATCTGTAAGAAATCTCCACTGGTTCTCCAGCCTCTGGGCTTTGGCAGCCAGCTGCTTTGTCCACTCAATTTTGGTTTTTTAGCTTTTCCAGTTCATTTCCAAGAGCAAGGGTGATCCATTTTTTTTGTGGAAGCTGAGATTCTCGTCTGTATCATCCTTCCTGCAGAAGTCCTCCAGGACTGGGGGTTCTCCAGTGCCAGAGGTTGTTTGGCTGGTAGCTTTTCCCCTTTTTCTGGTTTTCCCCTCTCACTTAAAAAGTGAAGCTGACACCTCTTGGAAAAACATCTTTTCCATGCTAAAAAGGCATAACTCTGCTTTCATGCTTGTGTCCTTCATGGTCCTTCAGAGCAACCTCTAAACAAGGACGAGGAACCCACCTCTGTGGTGGGCTCAGGTGAGTCCCTTCCCCTCCTGAGCTCTTCCTGGACTCTGTTGTCGTCTCGAGGAGGGGGCTGTAGTGTTTTACGGATGCATTTAAAAACGGTTCATTATTTTTGTAGGCTGTTCCGCTTAAATCTGGGAGAAGCCCGTAGTAGGTTAAGATAGCTAAAATTGCCTGTCTGTGTTTAGCGGGGGGGTGGGGGGCTGTGGGCAGGATATCCTCGGCCCCCACCAGCCGGGCTGCGTCATCCTGCCACAGCGAGAAGAGAAACCCGAGATGCACAACATGTAAATACTCCATAAATACTAGGAATTTGGCAAGGAGGCAGCAGCGGCTTCCTCTCTCCCTGAAGATACCGCCATATGCCCAGAGATGAATCCGGTTATTTCAGCAGTGTTGGCAAAACGCGATTTTGACTCCCTGCCGCTCTTGGGCTGGCATGAGCACTGGCCCTGTATTCTGAGGGCTGGGGGGCTGCAGGGCGAGGGGGGACCAGGGAGAGCAAGGAAAAGCACCTGTATGGGAGTACGTGGACCTGTGGTGATGGCAAGCCGGGGTGCAGGGCAGGCAATGTGGCGCATAAAGCAGCTGGCTCGGGCGAAGGGCATCACTCAGGTGGTGCGTCCTCATCCACACCACCCCCCGACCTGGTTTTGGGGTGCAGGGTTGGGGCTGATGGAGGGGGGGGGCGGGCAAGCCTCCTTTGGGTTTTGAGATCTGATGGGATCATTGCGGCACAAGGTGGAATAGCCACAGGCAAATCACAGTTATGGCAGATATATTACTGCAGTAAAATTATAAATTTATGTCAGTCAGAGATCTAGGCACGTGCCCATAACTTTTCCTCACTTCTGGGTATTGTCCTACTCAGTTGGCATCTAAACTAAACCAAGCCATAGAAGAAAGAGATGATACTGGGTTCGCTGCACCCTCCTGCCTAGTGCCTTGGGCCCTGGTGCTCTGCCCTGGAGCGTGGCACCGCGAGGGGCTGCTGGAGCCCCAAAACACAGCGAGGGCTTTTGTGTGGGTTCGGACAGTAGGAGACAAGCTGCTGCTACAGCACCTCCTCTGAAAGACGCTCTTTATCGGCCCGTGGCAAACCGCAGGCTCACGCTCTTCAATGGCGGCGCTTTTCTAACCCCGTGTTACTGCTACAATGGAAGGTGCAAGGTGGGTTTTGGGTGTGGGGCTTTTTTTGTGTGTTCTTTTTAAATATTCTTTTTTATTTTCTCCTCCGTGAGGGGAGGAGGATTTTCAGCATGTGGAAATGTCAGGGGCAAAAATTCACATCCAGCTCCTGGCTCCACTCTTCTGTACATAGCCCATCTCTCTCCTCGCCATCTGTCTGTTGAAATTAATGCTTTAATAACCTCTGCAGGGTAGCACTGCTCTTTATTCCAATGTTTAAGTTTCTTTTTGACTTTTGGGATTAAGCTGGAGTGCCCACACGTCCTCGTGGACTTTGAAAATCCCTGAGCTGGAGTGTCACAGGCTCTTGAAAAGGAGGAAAATGTGGGAGACGCTGGTTTCTCCTGCATTTTGCTCGGCTTGCTTTCCTAGCTGCAGCTACCAGGGCAGGGGAGGAGACTGAGGCCCCAGTCCCTGTGGTGTGACCCAAAGCAGAGGCACGTTTGGTGTGCAATGCCCCAGGGTCCTGATGGATCCCACCTTGCTGCTCCTCTGCTCCTGGCAGCCCTTCCGTGCCTGCTGCTCTTCTCGGAGTAACCCTGGAGCTGCGAGTCTTCTGACTTGCATGTGTTGGTTTTTTTTCCTTTAGAGGTAACCAGAGCCTGAGGCCACCCCACCGCAGTACTTCTTTAACAGAAGAAAAATTGAAAGTATTGTAACCCAAATAGCAACAGACCCTTCCGCGTTTCTCATCTTGCTCTTCCACCAGGAGCATCTCCTGGGTTGGCTTGGGGTTCTCTGGATCCTGCCTGCACCTGTAGCATGTCCTGGGAAACCTCTTCCTTTCTACTGCCTGTAGTTTCTTTGTTGTATTCTGTTTTCTGTCTGTGTGTGTGGGTTTCTTTGGGTTTTTTTTTTGCTCCAGTCTAGTGTGTGACACAGCATTGCTGCATGTTTTGTTCTGCTGCTGGTCACTGCATCTTGGAAACCCCCTGGTGCTTCCAGCTGATACCACCGAAGTGTCTCACCCTAAATCCATGGCTGCGATCTTTCTACGAGCCACCACCCTCCTTTGCCTGCCAAGGTCTTCCCTCAGCCATGCCAGCCCATGGTGGTTACCACGTTTATCTGGAGACCAGTGTGCTCGTTAGCCAGTAATTGTCACACTAATGGCTTCATGATAACTACGTGGTATCACACAAGGTTCACGCAGACAGATTCCCCTGCTTATCCCACGGGTTTGTCTGCCCTGGCACCCTCCAGGTGTCCACTCGGCTGCTGGGGAGCGCACCTCCTACCTTCACTTTGCATAGCTGGAGATGGTGCTTTCTTTCCAGCATGTTCGGATAGAGTATGTTTTATTTTGCATCCTGGAGCCTTTAATTACTCTCAACAAGTCCCTTTCACACTTTGAAAATCCTGTAGCAATTTCAATTTGAATTGCTTTCTCTGAGGCTTCTGTTTAGATGAGTGCACCTGCTCTGGGGTCCCACTGGTAATCGGGCCGTAATAGTTATGATCCTTTAAACGCACTTAAGGTACCACGAGCTTTAAGAGTTTATAATGATGCAATCTGGCATCTCAGCACCAGTTTTGTCTGGTCTCTGAGCTGAGTATTTTGGTTTTAATTGTATTGTTTTGCCATTCGTGAAGATTACAAATATTCGCACGTTGTAGAAATTTGACGTATTTAATTAAACGCTGCCCTGTGCTCACATACCCGTCACACAGGTTTGGGTTCTGGGCTGCTTCTCGGTTCCCACTCTGCCAAACCCCTGCTGAGTTGAGTGGGAGTTTTGCCAGAACAAGGCCCTGAAAGAGATGTGTGGCTCCTTTGAGCAGTCGTGCTCATTTGTGCACCAGCCCATGCTCACGTTAAAAGGATATTAAACAAAAAATACTGAAGAACCTACTTGTCTTCTCCTTGCCCAGAGCAAACCTTTATCCTGGGACTGGTCCAGCAGGTTAAAGATGGAGTTTCCTGTGGTTTGTGTGTTACCTAGGATTTCGTAGTGTGGATACCATGAATAGATCAAAGCTTTTAAAGTTCTCTGCTGCCTTAACTCCCCCCTAAGGAGAGGGGGAAAAAAAAAAAAAAAAGAAAAGAGAAAGACATCTCTGTCAGGCATGTCTCAATACAGCAGCAAGAGGTGTTCAGCCTGTGGCCTGCTGCTGCACTCAGAATTTCCAAAATTACAAGTTGCGAGTGTGATAATGAACTGAAAGTAAATACGGTTCAGTTTGCTATGAATCATTCTTTGGGGGTTTAATTGGACTCAGATGAGCTGGCGTTGTTGTGGTGCAAGAATAGAGTTATTTCAGAATTAGATAGGCAGCGTTGCTCGGCAGACCCGAGCTGCAGCAGCCGAGGGGTACTGGGGAAACCTTGCCGTCAGAGGCTTCCCAGGACGGATCGAGGAAGGTCTCTGGGCAGGGAAGGAGCCAGCAGCTCCCACAAGCCCCCGAGATCCAGGAATTCACCTGCTGGTACTGGAGGCCGTCTCTGCTCTTTGAATTGCTCTCAGATGAAAACTATGAGATAAGGTTGTCGCTGTGAGATGGAAGGTTTTCCTTTACCCTAAAGGCCCTCTAAGCTCTTCTGGCAGGGAAAAGAGGGCATGAAATGATAGTAATGGGAACCGCTATAATGAGATGTTACAGCAAATGAAAATAAGCATTTTGTGCTCTTCCTTCCAGCAGGAATTTAAGATCCCAAAGCAGCAGAACCACCAATGGCTCAGACAACGTGTTGCATCCAGACAAGGACGATGCTTTCCTTAGGAAAGCAAATGCAGTTTGGCTCCATGAGAGATAGAGAGCTGGGACGATACCCTAACTTGTCGTGTGGCTAGCGTAGCTTGGCTACACTGGGCATGTAGAGATAACTTGAACGTAGGAACTGTCCTGTAATGGGGAGAGACAGAAATTGTGTATCGCCCTCTTTAAAGCCACAGTCGTGGTTATGGGATGAGGTTCTTAACCTGCTGCAAGGAGATTTATATAGGTGATTCTCATTAATGCCAGTGGGAATTACTTGGAGCTATACAAGTGCATCACAATAAGAAATGTGCCTTGGCAGTTCACTATTAATATTTGAAGATAGTACAAGCAAAGTCTCCTTCTCTGAGTCAAGTGGGCAAAAACTAGTGATTTGTTTTTTTTTTTTGAAAAAAAAAATCTGTTATTTTAGTCTTCTGAGAGGTTATAGGAAGGTGAAACATTCATACTCATAGGTCATCAAAAATAAGCAATTTCTTATATATGTGGCATGTTAACTGCTCCCGTGATTATAACTGCAGATGCTTAGCTACTGTCATCTGGTTAGTGACAGGCAACCAGCCTGTTTTTAGGCACTGCTGACCCACTCACTCCCAGGGCTGTGGTCCTGTCTGTTGCTCACCATGGGACAGGAAAGGTTGGTCCCGTTCTGCCTGCAGTTACATCCTGTAATAAAACGGGACAGGGAGACTGCAGGCAGTAGAAGAAAGGCATAAGCAAAATCAGAATTGGTGATTTTAGTCTAGTGAAATATCTCAAAGAGCTTGCTTCTTTTGAAGTGTCCATTGAAGTGAGTAGAAAGGACTGTGTATTTATGTGAAGCAGAGAGAGAGGCAGACATTGACCTCTACTTGATGTTTCCGAGTTAGTCGTTATTCCTCTGTTCAGTTTGTGTCAGTAACAAGCTTTCAAGTTGGTTTCTTCAAATTTTGGCTTTCTGGGTTTTTTTTTTTTGGCTAAAGTTGGCATGAAGTTTGAATGTTAAAAATCTGAGTTCCAGCAGCAAGCGTTATTTTGGATCCAGGTCCTGTCCTGCATTGCACCAAGTACGGCTGGGCAGCCTCCGCCTCTGGCTCACCCTGATCCCGTGGTCGGCAGGGCTCGGGCTGCAACTGTTAGCAGCGCGCTGCTGTGGTGTTTGCCCAATCCCTGTAACACCTGTGGCTAATTGCTGCCACGCTGTTTCAACTAATTTTCTTTATTATTCTTAGCATTATTTGCATAATTTTTTATGGAAGCCCATTTCACTTAAATGACAGAAAGTGGAATTTACTATTCCCGACAGATGTCGACAGCTTTGAAACGACGCAGGACACGGTGATTGCGTCCCAGTGATGCCACTGGCTTGGAACAAGGTTCACCAAAGCAGATGAGGCTTGCCTCTCGCCTTGCAAATGATGAATGCCAAAGCTAACCTTTGTAACAGCATATTGCAGGTGACAGCCCACCCCGAAGCCCAGGGTTCCCTGTGAAGAAGGTCATTGCTCATGGCTGCGCAAGTTGAATTTCATCAGTTTTCACGTTAACATTTCACATAAACTGGTGAGGTAGAAGTTGGTGCTACGGATGGCTTGGTGCAAACCTTCTTCAGGATTATTTTGAAAAGTCGAGGGTCTTGGAGATCATCGTCTGCTAGATTAGTAACACGGAGGATGGCGGTGTGCGCCCTCAGGGTATACTCCCAAGTCATAAGCGGAGCGTGGAGCTAGAGGACAGCCACAGTGAAAGTGCATTTCAGCTTTTCAGCTGAGTGGTGGCCAAATCCTGGCCCAGTGTGTATACATTTTACCACCCCTGTAGGGGGCAGGTGCTGTGAAGGGGCAGGGGGGGGGTTGGCATTACAACGGTATGTGCTTTTTTAATACTTTCACACAGATAACAGAATACCTAAATAAGCCCGGTTTGCTTAGGTAAGGATTTAATCCTGCTACGTCTGTAGGCAGATACCAAACAGAGTTTATAACTCACTGTCCAAGGATTTGATCCTTTCTTTCACTTTCTTTTGCATTCCAACTTCGTGTTTTAACTGCATAGAAATTACTGCAAGGAAATAAAGAACATAGTCACATAATAGTTGCACAAAATAAAGTCAGCAAATAATAAGGCATTTGGGAACCATGGACCCAGTTACTTGCTTAATACAAACACTGTATTGGACATTAAAAAGCAGAAATTCTTGGATGTTCACTGTTCTCCTGTTGTTAAAAAACAATCAGACCAACGTGAGACCAGGTGAGGGTACGTGTCTCCTCTGCCCCGTTATGCAGCAACAGTTACAGGGTATTTTACAAAAAACACCCTACCACTCTTATCATCTCTGCTCTTTGACAACTGTTTTACAGGCTGCCCAGAGAGGGGGGGGAGTCTCCATCTCTGGAGACATTCAAAACCCTCCTGGACGCGTTCCTGTGTAACCTGCTCTAAGGTGACCCTGCTCTGGCAGGGGGGTTGGACTAGGTGATCTCCAGAGGTCCCTTCCAACCCCTGTCATTCTGTGATTCTGTGAACTGTTTAGCACCAGCCGGGAGTCCCGGGCTGCTAAGACCAGACCAGCTTTTAGACTGCTGTGCTAGTCAAACCCGACTGAAGCCCAGCGCGGCTGCGGGATGGGTATGGCCGCAGGAGCCTGGCTGAAGCGTGGTTCCCTCCTGGGTGCAGGCCTGGGTCGGCGGTGGCAGCTGGGGACAGCTGTGAGCACGAGGGAGGGCACGCAGGTGAGGGCAGCTGGGTTGTTCAAAAGGGAAAAAGATATTTTTATTCCAGCAGCTAAAACCCTTTTGTATTTTGGTTTCTCTTAGCAGCTATTATACAAAACATTTGGGAGAAAAGCTGTCTCTCTATTAAATATTAAACACCCTTGCCTTCAGCTGTGGGCTGAGAAAGCTCCCAATCCACATGTGAGTCACCAAGAACTCCTCCGACAAAACCAGAGGAAGTCCAGATTGGAGACTGCTACAGGAAAAAAAAATGTTTGCTGATTTGGAAAAAACCCAGAATGGTTCACATCGCTCGTATATCATAAAATGAGCACAGCAGTTGCTCAGTCGTGTATGTGGATGAGGACTTGTAGAATCCCAGATTTTAAATGGAGAAGGTCTGAATATGCTAGGTAGCATCACACCCTGTATAATGCAGATGAGCAGCGCACACAACAACTTGTCTTCTATTAGACGCTGTTTGGGTTTGTATACTGACGTGTCAGACAGGACAAGATGTAAATCACTTTCCCTAGTTTGTTCCATTGGTAAATTATTGCAATTTTTAATCTTAGTGTGCTTAGTTTTCACTTCCAGCCATCAGTTGAGATGCATCTCTCTGCAAAGCAAGGAGATCCATGTTTTGAGGATGTCCCGCTCTCTCAAGACAACAGCCTGGGACTCGTCTTCAGAGAGCAGGAATGCAGGCTCCTGCAAGAACAGCGCATGGTAACAAATCATGTGGTAAGAATGATGTGCGATAAAACAGATAACAAAAAAGGTTCAGCTATTCTAGCAGTGCTGGTGATGGGTAGTACTGTACGCTGTGCTTAAATGTGCCATGCATGCGTGGTGCTTGTAACTGACTCTGCTATTTATTTCTATGGAAGTGATAGGAACGGAATGAGTAAAATTACGATGAAACATTTTTTGTCATGTTTCTCCCTTTGGCCAAACTATTTTTTCAACATCCAAATGAATTATCTGCTGCAGAGCTCGATGGCAATCTCTGTCCCTTAGCCAATTACAGAGACATCTCCAGCAGTGGTTTTACACCTCTTTCCATTGTGGACCACTTAAAAATTTTTCCTGGTGATGTGGGTTCCTTGCATAGCAAACATACACCTACTGACAAGAGGTTTACTCCTCCTCATAACTATTTGCAGATACTTTAAATGTGGTTCATAGTGTTTTCGCTGGTAAAAAAAACCAGTAGTCTGTGGCACAGGTAGTTTCTGTGAACTCTGAGATCACTTCTACAGGGAAGACATAGGTGTAAAACACTTTTTTAGGCTAGATGCTCTGAGTACTTTTAAACAACTTATTGTATCTCACGGTTCTAATTTCGAAGTAGTGTTTGTATATCAGCTTGTGTTAAGACTATGAAAGTAAGATCCGTTTTTTCCAGATGTTGAGCTTAGAAATACAAGCCTTTTAGCCGCCTCCACCTGCCCCACAGCATTGTGCTTATTGGAAGGTGAGGAGTAACCCCAGTAACGTTTGTTGACGACACATCACCAGTTAAGCAGCACTAACTATCCAGGGTATTCTGGCATAAGGCACTTGGCCCCTTTGCTCCTTTGACCTCCTCTGCCTCGTGCAGGTGGGACCTGGACAACTACCTTTTGTACGTGCCTGGCTCTAGGGTAGCCAAAGTTAAGGGCTCTCTTTTCTGTAGTTGGCCTGGGCTGTCCCCCAGCCCCCTACTTTCTGGGAACCGAGAATGAGATTGCCAAGAATCAGGTTGAATATTAAAGACTGAAAGCAGTCAGGTACCACTTTGATGGGCATTTTGCAAATACCTGGAGACAAGACGGTCGGGAGACAGTTTGTACTGGCGTTATGGCAAGTGTTAAGACCCCTTCTAAAACTGATTGCTCAGGTGCTACAATATGTGCCTGGATGAACACTTGTGAAAGGACTCCTCACAGGAGGAGCTAGTGTTGCCATCCATCTGCACCTGAGCTGGCTGATAGAACTGGCTGATAGAGCTGGCAACCTCATTCCGTAGCCATTGGTCAAATTGCCTAAATACTGCAGTTGCCAGCCTCTTTGATGAAAGGCAGGTTCATGTATCAGATTGTTGAGCATTAGGGATAGGGGATTAGATTTGCAGTGTAATCTTCCAGTAACATTCCTCTTGATCCAGAGACCATGCTTTATAACAGAGCTCTTTTCTCTCTGACGTTGTGGGGGCCTGCTAAGGGACGACTGTCTTCCACCTTCATTTGGAGATATTAAGGCTGCTACTGACCTGATGTTTGTGAAGGTCACAGCTGTACCGGGCAAAATTAGTTCTGTGCAGGACAGTTAAGTAGATTGGATTTTCTCAGTTGTAGCTGATTTGCTTTCATCGGGGTTCCTCTTGCAAAATCATTTAAAGTCCATTCCCCTCTGCCCCCCACTGCCCCTTTATGGGAAAAGACTGAAAGGGGTAGATTTCTGCCTGGGCTCCGATTCTGCTTCGAGCCCTGTTCTCACATCTTTCTAGGAAAGTGTCTGGGCAGAGGTTGGGGCAGGCTTTGTAGTTGCTCTGGAGCCTCAGACTGTGTTTTATCTCATCACAGCTGTTGTTGGGCCGGTAGGGATGGTCTTCCCCTGGGCCAGTTGACTGCAGCTTTGCAGTCTGCTTCGGATCCAGAACCCCATGGGGACCCTTCTGCAGATTCCTGGTAATATCACTGCAAATGTGGCTGAGCGCCATTCCAGTACAGCTTTTTTCTTGTGGCTGAATGTCTCTGCAGATTTTGGAGTCTGATGGAGCCAGATAATTTGTGTCAAAAGGCATGCAAAGTCCATGACTTCTGATCAGGGAAAAAAAAAAAAACTTCTTCTGGAGTCAGTTGAGTACCAGATTTGGCCAGTTAAGTCTAGCCACTAGGAAACGTGTCAGATACCTGTCTGTACTGGCAAAACATTGCGTATGGTTGTGCATGAGAAGACCATTCATTGTGAGCATGATGAGACAGAAGAGGGAGAGTGATTTCTGCCCGGGCACATTTTAGTTCAATGACTTTGCCAGTGGGATGTAGTTATGGTGGAGCTTTGCCTGCTGCCTCGGGTTGCAAAGCAACCACTGATGGAAAAAGCCTCTTGTTTTCCAGGCATCCCTCTGGTTTCGCTCCCTTTCATTGTATGTTGTGGTGAAACCTGAAGGCTGCAGCAATTGCTGCCTGGTGAGTTTGGGAAGCGATACTGGAGGTTGTGGCAGTCAACTGACGGAGGGATGGCTACTGTGATATCCCAGTTCAGCTCCCCGGCACAAATGGGGAAAATTCATAAGGAGATTTGCTTGAGGGCCTGGGCAGGGGCACGCAGCGTGTGAAGGGGATATTTCCTTCTTTGCAAAGTCACCTTCAGCCTGTATCAATAATCCACGCTCCTGGGACTATATGGAAAAAGGGGGTATGGCTATAATTGACGTAAAAGAGGGCTGCTGTATGGTATGTTCCTTCCTCTCCAAAACTGTCGCTGATGCAGAGTTAAAAGAAGATGAGCCTTAATTGCTCCCAAAACTCCGTGTCTCTCCTCTCTGGATATCAGAGCAGTGCTGGAGCAGTGCCGTCAGCACTGCTGCCTGGGGAGCCGGGACAGCCGCAGGGAGCAGGTCTGTCCCCAGTCCCCTCGTGCCAGGCAGGTCCCCTCAACGTGGTCGCGCTGGTCGGCTGTGTTAACACAGAGTCTGGCTGACTCTGGGATCGTGGCGTGCTGCAGACCATCCCATAACTGATGCTGCAATGTCCTAGTGTAGAAACTGCTGTAAAGGAATAGCATCAGGTCAGCTGGTTATAAATGCAGCCAAATCAAGAGTTTTGGATTCCATTTTCTTTTCTGAAAGTTTTGGTAACTATCATATTCCTGTACTGCACCGAGGAATGACCCTGGTTTGTCGGTGGCATTTTCTGTTACTTTTTATTGCTGTCTCCCTTTATGTTATGACAGTACGTCGTATACAGGATTACAGGTATAAATATTGCTTCGGGGTTTGGGCTTTTCAGTCAACATGCATTTGGGAAAGGTGCTAGCCACTGTCGAGGGGTGAGTGTGCAGCCGTTGGAAACATCAGCATCCCTTGTGTCTGTGTTTCTGAACGGGTCTAAGGCATGAGGATTTTAGGTTTTCCATTCAGACAGTGTTATATTAAGGGTATGAAGTATTTGACAGTTCTTTTATATTTACTCTTTTAATGTCAAAATGTGTCACATCTGGTATTAATTGGTGGAAAATTATGGCTCTAATTTACCAATTTGATTGTCTGGGAAAATTGAAAAGAGTGTAACATAATAAATGAATGCCTATTAATCTTTTAAATTTGTCTGTTTACCACCAACTACTATCTGCTAAAATGGCTTGTTACGTGGCACGTTTTAAATAGCTTTTCTGAAATACGGGTGTTCGTGGAGAGGAGTTGCTACCTGGGAGGGCTGTGGCCGCTGCATTGATGCCCAACACAAATAGATGTATTTGTCCACTGTAATTGTTTTAATCATTATTAGTGAACATTAATTATTTCCAACCAGAGCTCTCCAAAAGCCCTGATTTTTCTCATACTTGCCAACAGAGGAGCACAGGCAAAAAAAGTCAGATTGTTCTTCCTGGGGCAAGTTTGTTTTGCAGGCAACATGTGAATCAAACCCAAACTGCTGCTACACCTCGGCAAGGCTCAGTCGCTCCGTCCTGACAACCCCAGCTCTAACGAGAAGGGTCACTGCTGCCTTTCCAACCGACGTGTGGGCAAAGCAAAGGAAGCTGGTGGCAGTACGCTGTTATTTGGGTAGAGCATCTGCACGGTGACAAGCCCAGAAGCTTTGCTATCAAAAGACACCCGTGTGTTTGTGAAAATACATTTTTGGAGGATCAAATACCAGGTGCTTATTTTAGTAGCAGAAAGCCCTGAAACATGCCAACTCTGGAATAAGCTGATTCTGAAAACTGACATATTCTGTATGATTATTCCAGTATATGCCATCTGTCAGTAGCATATCCAAATATTTATGTATTTTGATTATTGTAACTGTTATGAGGATACTGAAGCTCATAAATCATTTCCTTTTCAGCAATCATTTTATTACTCTTCCATGGCTTAGTAATGATGTTTAGCCTGGGCCCATTCAGGCTCTGACACGGGGAACAGTCACAGCGTGGCTATGCAGGTGACGTCCTTCATAGAAAAAGCCTGTGGCCAGGGGACGCTTGAGCCCACGTCCCCTCTTGGTCTGCACCAGCTCCCCCTCGCTTCATCTCCTGGGGCTTCAGCCCGTGCTGTGCTTTCATTCAACTCCATCCCGCCTTGTCAAGTGACTATGCTTAGATTGGCAAATGATATAATATGACTAATTACGTTAAATGCAGATAATGTCTTATAATCAAAATAAAGAGTGGATTGCAAACAGATCCTTAAAGGGCACCAGGCACAGAATTGACACCGTATTTATTACCAATAACATTGCTGAAGTGCTAACAGCTGCTCAGCTCCGGCAAGTGCGGCCCCTTTGCAGAGTTTTCCAGAAGAAGGGCTAAGTGCATCGGAAGCGCATTATCGCTGATAATAGTAATTAGTTCAGTAGAGCTCGAAATGTTTTATAAAATATTATTATCATCCCGATTTTGCAACTCTGCAAACCCCGGCAGAGAGGAAGAGCCTCCTCAGCTCAGAGGAGTCGCTGCCGGCCGTGGGGGTGGCCCTGGCCCCGGGTGCAGGGCTGCAGCCCCTCTCCTTGGACCGTGTTGCTCTCTCCATCTGACTCCAGAAGTAGAAGGGGTGTCCCCTCCGTATCTCTGCCTTTGCTTTCACAGGCGTTAGCAAAGAGACATCAGTAGATGGAGGAATGCACTGATGTGAAAGCAGATTTGGGTGTTACATTTTTGAAAAGCCGTTGTTAAGCTAAAAAAGGAAACCACAAGCTTTAAAGGTTGACGGAGCTCCTCTGTAAGGGACTCTTATTTTGCTGTGTACGTTTGTTTTCTCTTGCTTACTAAAGGGATAAAGTGCAATCTAGGTTTCAGAGAGAGATGGCTGATTAATCTGTCTGCCAGGTACATATGGAAATAAATTAGCAAATGGTGCATCTGGGATTAAACTACTGCAGAGATGATAAATTATTGCCATCTTCCATGGCTGCATTACTGAAGCTTCACTGGGTTCCCAGTACTCCGTTACTTGCTATTCACATGGTATCACCGTGGCTGGTGGGATGCAAAGCCTCTACATTTGAAGCAATTTTCTGTGATACGCTAGTTGGAGAACAGATCTGGCCAGACCTATAAGGATATGCAATATACTTACATTAAGTATAAGCGAAGAGATTTGATTCGGTCCTTCTGCTCTGTGTGAAATTGTGCTGCCGTCTGAGGGCAGAAATGCTTGGGCCGGGGAAAGGCAAGGACCTGCAAGAGGTTTTTCCACTATCTGCAGTCACACCCCACCCTTCATCCCAAATAGCAGAGAGTTATCTGTGCTAGCATGAAGTTGTGAGGGCCTGGAAATGAGCATCCTCTGGCCTGAACCTCTCCCACACCCTTGGCTTGACCCAGATGTAGCTTCAGATTGCACAACTCCAGCTTATCTCCGAGATCAAGACTGAGATGAAACACCAGAGGGGCAGGTGGTATTTGCATTGAATCCTGATACAGGCTTCTCAGCTGTGTCTCTGCTTCTGCTGCATTTTCCGTGTCCATTTAAACCGATGTATAGCTGATGGGCTGGCAGCTGAGACATACCAGCGATGCCTACAACAGGACATGCAAGTTGAATAAGCGTAACAGCAGATGCGTGGTGCGCCACGTTTCTGGAGGAGGCAAAGGTCACGCAGAAGTTCTCATCAAGGCTTCTGCATTATACTACTCAGCAAGATTATGGCTGCATCCACAGTGCTTGTTTAGGGCTCTCTGTGGATCATCTGGACTGTAATTTTCTTTCCCATCCATGTACCCGGGTTTCATTTCAAAAGAAACCGGGACAGCTGCGGAGATGGTACAAAAAACGGTGGCTGCACTGGCTGGGCCAGGAGAGGTGCTTTACCTACACAAGGGTGATCTATGATAGCAGCGCAGAGTAACAGAAGTTCTTGTTTTGGTTTCCTTGTTTCCTGGGGTCTTTCCTCAGTCTCTTAACACTTGCTCTGGAGTCGCTCTTCCCCAGAAGGGAGTTGAGGGAATAAAGCGACTCTGCGAACGGTCACAAAGAAGTTGAGGAGCGGGCAGGTGGGAGCAGTGTTCGACACAGAGACAAATCAAAGATCAAGTTTTGCTTAACATGCCTTGTGTTTAAAAGCTGCTATTTTAGTTTGAGAGTATACTGAAAGAGTAGCTTGGCTTGTCCTAGGGCAGGTCTGCAGCACATAACAGCCATGGCACAGCGGAGCCGGATCCTGCGGCACACCGGCGAGCCTTGCTGGAAAACTACAGCCGAGCTTTCACAGGGAGCCTGCAGCCCAGCGCGTAGAGCTGGTCTCTCCACATCAACCTCCTTGGCCCTGCGTGGGCCTGCCAGGACTCTTGAAATCGGTGCCTGGGCAGGGAGCTCTGCTGGGGGCAGATCCTGCAGGCTGGGCCCTGGGGCGCGCCCAAAAGGCCAGCGGGATGGGACGTTTGCCGAGCTGGGAGCTGGTGGCACTGGTTGTCCTTCAGATCCTGCCGGTGGCACTGGCAAGTGGATGTGAGCCTATCGTAGGGCATGGACAGCCGTGGGTTGAGTCCACTGTGTCTTCAGGCTGGTCTTGAGGGACAGTTACTGTGTGACCGTGCCCTCTGGGTTTCTTCTCTGAGTCACTTGTCGCGGTCCGTGAGTCAAGCACAATTAGGATGTATGCGTTCATAATTGAATAATACTAACGAGAACAAGAACAACATGTTTCGTTATGAGATGCACGGGTGGATGCCGGGCTGTAAATCTGAGCTAGCGAGGACTAGCTCTGTTCAATTAATCCAAACACGGAAATATTTACTAGAAATAGATTTATCTTCCAATGACTTTATTTGCAAATTTCGGTTAACAACAACAGTTTGCTCGTAATATAATCATGTCAAGCAGCAAGTGGGACTTACTCTCGTTCTTGGCCTTTCCCATGAAGTGTTTGGAGCAGAATGCAGAGTGAGTCAAAGGAAGCACCAGCTGATGGATGAACAGATTGCGGCACAGTCATCTATTCTACTGCGCACTTCCAGGGAAACCCCTGCAAATTAGACGAGTGGTTTTTAAATGTACAGAGAAAACTAAAGAAATTACATTACGAGTGAAAAATTAGAAGGAAATGTCTATTCCTGTCTCATAAACAGTTCAGGAATAACTTCCTCTGAAATATTCTGCTTTAAGCATGCATTTAATTTGTCCTCTGGGAGCAAAATAAAGTTGCTAAGATAAAACATTCTAATAATGATTTATGTAAATTTATTTGAACAAAGCAATGATGTAGTTGCCTATAGCAAATTTCTTGGAATGTGAAATGGTATTTACGAGCTGCTTCTCTCTATGTGAATACAATAGATGATAGGAGACGCTACATAAAGAAAACATAATTGTACATTCAAAATGGAGCCTGATGCCATGTTTAGTAAGCAGGAAAGCCAGTTGAACAGATTGCTGAGTGTCTGATAAAATAATCTCCAGCTTGATTCTTCCTAGGCTATTTATAGCATGCATTTAATTTAAAATTTAGATATGTGCCACAGATGACCGTAACAATCATACCAGGGCCATGTATGATAATACAAACTGTTTGCCTCACATTGCGCATATGCAAAAATCTCAAGTTGCTTTACAAGCAGAAAATCAGGCTCCGTCAACTCAAAATATGTATGAAAAGAAGGAAAGCAATTGTAGTCCCCAGCTGCTATGGGCATATGGGGCCAAATTTATCCCGTCTGTTGAAGGTTATGGAGTTCCGCCAGGGATGACTTTGATCCCGTATGTCTAGCAAAGTGGAACCAATATGTCAATATAAGACATCCTGCTACTTCTGATGTTCTCCCAATAAAACTACATCATTCAAAGTGGCTTGAATTTCCCAAGTGCCCGAGTCACAAATGTGATCAAGAGGGATATTTCAAAAGTGTTCTGATTCTTGCTATGTTCACGTTAAAGCAGTGAACAGTAAATTGGCTTTTTCGTCAATGAGAGCTTAAGCCTGGGAGTTGCTGGTATAAGCGAGTGTGCATCAGCCCCAGGCACAGAAGACCAAGGGCCATTTGAAGCTTTTTAACGAAACACTGCAGGACAAAGAGCTGTTTCTGCATTCAGGTAATGCAACGCATTTCACTTGAAAAGCTTTTGTCAAATCAGGAATGAAAATGGCATATAGAAATAATAGGGTTATTTACTGTATTTGCTTTGGAGTACGAAGGCATCTTCTAGACACCTGGTGATGGCCTAAGCCACAAAGTTTGTATTCAGCTCCAGTCATTTACAAGTTTAAGAGACATTTGAATCCCTGGCTTTGAACAGGGCTGATTTCCTAGTCCCCAGCAGCTACTCTCTTGAGGATGTAAGGCACTTGTAAAGTAAATTCAGGTGAGCTCTATGTGAAGAAACGCACATCTGGCCATTGTACGAGAGCTGAAAAGTCCGCATATGCAAAATTGTGCCTGTGGGAATCCTAGATTTGAGTAAAATAGTGCTCTGTCATCTGATTATGGTTCAGGTGACATTTTTGCAGAGTTAAGTGCCTCCCAGTTTATTCTGGACTAGCACTAAGTGCCTAGTGTAGGAAAGCTACGGCTGCTGCTCAGGACTTCACTGGTGGCGACAGGATGGCCTGTCCGGCACCAGACTGGCGTATTAAAGGCAAAAATAAACAGAAGGTAACTCTCATGCTTATGTGAGACCATGTAAGCCTTTTGGGCCCTTCATGTGTATCTGAGCGAGGTTAGGAAAATCATATAAATGCTGGCATGATGAACCTGCAAGTGAGAATCTCTAACCAAGCTGGTGCCTATTCCCAGCGATGCTACGTTGGACTGTATGAAAGGCAGATCTTGGTAAACACTGTTCCTTAGTGCAGCTGACAAAATTTTACATACAGTGGTCCTGGGAGATGATTGTAGGGTTTAAAATTTGACTAATTTATAATCAAATTACTTGGCACCCATTCAGTATATAGTGCCTTATAAAGAGGATTTCGAATGGCTGTGGACAGAGACACTCCACAGTCTCTGCTTATAAAGCACGGAGGCACTGTTAGCTCAGAGTGAAGAGGTATAAATGCACAGCAGACTCGCCACACAAGCAGCAACTGGAAGATCATCTATTTTGCTCTATTAGTTCCTTTGTGACCACTCTCTTCTGCCTGGAGCTTTCTCATCTGCACACCCTGCATTACTTATGGACTGCCAGGCCAAATCTCCGAAGACATCTGAGAACGCACGACAAGTTCACTTTCAATGTTCATCAATGCTGGTTTGCCCTCCAAAACAGACAGTAGCCCCTGGAAACGGGGGTGAAGCCATATGCGCCTTTCGCTTTGCTCTTTGGGAAGCCATTCCTTTACTACAGCAGATCGAAACCAGGAGATTGCCAAGTCATTTACTGAGACAGCACATCTTCCTTCAGAAATGTGCAGTTAATTTTAATAGCTCACCTATTTAATGTGCTGGGGTATAGCTAATACCGTCTATTATGCTTAATGAACTAAACTGGAACACCTCTGTCGCTTGAGGGTGCTACAACTGCAAGGAGGGTTTCAGAAGTTCTTGATCTATCAGTGGCAGCCGTAGGTCAGGTGTCTTCAGCCGAGATAAAAGCTTTGTTTGCTTAACAGGATCGAATTTTCCTCCAAGAAATAATTGAAACAATAGGAGAATCACCCAAACCTGTGCCAAGCATTAGCAGACAAGCTGTTTTGAAATCGATCCATTTGGAAAGGAAATAATGTGCAGATTGGTCAAGGTAATGATGGTATTGGATGATAAAGTAGAAGCAGGGGTGGAGAAAGCTTGTGAGGGATATAGTGTCACCTAAAAGCTTTGCAGAAGTGCTTTTATTACCCTGAATCAGCTTGGCTTTGCACTGACACTTAGCTGTTTGCAAAAGAATTATACCTGCTTCTGAGATAAATACATTTGACAGTGAACTCTTAACCCCTCTTTCGCAGGCCCCTTCTGAGTAGTAGCCATGGAGAACGAGATGCCTTTAATTTTTCTGAACACAGAGTTAGACAAAATGGGGTGCAAAACTATGGTACATAATTTTCTAGTGAGCGGAACGCTTCAGGAAAATTACAGTCATTATTGAATGTAATGAAACCTGACAAATTAGAGTTTCATAGGCCCTCCTTGAGATTAAAGCGATCCATTAAACATGCTCTCTGACTGCTAAATGGCATTGTCCCATTTCACCATAAGAACTTGAGAAATCCTGAGGTAACTCTGGCTAACAGCTGATTGAAAGCACCCAATCAAGAGCTCTTTAAAGAAAGAGGAAAAATTATCCTGATTAACATTATTTCCAAGAAGGTACTCTCCGAGTAGGCTGTAAATTGTGTTAGAAGCATTTGGGTATTGCAGGGAAGACCGAATTTGACACTTGAAGTGCCCACAAAGTAATGTACAAAGTGGAGTGATCAAGGGAAGAACATTTTGTTGATTGTGGTGGGAAAATTGAATTACTCTCGGTTGCACAGCTATTCAGAACATGTACATTAAAGCGAATGATACTCAGTTTAAAAGAAGAGCAAGCAAATATGAAGAGCAGAAAAAGCCCCTTTCTCAAATCCTTCTTGCCTCATGATTTACGTCTTAAGAATGTTTTCCCAGGGAACAGCATAGCACGCTGGTCATGAATACCTCATCCATTATGCTAAGACATCCCAGTGATGCAAACTAAATCAATACAATAGTATTCCTTAAAATGATTGCTTTTTTCTTGACTGATTGTGCATTAAAAGCAACCTTTAAATGATGGCCATTAGCACCTGAGACCTGGTCACTGGCGCTGACTGAGATGGATCGTGTGATAGTTAGGGTTGGTACAATCCTTCTGAATTGCACAACAGAGTCAATGAGAGCGCGTGTAAGTCACCAGTATGGGATAGAGGGTCTTTATGCTGTGGAAGAGGTAGGACATGGATATACTCTAGTGCCCGGTCCTTCTGGGCACTAAGACCACCTTGGACAGTTTTTATAGGCATTAGCAAAAGAGAGAGTGCAGTGGCTGTCGGTGAGCATAGTAGCATTCCAGCAATAGATGAGTCTTTCCATCAGTAAACTGTCTAAAATTGCCAACCCCACATCTAAAACCAGTAAATAGCATATGTGCACAAGAGCGATGCAACTGCAGTTTGGTTTTGCTTGCTCTGTGTCTTGGTCTCGCCCATCGCCCGTCCCACGTCCCGGTTTGGGAGGTGCTATACAGTGCTAGGCACAGCCTGCAACGTCTTTCCAAAGCTTCCAGGGCAATGATGCATGACACTGAAATGCAGTAAAAATTAAAATCTGGAATAATGGCAGGCATTAATAGATATTTCTGTAGTTCTGAGGCAAAGGTCTAAATGAAATTCTAAATGTCAAATTAAAAGAGCCACATGACTACAATTTAATGGTAGGAGCTGTCTAGTCTGGTAATGTCATCTCATTTCCTGACATCCTCAATGACTAAAGCTGATCCAGAAGACTGATTTGTGGTATTTTTCCAAGATCGCTTATTAAAAATGGCTCAGTTAGTGGTGCTTTGGGTGGTGTTTCAGCCAGAGCAATGGGCACTGGTACAGTGGTAGAATGCCGTCATGACATACGAAGAAGAGTTGAAGCAAGAAGCATTGAAAGGTTGGAAAGAAAAACAAGCACTTGAAATACAAATAAGATTCCCATAATCTTATCTCTGCCTAGAAGAAGGAGTCTGTCAGCATGGCTGATGTGGTGCAGAGCAGAACATGATGAGCGTGAACACGATCCCAGAGAAGTTAGGTTTATTTCCCCCTAATCTAACTGCTTATAAGCCTTTACGGTGCCCATCCCTGTAACATCTGAGCTATATTTGACATTGTTGTTCAGGGCTGGCAGCTCATGTCTGCTATCAAGAGCAGATCTTTCAGGAAGATCTCTGCTGGCTATGATGTAGCTTATACATAAAAATATTTACGGTAGCTGCTTACATCTGTCCTCTTCTGAAAGATAAAGCACTTGAGTGCACACTGAATCCCTGCTACTTTCTCATCATCTCCCTGACATTCATTATAAACTGAGAAGCCAAGTTTTTTAAAAGCTATTTAGATGTTTTGTGCTGTAACTTTCTCTAATAGATATATTCCTATTGATTGCAATGAAACACACAGAGTAGAACAGAACAGATCAATTGAAAAGTAAAGTTAAGACAGCAAGTACACTTCTTTTCCACTTACCTTAATGGAAACAGTTACGGCTGGATCTATCCCAGGTGTAATGCTGCTGAAGTCAATGGAGTTGTACCAGCGATGAATTTGGCTCCTAGTGTTTTGTTTTGACCTTTTCAGAAGGTTGCTCTGCAGGAGCGAAACTATTAAACACAGCCAGCGATACCTTAAGTCGAAATATAGAAAAGGCAAAGCTAGAGTGCATAGCACCTTGTTCATTAAGGAAGAGGCCTGACTTTTATAGAGCGAGGGCGAAAGAATTGATTCCAGATAAGTGCTAAACTTAGTTTCAGCTTTCCCTGGTGAATAACAATCCCAGGTTGGCCTGAGACTTGGACATCTCTGCCTTCACGCACAGCTGTCTGGAAGGGGCTGCACGGTCTTTCTGTACTTCTGGGCATCGGGATGGTTTTGGGTTGGATGTCGGTTCTTGCAGATACGCTATTTGTCCACTCACCAAAGATCCATGTAAGCGGACGGAACATACTAATGGTTCAAGTGTCCTCAAGTTGCCTGGCAGTGGTCTGTGGGATGACCTTTATTAGCAGGTATTTTTTGGATTTCAGTAGACAACACAGATTCTTCACACACTGCGATTGTCTCACGAAGGCAGGGAATTAGCACCATGACTTCAGAGTATTTTCAGCCTCAAACCGCTGTGTTTTACACCACTGGATGCACTCATCCAGGCTAAGAGACAGCAGCGTGTTCAGTGGCCGCTGGCAGGCAGCAGTGCAACTGGGAAGTGGCCCTTGGTATTGGCACCGTCTCCCTCCCACTGCAGTGGCCTTTTGTTGGCCACTGAAACTTCCAGTGATGCTACACGCAACGGGGACAGAGGCTTTGCTAATGAGGAGGGAGACAGACATAAAAGCTCTGGGAGCTACAGGAGAGGGTGGACAGAGATGTGCCACACCAACGCACCACCTTGACCCAGAGGCAATGCTGGACGGGCACCCCTGGGGTGGCTGTCTGTGTGCTCCTACCCCTCTTCTCATGGTTTCTTCCCTCTCCCTTTTTCCATGTCCAGGCCTCCCCATCCCTTTCCTTTTGTTGGTCCCTTCCTTCCTCCTGTCCTCCCCGACAAACCTCCTCCCTGGCTGTGTTTAAGAAATTGTTGGCACCAGCCTGACATGTGCAGACTGTTGGTCTGCTCGTGCGGGACGCTGCTGTCCTCAGGCTTTTTGGGGGGCAGTGTCTCATCCTGCACTGCCTGCCTCAAACGGACCGGGGCCTCCCCTTCCCCTTAGCTACTTGTATAACAAATACACTGATTTGCCACGACTCCTCATTTTCCTGGTGGAGGAGGAACAGGTCTAAAGATTCCTCAAGTCACTGACACCTACTTACCATCCTCTGCGTGTAGGTGAGGCAAGAGGATTTCAACACTCAGAATAAGATGTAAGACTCTTCATGTTAATGGAAAGCTTTATTTATAATGTTGCACATTGTTTTCCTCGCTAAACTTTGGGTTTTCTTTCAAAGTCAAATACAACTTCAAATTTTTCATCTGCCCTATTCCTTGCACCTCGTAATTCCTTCACTAGGTGAGGCTTGAGTCCCTGTCCCAGCAGAGGTTTCAGAGCAGGAGGCCACGGAGCCGTCTCCTGCAGCAAGGGCTTCCTTACTTTTGTGGAGTCTACTGCACCGTGTTTACTAGTTTCTTCTGAAGTGTTATCATAAATAATTAAAGCTAAACTGTGCTTGTTAAATAAATGAGGAATGCACATGTTCAGATGCATTATCTATGCTTTAATTGCGCTCATTTGTTGAGGCCCTCCTCCCGTAAGGAAGCAGGAGCCTTCTGCCTGAACAGAGGGCTGCAGGAGCTGCAGGACCCAGGCTGAGGTACTGGGCCCTTGCTCGTTTGACCAAGAATTTTTAAAACACGTTTTTAGCATAGTGGTGAACGTCATCCACTGCGGTGAAATTACGTTCCTGGAGGCAGGTGCCATCCTTTCGCTACAAGCTTTAAAAATGTTTCATGGGATGAAGCCTTTTCAGAGGGAGTTTCTTGTGTCCAGGCTGCTGTTGAGCATGTACAGGACAACGAGGTGAAGCCCAGCATCTCTCGCGTTTACAGGCACCTCGGTTCGTGCTGAGCACTTTGCAGGGCATGCTGCCCGCGTGTCCCCGTTAGCCTCCCCATGCTGCTTCCTGCACATGCCTCTCGGATTGTTTTAATTTCTCCTGGATTGAGAGCAGCCCTGAGGAGAAGGATTTGGGGGTGTTGATTGATGAGAAGCTTAACTTGACCCAGCAATGTGCGCTCACAGCCCAAAAGGCCAACCATATCCTGGGCTGCATAAAAAGAAGCATGGCCAGCAGGTTGAGGGAGGTTATTCTCCCCCTGTACTCCACTCTGGTGAGACCCCACCTGGAGTTCTGCATCCAGCTCTGAGACACCCAACATAAGAAGGACATGGACCTGTTGGAGCAAGTCCAGCGGAGGGCCACAAAGATGATCAGAGGGCTGGAGGACCTTTCCTATGAAGACAGGCTGAGAGAGTTGGGGCTGTTCAGCCTGGAGAAGAGAAGGCTCTGGGTAGACCTTATAGCATCCTTCCAGTACCTAAAGATGGCCTACAGGAAGGATGGGGAGGGACTCTTTATCAGGGCATGTAGTGATAGGACGAGGGGTAATGGTTTTAAACTGAGAGAGAGTAGATTTAGATGAGATATTAGGAAGAAATTCTTCATTGTGAGGGTGGTGAGACACTGGAACAGGTTGCCCAGAGAAGTTGTGGATGCCCCATCCCTGGAGGTGTTCAAGGCCAGGCTGGATGGGGCTTTGAGCAACCTGGTCTAGTGGGAGGTGTCCCTGGCCATGGCATTGGAACTAGATGATCTTTAAGATCCCTTCCAACTCTAACCATTCTAGGATTCTGGTTCCTACAGTTTTCTCATGTGCTTTTAGTCCTTCTGTGCTTAACACATCTATGCCAACGCACATGCTGTATATGACCTAGTCAGGTCCCAGTAAGCTGCTCCTGCACAGCTATAAGCACGTGGGGCCCCTTGGGGTTCACCGATTTGTGGGCTGTAGCATCCCTTTCAGAAAGTGATCAAACTTCATCTTAAAACTGGATTTAAAACTAATTGCTGCACGGAGTCTCACAGCCATCCTGATTAGTGGTTTAAAACTTCTGGACTCAGTAACTCTATCTTCATTAGGAAGATCTGTTTTTATAATAATCGTCTCTAAAGAGGACCTGGGGGATTATTAAGAGATGGCATTCATTATCAGTAAAAATACCATGAAGGAATTTCCTAGACAAATGTTGATGTCCTGGATGATGTTAATTTTTTTTCCACAAAGAAACAGAATTTTGGTTAAAAAGCATAATTATCTTAATAATTATCTTGAAAGCTAAATTGGATTTTAAGGCTTAATCTGTGATTTAAGGCTTGGTCAGTGATTTCTAGGTGGTTTACACCTGCAGAGCTGAGCAGCTGGGAAAGGCAAAGGCTGATTGTTTGGGGAAAAAAAAAACAACAACAAAAACCAACAGAAAAAAGGGTGAGAAAGAAGAGAAGTAGTAGTGTCATTGGTAAGGAAAGGCTTTGGTAGGATCTGACATTTAGGAAGCAGGCTAAGTTGGAGAGAAGTGAACTCAGGCAGCAGAAACCAACTTTGGAGCTTGAGGGCTGAACGATAGGAGAATATGGCAGATGGGGAACATAGGATTTTTGGGTTTGTTTTTGTGTTTAGTTGTTGTTTTTATTTTAATTAGGAGGGTTACAAGAGAGGCTAGTAGCTACAAGATCTGCTAGGAGACCATGCTCAGCAACTATCAAGAGGACTCGCTGGTGGCAGGGGTGAGGCTGGTAGGTGGGGGTGCGGTAGGGCCGCCCTGACTTAGGAAGAGGTGGGCAGAGCAAGATGATGAGCAAAAGGAACTGGTTGCTGAATTTCTGGAGGTTTTCTAACTCTACAGATGCCAGATTTGGTGTAAATCAAAAGCAAGAACAATACACTGGTACAAGGCAGCTGTAAGATCAGAGTCAAGTGTCCATTTCTACAGTCGCCAAAGGAGCACAGGTGTCCCTAGATACTTCTCACAGCATCTGAAATGGTTTTTCTGAAAGATTTCTGTCTTCATAGAGGACATGGTTATAGAGCAAGAGGGAATGAATAGATTTGTTGGGTTTTTGTTGTGTTGTTTTTTTTTTCTGTACCTCAGCTTTGCCTGCTTGATGTTTATTTTGGTTATTGTGGCTTCTGAGGCTTTTTTAATTAGTGTTTATTTCTTAAGCAGAGTGCCTGCGAATGGTCCAGAATCTCGTGTCCAAGGCTGCAGAAAATAATATTTTAGTGAAAAGGAGCGGGAAAGGGCATTTTCTCTGAGGAGATAAGTTTGTGAATGATTGTTTGTGTCTGCATCTAGAAGAAAGGAAATGAATATTTCTTACGACAGCTGAGAGATGGTCATGAGGAGAAGGAAGCCATTATTAATTAATCATCAATTATTATTTTAATATTTATGTAGCACTGCGTGACTGGTGCCCCACAGGGAAAGAGGATCATCTCCCTGCTTGAGGAGCCTACATTCTAAATTTAACCATGGTGAGGGCTGCTCGTGGCAGATGATGTGTTTTAATCATTCCCTGCTCTGCCTCAGCTTTTCAGTTGAATCCCGTTTTAATTCCCCATCCCCAACAGAGGGGAGCCTGCGCTAAGCAGGAATGGCGAGATCAGAGTCTAAAAGAGCACAATCAATGCAGTAAACAGAGAGGCTGGATTAGAGGTCTGATCTCAGAGCTATATCTTGCAATCCTTACCCAGAATTGCAATAATGTAAATAAAACCTTTCCAAGAACAAAGAGTGCAGGATTTCCTGCCAATTTGGAAAGACCTGCCCATCCTGGGCCCTCAGGCTGGCTTCCAGGTAAAGTTGGGGGTTGGTTTTTTTTTTTTCAAAGTCTTTAAATTGACACACTTAATGGTGAGACCTGGCCTGCACGGGGCTGGTGGCAGCAATACTGGGATGTTTCTCGTATGGATGTTTGCCCTGACCTTACCTCTTGCTGAAGTCCCATTCCTGTTTTTGTACTTTGAAGCAGTTGTTTCTAGATGCTGCTCCTGTACCTGATACTATGCTCAGCCGGCGGCGGTCAGCAGGGTAGTGAACTCTGATGGATGTATTCTCAAAAAACCCATCTATTTAGTTCCTAGTAATTAGCTCATACATCACACGGGTTGTATTGTAAGGAGGTAGTTCCGCGAAGTGTCAAACTGAACCCTTTGCTTCAAAGAATACATATACGTGGCAGCCCTCTTGAAGTGGAATGCATTTGAAAGGGCAACTGAAAATATGTAATACCGAGAGAAACCAACGTTTATGTAAAGTACCTCTCATTGTCAAAGCATGGTGGAGTGGCTAGAACAGAAAACGGGAGTCAAACAGTCTAGGGGTCTATTTTTGGCTCCAGCATATCTGTACTGAAGTCAAATTAATTGGAGCTAAATACAGAAATCTCTCCTTACATAGGATTTTTGATCCACTTTCAGAACTTTCTAACAGGGATGTGCTATTTTGTTTTTCTAGAGGATGATCTAAAAGCGTGCCAGGAAGTTGCTACATTTTGTATTAATGTATGCAAGATTTTTCCATAAGCATCTGAGTCAACATCAGACAAGTTAACGACGACTTGGGTGCTGGGAGGGATGAATCTGTGGAAATCTATAGCTATTGCCAGATGCATGATCAGAAATCTGTTGGCTTCACTGAAATTTTGCATAGATCCCCTGTCAGGTGACCTATTTAAATAGAAGAAATACAGTATAACAGTCTTGCAGAGGTTTCTGGGCAGAGGATCCCTCTTCTGCACTGTCGAAGCCCAGGACAAAAATATAAGTTTTCATTTATTGGTACATTTTCCTTTATTTAACTAAAAATTAGTATTTTGAATGTGACTTTTGCTTGTTAAAAAAGATTCTTTAAGAAGCCTGACCAAACCAGTCGTTGTCTGCAGCGGCATGCCTGTGTGGTGCTCTGTAAAGTGTTACCCTAGTGCTGTGTGAAGGTATCCCAGGGAACTCCAGAGGAGCCCTCTCTCGAAGTTCAGCCCCCTGGACCGTGAGTTTCTCTTTGTGCTGGCCTGGGGACATTGCGTACGGGACGTGCCTTAGTTTAGCTGTCCCTACGCCGTACGGTGCAGGGGGTAGCACATACATCGATGCTTAGAGTCAGCACACGGGGGGACGTCGTGATTCCTCTTTGTTTCAGCTAGCTTCCAAATCCAGATGACTGCTCATAGATGCTCCCAAGAGTGGAGGCTGGCTAATAGTTATGGAGAAGAAACACTCTGAGCGTACAGGAAATGGACTCTGCAGAGACATGATTTGGCAGTGGTTTCATCCTCTGGACTGTCTCGGTCCTCCGTCGCGCTGAGTGTGCTGTCTCGGTCTGCGCAGAGCTGGGCACGTCCCTTTTGGGGGTCGGTACCTCCTAGGAGGAGGACCTAAGCCAACACTTGCAATGCACAGTACTGAAATAATTCACAGAAGAAATTGTATAACAGGGTGTGTTACCGTCTCGTCCATACAAGTTAGAAATTAAAAGCAGAGTTATCAGAGGAGAGGGAGACACCAATTTGGTTGTCTGTGTTGCTGTCTCCCACAAGAGCGGGACGTCACAGGACTAACAGCAGCCATACTGGTTTGTGTGGTGGATGAGGGACAAATATACTAATGATCATGCTCGTTTCTGTGCAGGATGTTGCCCCTCGGCAAGACAAGCATCTTGTAAGATGCATATCCCACTATAACTGCCCTCTCCTCTTGGTGGGTAGAGACAGGCAAACCTTTAGGCAGTGCTTTAAGATAACACTTTTGAAAGTACCCGAAGGCTTTAGCAATACTAACTTCACTGAAAGTCAATTAAAAGTCAGTGAGACTTGGGCTCTTAAATCTTCCCAGTGCTTTTCTTACAAGTTACCATCAGTACTTGGAAATCTAATCTATTGGCTATGCCTCCATTGCACCATCCATCTGAGGATCTCTAATCAAAGCTGTAAATATCTATAAATCTGTAGTACCTTATGAATTCTCTATATTGACTAGAGTTTTGGGATGTTTACTGTATGAGTATATTGATTTAGGTTAATAGGAAAAATAACCCAGTCAGTAATAAAAGCTGACGATAAATCACTTCTCCAGGAGCGCGGTTCGGGCGGGTGACAGGCAGCGCGAGGACGGAAGGATCCTGCAGGCAAAGGCCAGCAGGTCGGGGTCAGCAGCTTGTGTGGCCGGTCCTTCCCTCACCACAGCGAGGGAGACATGCTTAGGGGAGAGCAGGGTCTCCTCCGGAGCTTGTGCACGACTCAGCCGTAGCCACGTTGCCATCGGGTGGCACAAGATACATGCGCCCACTCTTCTTCGCCTGGCTGTGAAGTAAGAACTTGGCTTTATGGGGACTGTTGTTACCACTGTCACAAGCCTCTGACAGAAGTCCAGCGGAGTTCTCGCACTCGGTTAGATAAACAGGGCTCGTGCTCAGGATGCTGCTTCTCAGGGCTGCCTCTCACGGTGGGAGCAGCTGCAGGACTGCACCCTGGAAAGAGGGAAGTGTGATGCCTCTCACCCAAGGAAGGTGCAATCGGAACAGCAGAGGAATCACTCGCTGCAGCACGCTTCACCTATATCCCGTGCTTGTGGAGGAAAACAGCCGTAGGTTATCCCATCCAGCAGCTGGTATGGATCTGAACTGTTTTGCCTGAAGCTGTTCTGTAGACTGCAGGGAAAAGTATTAGTGATCCGCAGGAAAAGCCAGGCTGCCTGGTGTGGATGTAACATTAGGCTTAGCTGCAAGACTGGGAGCAGTAGAATTTGTAACCGGAGTGTGTTTTTTCTGGTCAAGATCCTTGGGACATTAACTCACATTTTTCTAACTCAGTCTCTTGTCCTTGTGGTTTATAAAGCAGAAGAGCTTTTTTGCCCTGTTAATTTCCTGAAGCACAGTGTATTGCTCTCTTGTTTTAAATAAAGCTCCTGCTCTATTTTTGAATAACATAATGAGTGAAAAATGACTTTATTCGTCCTGGTGGCAGGACAGCAATTTGTTACGCTGCCAGCTGGAGGACCTGGATCAGAAACAAATTTGGGTTCCCAGGCTCCACGCCAGAAGAGCTGAGACATATTTTTGAGGTGATGTACTCGGACTCTAGGGGGAGATTGTTGACTGAACTGAGCTGCTTTCAAAAACATCCTGCCAGCTGAGCCGCAAAACACTGCTGGTCTTTGCCTCAAAATGGACAGGTCTCCGGCCCCGCACTCCGCGCGGCACAGTTGGGAAGTGCTCCCAGGAGCTGGAAGCGCAGGTGAAGAGTTCAGGATACTTTGAGCAGATACTAAGTTCCTGCACGCGTGTTCACCCTTATTTATCAGTTGTTATTATTATTGCATCCAGCCAAGCACAAGGAGGTCATGTATAACGATGAGTGCAGGTTGTTGGAGGGGGGGTTGCCCCTTTCACGTGGGGCCAGAGCTGAAACTTGAGTACAAGATGATGCAAGGCCGTCACTTCCCATATCACCACCGCGGACTCAACCTGTCCCCACGCCACTCTTTGAAAGCACTCTCTCTCTCTGTCCCTTCCCCATAGCCCTTCCCACCATGTTCCACGGTCCTTCCTCGTCTCCCAGGCCATTTCCACCTTGGCCATGCTCCCGCTGTCTTAGGCAGGCGCCAGCTGTAAGCCGGAGGCTGCGACTTGCGCTGGAGCACCCCTGAGGAGTTTGGTAACTCGGAAGCTGCAGCTTCTTTAAAGGACTGAACCTGCACGGGGCCTGGTCCGTTACGGATTGGGCCTGTGTGAGGCAGCATCCTCCAGCTGCCGATCTTTCCATGGATACAGGTATTGTCAGCTGGAATGATCTGCTTACACATTTTGTATGAACATATTAAGTGCTTGGAAAAGCTCCAGGTACTTCAAGTGAGACTATAAAGGGAAAACTACAGAGTGAGACTACAAGCGAAAGCATGTTGTTTGGACCTTTTTATTGAAAAAGAACACCCTTTTCTCCTACCTGGGTAGACACAATATTGATAATTATGACTGTATGATTAGAAGTTCATTGATAGGTATGTTTATGTATTATGCTTTATTGTTTTGTATTGTGTTTTATTGTTTATCTTTACCTGTAGTTACTTCAAAGAAATACAGAATTAAGTGTATTAGTAGCACTTTCTGAACAGTAGAAAGGCACAATAAAATCAAGAGAAGTCTGCACAGACATGAGTCACATGTCCTAGACAGACAATAATTATCACAATACAAGAAATAAGGGTTTCAAGTAAAGCTATCAGGTGGCAGGTTTAAAGCAAAGAAAGAGCTTTTTTCACACAGTCAACAGTTAAAAGATGGAACTCCTTGCTACAGGCTGTTGTTGATGCTAAAGCTTACCTGAACCTTTTTTAGACAAGTTGATAGAAGAAAAAGTATCTTTGGGTTTATAGCATAGCACAGCGTCTGATTGCATCTTTAGCTGAAGCTTTTAAGCAGCGGGTCTCTGGAAGTACAGGAGAATGCTGCAGAGCATCACTCTGGTGCATTTGCCCTGCTCTTCCATAGGACGTGGCTGGAACCAGGACGTTGGCGAGAGGAGCTTTGGCCTGACTGGCATCTTCAACTCTTTCAGTAAAGGTGAAATGGAGTTATGTGACAGGGACGTAAAGGAAGAAATAAAAGTAGAGGGTTGGATGCTGATGTAGTTAGCGCTGGCATAAATCCAAGGGTGCAATCAAATGGTGCATGAGAGCCATGGTGCATGAGAGCCACAGTGCACTGGGGTACCCAAGAGCAGCTTCAGCCCACCTCCCTAAGGACTCTGCAGGCACCAGTATCACACTTCCCACTCAGTAAGGCAAGCACAGGCACAAATTTCCATCTGGCCACTTTCAAGGTCTCATTCCATCTGCCTGACCTATGAAAGAAGAAACGCTGCTCAAGTGGAACCTGTTAACTTCAGCAAGGACCCCCTTTGGCTACTTGACAACTAAAACCCCGGTCTTGAAGAGACTTGTGCTCATACACCTCCCTGCACACACGTGCTTGCTCACTCCCAGAGATCAGCTGCTTAACAGGGGCCGTTCTGCAAGTCCAGATGGGTTTGTGGACACCAAGTCAGCGTGTACATGTGTGTTAGGAGAGCCATCAACAAAATCCAGTAAAAGTATGCAGTCTTTCTCCAAATCCAGTGGTGCACACCTAAGTGGCCAAATTTGCCTTATGGTCCTCTAACAACATTTTGACGCAGAGACAGTTGCTCTTCCTTCACTTGCTCAGTACCTTATACCACAGGAACCTTGGCCCATAGCTAGGGAGCACACGCCAGGATTACCTTCCCAGAGCAGCTCGTGTGCCAGGGACCCTCCCCGCCCTGGATTTGTGGGGATTCTCCAGACAGAGAGCATCTCTAGGCCCAGTTGCAGTCCCACGCTTCACACGTGAGTGCAGCATCTCTCTGGCTCCCTAAATCTGACGGGTGTGGTGAGAATCCAGAGTCAACCATGGCTGTGGACAAGGAGCGTGTCAGACCAGCACTCTGGCAGAAAAGCAAGTAATAAGTTACTGCTGGCAGTGCTTGTTCAAGCCCATTAGTTTTGCCTTCCCCACTATTGCAGAAATTGTGACAATAGACAGAAATAAGTGAAAGTGAAGGTGATACATGTATTCTCTGGCCTCATCTGGCCAGTGATTTCTCACTCTGCAAAGCTGTGCTCTTCCACTACTACCTTCCTTTGAGTTGAATATGTGATTTTTTTGCTTTGTGAACATCTGAATTTGCTGATTTCTGGTAAGAAGTGTCTACGCTTTGTTGTAATGATATGACCAAAGCACAGAGGAGCCTTCCTGACAGATGAGCACACACTGGGGTCTTGAGAGCCATGAGATTATGTGGTTTGGAGAGCTGAGAGGAAGGAGTTGCAGGAGTAGTTTTCCAGTAGAGGTATCAGCTGCACATGGCTTTGGGTCGGGCTGAGTTTGCCCTGGTACCCAGCATGATCCAGCTGCCTTCACCTCGTGGCATCAGCTGCCCCCAGAGTGGTGGTGAGGAGCACCCGGGGTGCCGGTGCTGGCTGTGCGCCCTACCCATGGCACGGGAGTCTCGCCTGAGTTTGCTGGGACTGGCGTCTCAGGACTGCCCAGGTGACCTCTTAGGTCAAAGCCGTCTAGGGTTCTGTCCTGGTTTGAGGTAGAACAGAACCAGTTTTCTTTTCAATAATTTTACTTTTCAGTTAAGTCTTTTCTAACCAACTGCGCTTTCTGAAATTAACGGCATATTTTTTTTATACTGTGTCCGCTTCAAGAGTAGTAACGCCTGCTGTTTATAGTTAATACCAAGAGATGGTACGCAGAGAGGCTCCTGCTGATACTTATTGCCGTAACAACCAAGGTCAGGTCACTTTGTGATGTGCCCCGTTGGGGGCCAGAGGCAGAAGAGTGTAGTAGAGGGGTCTCACCTGTGGGGAGGAGCGGACAGGACAGGTGACCCAAAACCGACCAAGGGGGTGTTCCATCCCATCTGCATCATGCTCAGTATAAAAGCTGAGGGATCAAAGGGGTCGGGCTCTTTCTTCAGTGGCCGGTGTCGAAGGAGGACTCTGTCTGTTCGTCTGCCTTTGATCCCCATCCAGTCGTTCCTGAATCCAGATCTGGAATCCAGTTCCCATCCGTTGCTGAGTCCAGTCTGGGACTTTCCCAGTGCGTGATCGTCATCCTGGGGGCTTGATACTGGTTTTGTATATATTTCATTATTTTCTTATTGATATTATTATCTTTTCCTTTTATGATTAATAATTCATTGAAGTAGTTTTAGTTTTATTTTCAACCCATAAGTCTCTCTCCCTTATCCTCTCTCCCTTCTCTTTTGGGGAAGGCAGAGGGGTTAAAAGAGAGCATCTGTCATTGGTTTGGTGGCCAGCCCAGCCCAGGACAGACACCCTCAACAAGAGGAGCGGCATTGACCAGTCAAGAGCTTCATTGGCAGTTGCAGCCAAGTGTTGGCTTTGTTGCAGGCAGTTAAAAGCTGTACCGTCAGTTTGTTTGCTCACCCTCCCCCAGATTTTGGCATTTCTCTGATTTTGTAGCCAAGTGTAGGTTGTTTTTATTTGGACCAAATCATGCCTTGGGGCAAAACTGACATCACTGCTGGGCCTCATTAGGGAGATGAGGAGCAGGGTGTGGGGAGCCCGGCTGCAGGAAGCTCCTGGGTTTCCCACCGCTGAACTGGGAGGTGAACTCCGCTCGCCAGACAGGTTAGTGGGGTCCAGTGTGTGATGGGGTTTCAAAGCAGCCCTTTGCCAACACCCTTCAGCTACGAGAGGCTCAGGAATCTTGTCAGGTGGAGAGCTTTTGATAAGTTAAGACTTGCATGCTATGCGGTGTAGGCTGCTCCCTCGCTGACTTGGGTTTGTCGGGGGGGTTGGGGGGTTTTTTAATCATCATTTTAAAGAGCAGCACTAACAGGGCAACAGGGTGCGTCTCTGGTAAATTCAGAATCGTGGATGTAAATAAATGAAGACTAATCACATGGCTGTGAATAGGTGGTAAAGTCCTTTTCTTCAAGTAGTGCACAAGTTCTTACTCTGCTTAGTTACAGTGTTTCCAGCTTGGAAGAAAGAGAGCGATTAGTGAAAACTGCAATGATTATTTCATTTGCAAACTTCCTTTGCTAGCCCCTTTTTTTTCTTGTGTTTAGCTATCACTATGTTGTTGCCTTATGTCTCCTGCACTTTACCTTGTTTTATACCATACACAGTGACTGGACTTTAGCTATGTAATTCCTGGCTTTCCCTTTTATCTAGTTGCTTCCGACCTTTGGAGTTGGGTTGTGTAACCAGAGGTGCGAGTAACGTTTTTCCACTGAGGATAAGACACATGTCATACAAGACAGTGTCTTTAATGTCACTTTGTAGTCGCTAGTTCAACATGCAATGAGTTACTAAAGTTAACTTGTAAATACGGCGAGCAATTTATCTTCCAAAGAGAAGTCTGAAGAGAGCCAGTGCCTGCCCAGCAGCAAAGGCCACCGCTCGTGCCGCCAGCATTGAACTGTGACCTCTCTCGTACTTCACGCGAAACAGGATAACAAAAGTATTCTTGGAAATGGGCTGTTTCTAAACAGATCAGAAGCTTGCTTGGTCCAGCACCTGAAAAAAAGAAAGTGTGTTTTTTGAAGTCCTCTGTTTTCATTTTGGGACAAATCAGAGATGTTCACAGAAGTGTCAATAAGCGCAGGCGCTGGAGATGGGCTGCTTCGCATCAAACATGCACGTGCCGTTGTCTTCTTATGTCTTTAGACCTGGCCTTCATTTTGAGGTCAGACTTTAATTTCTGAAGAATGTAATTTAAAGCTATTTATAGTGCTCCGTGATTACCTGCAACTACTAATGTAAAATTTTGGCAACAGAGAAATAAATCCGGAGCAGCTGCAGCTGCTTTAACTCTACTAGAGGTAGTAAAAAAGGTGGCCTAAACATCCGAGCGAGTTTAACAAGGGGGCAGAAGCAAGCGAAGTGTCTGTTTGATTGCAAAAAGTTTTACAGGCAGAAGCCGACAATACAGGAGGCTCCGGATCCCTGTATTTAAAGTTCACTTTGCCGTTTGTCTTGAGTGGGGCCAGTGTTGTAGTGAATAATTTATAGGCAGCATGAATGAGCTCATTAGTCACCTTTTCAGAGCTTAAATGAGTTCTGCGGTTGTCATTACATGGGCCTTCTGTTCAACGGCACGGCAAAAGGAGAGCTGGGTGGCTGGCTGGCTTGTGGCAGGACAGCCCGTCCCCTTCCAGCTTCAGCTGCCCTTTGTCTCCTACTGAAACCCCCCCTCTGCTGCCCAGTGCTGGTCCAGTAACCTGCAGGGGTTTCTCCAGTGATGGCTTTTTTTTTTTGGTTAGGTGTGATGTTTTATTTACAATTTTGTTGTTTTCATGTTGTATTTCTTTTTTCCATTGTGGAAAAAAATACTGAAGATTATGTGACAAGCGATGCGGAATAAGTAAAACTCTCTACCTGCGCACAAGCAATAAAAGTGACTTTTCTCCTCAAACATGCTTCAAAATTTTGCTACAGCCATAGCATTTTTTTTGTCCTTGAAATGCTTTATGGGAGTGCTAAATTGTGCTGGGACTAGCTGAACATTAGAAGGAGGCATTAGTATCAATGTTTACAGGACTGCAGATTTAAAGAAAAAAAAGTAATTCCCAAGATGATTTTGTAGTGCTTTGGCTGCCGAGGCCCACTCCATCCTTGTGGCATCCTTGTGAGAAACCTGTGGAATGAGAAATTTGCCTGCAAAGGATCCGTGAGGTGTCAGATGCGCCATACCCCCCAGGTGACTGCAGCTGTTAACTGAAGCTACCTGTTGCCAAAAAGACTGGAGCAGTGCCAGGAGACCTGGCATAAATTAATTCCCCAGTGAATAAGTCAGCCCGTAATCATAACGAACTTTTGTCACAAAAGCCACTTGCAGGGAAACCCACCTCACAGGACATGAATGTGGCAGCCAGGGCCGGCGGGGGGACGACTCTCTGGCCATAGCTGGCAGTGGAAATTGCTGCTGGGATGCGGGTAATTTAGTTGTGCTTTATTTCTGTGCCAGCTTTCCTCCTTCCTTCCCAAATTTTGCTTACCTGCTCTGCCTGGTGGCTGCTCTCTGGTTCAGCCGTGGAGCCTGCGTCACCTCTGGCTGCGGAGGGGAGCACAGGACACCGCAGAAACTTTCTGCGATGCTACTAACTCTTTTTAGTCCTTCCACTGCAATTTTACATTGCTTTCCATTCCTTGCTCCCTGATGCATTTGGTCGGCTGGGACATAGTACTAAAAACACACCAAGGATAGAAGTCTGCTTAATCATTTTATGACACTTTGCTTGTTTCCCAAGACCTGCATCCTCTCAGCATCCCTTTGCAGACACAACTGTAGGTCAGCCGTGCTTGTGCTTCATCACTGCGTCACCTCACACAGCCTCTCGTCGCTGTCTCTGCCTTGCCGCAGTCTGGGAATCTGGACCCGCATCTCACAGGATTTCCTCCCGGAACAGCATTCAAGAAACGTACAGGAAGAGTAATGCCGAGTGGTGAGCAGAGGAAAGCACCCTGAAATATCCTGTGCTACAAAGAGCTAGAAATCAAGCTGGGACTCAGTACGGTCGTGGCTAGGAAATCCACCTGGCGCAAGCAAATGGTCAGAGGAGAATAATCTACTAGCTTACAGCTCTAGCGATAGCAAATTGTGTTTAGTATCAGTTCCCGACATCCTCAGTTGATGAGATGTGATCCCTATGAGGTCCTGTTGCCACTTAGTTTTGCCTGTGTAGGTACACAAATAAAGGACAAGCTCCTGAAGTCTTTGATGAAATGAACAGCTTGTATTCAGAAAAGCTGAGGCAGGACTCGAGGTGTTGTCCAGAAATAATTTTGTCTTCGTTTTAGAAATTCAATTTGGCTATACAGTTTGGCAACTTTATAAAAACAACTTGGTTCTCCGTTATAGTTTTCCCCAAAACTTGTGATCTTTACTTCTTTGCAGTGTTGGCTGCTGCTTTTCCTCCGCCTTGCTTTTAAGAACAAAAATACAGTTGATTTCTGGTTCTGCTGATTACTTGTAAGTTTGACTTCAGCTGCCAAATGGTGAATGCTAATGTTGAGATAACTCCAGGCCACATTTTGCGGCATTATACCTGTACAACAGATAGCAGAGTCCAGGCACCAAACCCCAGAAAACAGTTCTTTCTTTTTCCAGCCTCTTCAAACACTGCAACAGTACGAGAAATACTGGCTTGTATTGCAATTCATGTACCAGCTGTGTTAGGTTAGGTGGGATTTCAGACCAATATAGCCGTTGTAGCAGAAGACTCCAGTAAAGGTACGTTTATCCCAGCAACATTTAGCTTCCCACTGGCTGGGCCACTAAAATAAGCTGCACTGGTAGTATCTTCCCTTCCCCAGTATAAGCTAGGTTTGTGCTTGGGGTGCTAGTATGTTGGCGTAATTACACTGGGAAAGCGTCTCTCATGTGGACCTGTTTTAATAAATGTATGTAGGACAAACTAGCATGGATGATACTCTCCTCCCACCGCACTCATGTACAGAAACACACTTGCTGGTAGCTTGTCAGCTGCATGTAATTTTAGCGCTAAGTATACTCATTTTCTTAGAAGCTGCAAGCAAGTGTTACTACAATAACATTGTAAATGTGCATACATTATTTTATAAAGGAACTATTTCACAAAGACTTTGGATTTTATTGTAAGGAATTCATTATATTTTAGCCCGTGGAACAGAAAAGCTGTAGATACTGTGGTTTGCTTGCATTTCTGACAGAGCTTCGTATAGGTGCTCCTTCTCTCACTGATTCGGTTCTGTTTCTGTTGGGTTTCGCCAGGTGGGCAAAGGAGAACTTGAAGAACAATTAAATGAAAGGCTGGGAAAATACTTTGTAAATCTCATTCCACGGTCTCAAGCGGTGACTAAGCAAAAGATGGATCTCCTATCAGTGTGCAGCTTAGATCTTTAGCTCGTGCTTGGGGTGGGAGAAGAAAGGGGAGCGCGTGCTTGTGAAAGCCATGGGGCAGGAGGGCAAGGTGCGACTGTCCTTGGAGCAGCTGCCAGGCAAGAGCTGCTTTTTTTTTTTGCAGAGGACAAGGCACTGTTTGCCAGCCCGTTAGCTGTTACCTCTGGACGAGGTGGAGACTCTGGCCGTTCAGGTGGGAATTCAGATAGGGCTGTTCCTCTGCCCCAAAAGTGGACATAGTGCAAACAACAAAAGCAGGCTGGTCTGGTGTGGCTAAAAATAGAGAAGTGTGGATACTGCAGGTTCTGTGTGGAATGTTCTGGAGAAGAATGCTGGGAACAGGAGTTGTGAAAGAGGAAACGAGCAAACACATACTGTATTCACATAGTGCCCAAGAGTGTTCAATGTGCTTCTGCTCTGTACAATATTAAATCCATTGCCTCAGAGAAAACAGAAATTTAGAAACAGCAAGACTGATGGGGGACACCAGTCATTCTGCTTGGGGGAAGAATGGGCACAAAATGAGATGGCCAGTGTGCGGTGTCAGAGCCGGAGATGTGTCCCACTATGAGGGTCTGATCACAAGGGGCCGCAGCCCTGTCCTCCCCGGTCTTTGAAAGGTACCTTGTACATCAGGACCCTTTCAGAGTTGGGAGGTTTTTGGGCACAGCTGCATGTCAAATTATAAATCCTAATGAGCAAGCTTATTTGGCAAACTTGCAGCAGACCTCAGGGAAAAAATCTGACTCTGATGTAGAGAGAATAAACATTGACAAGGATGCCAGTCAATGAGGACATTATAATTGGAGATCAGGTTAGGAACGGGGGCTTAAAGGTGAGGATAAGAAGTGCAGGTCTGCTGAATGGTGAGACTGGTGAAGTCAGAGGGCAGAAAGTAGAAATATTTAGCAAGGTCATGTGGCATGGTCATAAAACTAGCAAAGGAAGATGCTCCCAGCAGAGATGGAGATGGAGTTGGGGGGGAGATGAGCTTTGGAGGGTTGATAAAGAGCCCGTGACCCTTGCTGTGCTCCTTTTGCAACTATGGCTTGTGGGAGGTTATCAGGGATTCCAATCTAGAGGAGGATAAGAGATAAAGGAGTAGATGGAGATGGCTGGAAATCCTCATTAAGTAAGATGCTGCAACATCTGCAGTTCGTATTCTGGAATCTGAGTGGGAAGATTAGACTGTTGTATATTAGCCCACAAGGCTAAAGTGCAGCTCTGCACTGTTGGTACTTCTAATCAGCCTTCGGTGCGGCAAATACTTCGGTCTTGATGTACAAACAGTTTTCATCTGTCGGTGTTGCAGATCTTTTGCTACATGAGTTTGTATTATTCCTGCCTTAGAAATGGGGAAATTGACACCCTGATAAATTTGGTGGCTTGCCTAAGATTACAGTGAGCTACTTGATGGCCACACGTTGGATGTTCTGATGCTGCTGTACTCTCTAAGCCAGCAGTTAATGATCTGTGTACCTGAATAGGATGCATACGTAATATATTCAGGGTGTAATATTCTTTGCATACTACCCTGCATCTCACAGGGCTTCCCCCTTCTCACTTCAGACATACTTCTCATTAGCTGAACTCTTCTTGGTATTCTATTCTAAGACACTTGACTTTCACAAGTGATGATAAATGCGATAAATCTCCTTGCTTGCCGATAGGGAGACATGTTGATTCACTCGGAAAAACGTCTGAAGCATTTGGAGTAAATTCAGGTGGGTGGAGTTATGACTTGGTGATTTAGTTTGGGTTTGAAAGCAAACGGCCATGAGATAAGAGCTGTGTAAACCGATGGTCTGCTGACTGTTGGAGTGTTAGGGCTGGTGGAGTCACAGGGCAGGGCTGGTTACCAGCAAGTAACGATGATACTCTGCTGCCTGATAGGTATTCTTCCCATTCTTCAATCCACCTGCTGGCGTGTCTTCTTGAAAATATGCAAGAATGTGAAATAGCAGTTCACTGGGTAGGGGAGGGAAAGCTATCGGCAAAAAAAGGTCTTAGCGAGTTATGACAGGAATTTCTAGTTTGAGAGAATCAACGAAACGCTTCTCAGCCCTGCACTTTGAGAATCAGGCAGTTGCCACTCTTGTCTTAAAATGTGAATTTCGCAAGTGTCTGAGAGATTAAAAGAGGTTAACCCTTGCTTTGGGAAATGACTAAGTACGGACACAGACGTGCAGGAGGCTACAGTGGTGATCCTGGCTGAGTGGAATAATACTGACTGTGTAGGCCAGCACAGAATTCCTGCAAGGTCTTGAGACAGCTGTCCTAACTTTTCTAAATAAAATGTCTAAAATGCATTTCTTCTTGGCTTAGGGATAATTTCTGTGTCCAGGGCTGCATTGGAAAGTATCTGTCAGTATACCTGTATTTCCAACTTGTTTTGTTTATACGTTTCTGCAGCAGACCTTTTCTATTCTGAAAGGAAAATTAATTTTGAATGTGTGCTAAATCTGCAAGCCTTGTTTACCCAGAGTGGAATATCCTTGATGTTTTGTGGATCGGCACGAAACAAGTTCATGTACTCGTTTTGCGGGTGGACAGCCATACCTTAATTCTGCGCTGCGAAACACTGAAGCTGGGGAGACTGTACGTTAAACTAGTGTTGTGTCAGCTGGGCAGCTTCTTTTTTGTTTTTAAATCAAGTTAGTTCCCTCTAATTAACTGATGTAAGTTTTTTTTTTAACTCAAGTTAATACTAGTTGTATATATCAAGGTATGGTAGCAGGGGAGAAAACGCACCATTCTTCCTAATTAAATCAGGCCTTGTTTTAAAGCAAATTTCTTCAGACTAAAGAAATAAACTGGGTGTTTTTCCCTTGGCAGTTATTGCAGGTTTCTGCAGCATGGTTGAAGGTGAAGACGGACCCTCAGCAGAGGCTGTGGTTTCACGACACACTGAGTCGGCAGCAGAGACCCCTGCCATTCCCTGTCCCCATGGCTGTGCTGGCTCTCCCCTGCCCTCCTCGCCTCTGTAGGGGCTGGCTCCCGCTCCGATGAGGAGGATGGATGGGTTTGAAGCTGGCTGAGGGCCTCTCCGAGTCCTGGGTGGGTGGTGGGCTTTGTGGGGCGGTTTGCCCCACTGGGACTTGCTTGCGCGCTGCCCGGGGGATGCGCAGGCGGGAGCCTGGTGTTGGGAGATGTC
>VYZM01012817.1:0-22163 GCA_013398915.1 Dromas ardeola
TCCGTGATTCCGTGATTCCATAACCCAAGGTCATCATCATGAGCACTTTCTCCAAACTTGGGCAACAAGACTCATTGTTTCAAAGCAATGCTTTGAAAGTTTGAATGTTTCTTTTGGAGGGAGCACAGGGGCAGGACTTCTGAAGACCAAACAAGAACAATGCAGGCAGCTCTGGGAGGAGGAATACTGGATAATTGTCTGCTTTGGGGAAGGCATCATAGGTTGCAGTTTTGATGTTATTGCTAAGAATGAAGATAAATCCAAATGGTCTGGTAAGTACCGGTAAGTACAATACATTGTATTCCCATATTCTCAACTTGGTGTTTTAGAGCAGCCCACATTAGCAAAAGTCTCCTGAGACATGGTGATGGGGGAAAAAACAACCCTTCTTCTAGGACATTGCTTCCACACTACTGGGAACACTTTTTTAGTTTAAGTGGTATTTCAGATTATGCACATTTGATTGTCAAACTATAACATTTCAGTTTCATTAGTATATATAATCCATCTTCATATGCAAGAAGGGCATCTGTTAGGGTAAAACAAGAAATAGAGAGCTAGATAATACAAACTCCCCTATTTCATCCTTTAATCTCTCAAAAAAATACCAGAGCAGAATCTAAAAAAGATTGTCTAACCAGGTATCAGAGAAATACCATTCAGATTCTTTGGAGAACACATTGTAATGTCATTCTAGGGCAACTGAATCCAGTGCCGTTCAGTGACTCCAAATCTATAGGTGGCTAGGGCTATGTGTTTCTGAAAAGAGGAAAGGAAGACACACTTGTTTTTTGAAAAAAAAACCAACCAAACAAACAACAAAAAACACCACTCCCCTCCTCCAAAATATCCACTTACCTTTGGCCCTCTTGATCCTGGAATTCTGGATTCACTTAACAGGCCAGCGCTACCTGATCCTTCCATGTCCTAATGGTAGAGAAAATTGCTACAGAATTTAAGAATTTATCTCTCTCTTTTTTTTAAACTGCTCTGTTTTCTGGAGTCCTGAAAAAAACCCAGAAAGATACTGAACACAAATATTTGTATCTTTTCTCATTAAGCTTTTCTTGACCAATGCATGATGTTCTGGAGACAGCCTCCACTCAAATGCAATAAGGGCATGTTGATCTTCCTTACAGAAACTCTAGTCTTTAAGGTCTTGCCAATTTGACACCATTTCTCCAGCACTTCAGGCTGGATAGCATCAGGTAGAAGTGAGACAGCATCACAGTTTTAAGTATGTGCTACTTAAAATATGCTGTAGCAGTATTTATCTGTTTAGCATTTGTCTGCCACAAGGCTACCGAAATACTGTAACACCTAGTAAGGGTTATATAACTGATTTAAGGCAGGGAGAACTTGGAGACAATTTGTTAAGAGCAGCAATCATTATTAAAAAATAAAGATCCTTCCTGTTCTCATAGTTGAATGTTGAACTCCCTCCTAAAATACAGCTTACTGAAATGAAATCGAGCAGAAAAAATGTTCTATCACAAAATTGTAGAATTAATTATGTTGGGAGGGATCTCAGAGGCTACCTAGACCAACCTCCTGTTAAAAGCAGTGTCAACACCGAATTCAAATCAGGTTGCTTGTCCTGAGATTTGTCCCCTCAGGCCTTGAACCCTCCAGAGATGGAGGTTCTGCAGCCACTCCAAGCACCTGTACCAACACCTGGCTGTGGTCAATGTGAAAAATATTTCAGTTATATCAAGTGAACACCTCCCTTGTTTCAATTTATGATTGCTGTTGCTCATCATTCTGTGCACCACTATAAACATCCTGGCTGCATGTCTTCTCAATAACCTCCTTTTAGGTATCAGAATGCTGCTAAAATGCTTAAGACCTCTCCAGTCTAAGCAAGCTCAGTTCCCTGAGTCTTTCCTCATAGGTCATGAGGACCTATGAGGACCATTGTTGTGGCCCTCTTCTGACTTCAGAAAGATCTCTGTGAAGTGGAAGACCTTGAGAGCAGCATCGGTATTTCCTGTGGATGTTTTCTAGGGGGTTGAAAGAAGACTACACAGAAAGCAGCAACGTCCCTTCAGGTCTCATTGTTCTGACTGTGACATTCCAACTGTGACTCCACGAGAGCAGGAACAAGAGAAGCAGAAGGAGTGTGCAGCTGGAATCAGATCTTTCCTTTTGGGGACCAAGGTGGTTTGGCTCATGTCCTTTCATACAACTTCACCTGAGACTGAATGTTATTCAGGCTTTCATTTTGCTCTTCCATCAGCTATCATGGTATCAAATATCAACAGAAAATCTGCTGATATTCTGTTTGGCCTGCTTAACAAAACACTTGCTACTTAGGGTAAACCACAAGCTGTGTTTCTTCTTTTTTCCCTTGCCTCCACTGTGTATTTTTCGCTTTAAGAGAGTGCTTGATGCCTGCTTTATATAGCACACCATCACTTTTGACATCTGCATGTTTTTAATGGGTTTACCAGGTACCTTCTGCAGCTCAAACTGTTATTTTGGCAAGCATAAGTGCCAGCAAACCCCATGCCATTTGGTTTTTGCACATAGCTGGTCACAGATGCTAACAAGTGCTAACAGGAATGTTTTGCAGAAACAGCCTTACAGCAATAAACAGACTGCCAACCAAAAGGTAGTGTTGCCCTAACAAACTGGCAGACCATGGTGCTGCCTTAACAGATGGCAGGGGTGGGCATCCAAAAGATCAGCTACAACTAGCAAGCCTGTTAACAGTAGTATTCCTCTCAGGGAAATGACAATCATGACAATTCTGTTTAAATAATCGGTGCTGCAGTTAGAGCTGGGATAATTTTGTGTTTGTGTCCATAAAGATGGGGACTTCCAGTTTTCAGTCTCTGCTGCTCATCTGCTAGCTTTGCTCCTCTGAGACTTAGATATCAGAGTTTGGTCCTAAGTACCTACCTGCAGGGAAACTCTTTGTGGCATAATGAGGAAATGTTGGCTCCTACTCAAATAGCGTGAATGGGGAAGAGTGGAGGACCTCTTAACACTGGATCCTCAAGTGTCGCAGAATATGAATGTAAGTCAGAGAAGCCACCATCCTGTGCTAAAACTCAGACCAGGCCTAGGGTGAAGATGAGGCTTGACAATAGTTCTCATTCTGAGACAATTAATTATTCAGGGGAGACTCTGTACCAGCCTAAATTAATGCAATGGAGTGTTTGTATGCTTAGACTTTACACTGTTCCTTGCTAACAATTGCAGTACTGGCAATTAAGAGCTTGTGAAGTGCTGGAGAGATTTTTTCATTCATTGAAATCCACTGACATCAGAGAGATTATGAACCAGTACTGTATATAGTGCAATGTTATTCATCCAGACATCAGAAATTAGAATATGTATCTAAACAAGCATTAGTGGTCAGATCTGTACCTGGAGCACTCAAAGAGTCTCAAGTGAAGAACAGAAAAATACAGATGGGGTTATTTAGATAGTAGAAGAAACACGCATGAGTAAACTGCTATCTTTTAAACACCACCACTTTACTGCTGCAGTTCTACAGATGGTCAGCAGTTTTGGTCAAACCTTGTTTACTTCTCTGATGAAACTGCCCTCAGTTCCTATGCAAAATGTCCCAGCTCAAAAAACCAAAAATTATGGAAAGACTTTCCTGAGCCAAACAGCTAAATTAGGAATGAAAAATACATTGAAAAAGAAAAAAAGGGAAGACTCATATGTGAATATTGATGTTCACCTCTCTTCATGCAGCAGCTCTAGTTCTTGAACCTGAGCCTTGAACCCATATCTTTTCTGTACTGTGAAGCCACTTTCTGCTCCATCTAAATGAGCATTTTTCAAATAACGTAAAACTCAGCTTGAGCTGGCCAGATCTCATATTTTAAAGTGGTGAAGGTATTATTTTCAGAAGTAGAAAGAGAATCATCTGCATTTTTTTAAAAACAGAACATTTTTCTTCAGACTAGAACAGACCATGAGGTCAGAAATGTCCAACAACTGTCACTGTATTTACATGCATGTTACATAAGTGACATGCCTAAATTAAACCCGTGGCCTCAAAAATGACAGCATGGGAAAAGTCATAGCTTAAGGGGGACCTGCAGTTTTATTTTAATTAATGCTGTCATGTCTCTATGTGTATTTAAATAATTGCTCTGAATTATTTACATAAAAAAGGGCTAAAGAAGTTTTCTCTTGTAGTACAATATTTGAGTACTTTATATTAGCAATGATATAAGCATCAAAAATAGCACCTGAACACTGTCAGTACTGAATAGTTTCATGAAAAGTGCCCAAAGAAATCCATTACTTCCATGGCTTAAGTGTGGCCAATTATATGGCCAAACGTAAAAGGAATTGTAGGCTACTCCCAGGCAAATTTCAGTCTAGAGAAAATACGCTATCTGTCATCAATTCAGCCTTAAATAGCTGTGAAATATACCAGTGATTACACTGTCCCTCCTCTGAAGGAAGTAGATCCATAGCTACAACAAATCCCATAATTGCAAAATACCTCAAATCCCAAACTGTAGCTTAGTCCTGGGGGTCCTGGGGGTCCAGGGGGCCCAGGGGGCCCAGGAGGTCCTGGTGGTCCAGGTTTTCCAGGAGACCCAACAGCGCCAGCTTGACCTTTGGGGCCTATTGATCCAGTAACTCCAGTATCACCCTAAAACAAAAAGTCAGTCTGTTGGAATACTGAACATGCATAGTAGATGCAAGTAAGTAGAATCATAGAATCATAGAATGGTTTGGGTTAGAAGGGACCTTAAAGATCATCTAGTTCTAGCCCCCCTGCCATGGGCAGGGACATCTTCCAGTAGATCATGTTGCTCAAAGCCCTATCCATCCTGGCCTTGAACACTTCCAGGGAGGGCGCATCCTCTGATCATCTTCATGGCCCTCCTCTGGACCCACTCAAGCAGGCCCAAATCTTTCTTATGCTGGAGGCCCCAGAGCTGGATGCAGTAGTCCAAATGGGGTCTCACAAGAGCTGAGTAGAGGGAAGAATCACCTCCCTCGGTCTCCTGGCCACACTTCTTAAAGAAGAACTTTGGACAACTAAGAAGCGAAGATTGACAACTTCATTAGGTTTCACAATAATAATCTTTTAGACTTCTCAGCCCTTTTCAGTTACATGCTGTATTAGGGTGATACTGTTATGCTATAAAGTCACTGTCTTTTTTTTTTCTTTTGTTACCTTTGGACCAACAGAACCAGGAAGACCTTGATCACCCTGTAAAAGAAAACCAATCCTAATTACTTATAGTAAGAGCATTGGACAGGCAACAAAACCACATTTATGATATTTTTGCTTAATTAAAAACCCCAGATATTTCTGTGTTTTTTAATTCAATGCCATAATGTCCTTTACATTAAACATTAGACCTCTTAGTTAAAAAGAAAATCTGTAATTCAGCAGTGACAATAACAAATTAATAGCTCTGTTCTGGTATGCAGACAGGATGCAATCATCCATTTCGATTATTGCTGCAGATTTTAAAGGTCTGGAGCATACAGAATGAAGCATTGCAGGTCACATAGAATCTTAGAATGGTTTGGGTTGGAAGGGACCTTAAGGATCATGTAGTTCCAACCCCCCTGCCATGGGCAGAGACACCTCCCACTAGACCAGGCTGCTCAAAGCCTCATCCAGCCTGGTCTTGAACACTTCCAGGGATGGGGCATCCACAGCTTCTCTGGACAGCCTGTTCCAGTGTCTCAACACCCTCATAGTAAAAAATTTCTTCCTGATACCTAATCTAACTCTATCCTCTTCTAGCTTGAAGCCATTACCCTTTGTCCTATCACTACACGCGCTATCACATCATCATGATTCTGAACTTAAATGTCAAAACTCTCATGGTATATAACAGAAGCGGAAACTGATCCCACACAAGTTGTCTAGGGCACTGTTCAAAACAAGGGATATGATGACTAATACAATTTTAAGGTTCCTCTGCAGCAATCAAGGTGTTTGATTTAATTCTATACACTTTACTTAGATATTTTTTTTTCCACTTCTAGTTCATAGAATAGACAGAAAGTCACAGCATGCAAATACTTCTTTTCCAAATTGCACTGAATCTAACAGAATTAATCACTATATTGGCAAGCTGCTGTCCTTACTCATTCAACAGAAATATTGCTTGAGTAAGGTCTGAAAAAAAATGAGTAAGCACCAGGAGTAAAATGATAACAATATTTTCTTCCAAAAGTAATGGCAAAAAACCACATCAAATTTCACTCCAAAGAATAAATTGACGTTACTTTCAGTGCATCCTGAAGTTTCTCTCTGTAATTTTCTCTGGATTAATCAGGAACAATGATTAAAAATAGATATTGCAATTAAATCAAGGTTTTCAGAAAAAATGAAGAGTAGAAATAGAAAAAATCCTATTATCCTGAGATGCTGGGGATTGTATTTAGCAGGTGCAAATATGTAGTGCTTCAATTCTAATTAAACTTTTATCAAATATACACAATGCAGGAAACAGGCTCAGTGGGACAAAACATTTGAGTTTTTGTCCTTTTTTTTTAAGGATTAAGCCCATTTTGAAAATGTAATTTTCCTTCCAATTACTTCCCTTTCCATACCAGTCTCTTCCTATAATATGCGATTCAGATTCAGTTTAATTCAGCTGGACTTCTTTCTATTCTTAGACTCCTTTATGTAAAACACATACCACTGATTACAATGGACACAAATTTCGGATGCCTGCTTTGTAACATACATACTGTGTTTTCTGGATAGCTGCTAGTTCCCACGTGTGCTGCAGTTTTACCAACCTCAGGCTTTTGAAATCATAACTCAGATCCTTCAGTATCCAGAGGAGATTTAAAAAAATAATATTGTGATCTAATAAATAAATAAATAAATATAAACATTCTGGCCATTTAGGACTTGCCTTTTCATTTCCCTTACAGTATGTGATCTTTCAATCACAGAATCACAGAACGATAAGGGTTGGAAGGGACCTCTGGAGATCAGCTAGTCCAACCCCCCTGCCACAGCAGGCTCAGCTAGAGCAGGGTGCACAGGAACACGTCCAGGCGGCTTTGGCATGGCTCCAGAGAAGGAGACTCCACCACCTCCCTGGGCAGCCTCTTCCAGTGCTCTGCCACCCTCAAAGTAAAGAAGTTCCTCCTCATATAACCATTGAAAAGATCCCCCCTCAGTCGTCTTTTTTCCAGACTGAAAAGACCCAAGTCCCTCAGCCTTTCTTCATAACAGAGATGTTCTAATCCCCTAATCACCAATGTATACGTGGGAATCTACTTTCAAGTTCTTGTGCAGAAGAACTTGTGTAGAAGGTCACTGGAGGATGAAATTTTCCTGTAGTCTTTGTCTCTGTCTTCTCCACATCCTTCTTGAAGTGGGGTGCAAAAGAATGGATTCAGTATTTCAAATGCAGATTCACTAGCCCTCATTAAAAGGTTATAATTGTATCTTTAGATCTGTTGGCCATGCCTTTGTCTCCTTTTTGACAGATTAAATGCTTTGAGCTCCATCAACCTCTCCTCATCGGTCATGCACTCAAGGCCCCTGGCCATGTCCATAGCTCTCTGTTGCACCATCTCTTGAAGTGGGATGCAAAAAAAATGGATGCAGTAATCTGGGGAAACTTAAAAAGGGTAGCAATTTTGCAATATGTAGCTTTTGGTTCTGTAGCAACACAAGAAAATCTATCTGCTGGATGCTATGATTTCTTGCTTTCATTTACATGTTCCCAACTCTGGCCCTTTTGCTGGACATAGTGCTCATATGATCATGCATGAAGCCAACCAGTGCTGCAAGTCAACAGAAAACTTTGCTGCCAGGTTAGGATGCTGAAATGTCTCATCAAGGGGTGAGTGAAGGGTGGAACTGCCACAAATGTCGGGGGTGGTATATTGTAGTTGCGGGCAGGACAGTGCAGTAGCCAGCAGTTAAGACAAATACAGGCTGCTGCAGAAGTGTACAAAACTTGATGTGTAAGTGGTCCACAGAATCCAAACAAGTAATTCCAGTTGCCCTGGTATACACCAGGGCCATAGAGGGCACTTTCTGCAGGGAATATGCCATCAGTCTGTGACAGTCTGGACTAGTTAGAGTTCTTTATTTCCCCCTACAGTCACAACTGCATGAGTCCAGTCATGACTGTTTTTTTACTGGCAAATCACAACAGAATAGCTCATATTGCATTTTGAATATTGCATGCTGCAGAAAATGAGACTGTATCCAACAGGGAATTCTGGATTTCTGGATATGCCTTTTGAGGTGTGTTCTAATAAGCCATTAGCACGTGGATTCAATTAAAATAATATTGAAGCCAGCCAACACTGTGTTGCAGGGACAACCATTTATGATTTTTACACCTAAAACTGACGAAGATTTTCCACTGAAGTAGGAGCAAGACAGACGTTTAATTTACCTTTTCTCCCTTCCGTCCTGGTGGGCCAACCACTCCATCAAGACCAGGAGGACCTTGAGGACCCTGTAGATGATAGTAAATCTATAGCAGACGTCACTTGAGAGCCCTCTTCCTAGCACATGCATGTAAGTATTTTGGACCAGCTGATGAAACAGCATTATGAAAGACAAATGTGTAGCACCAGGTAGCACCTAACACCATTAAGTTCCAACATTTGTATTTCTTACCTTCTGAAAGTTTGGCTTTGTAACAAAACATATTTAAATACATTTTAATAGAAAACGATACCAATAATATAAACCAACATAATGTAAATATAATGTTAGCCTGCAAAATAATGGCGCTATCCAAGCAGATTTTGACAACACTACTACAGATGTGATGGGGTTGAAATCCACATGCACTTCAGCCATCATAATTTTTGACAATCTCAGTGCCAGATGAGAGCTAGCTGAGAATACATTGATATTGACAAAGTCAGAAACTGGCCAAGGTTTTCTGTGTGATGCCTCACTTCAATTTTGCCAGTTTCCTGTGTTGTATCCCTGACTTAGCATGAATTTGAGTGAGCAGCCAGGCTGGAAAAAACTGGCTGTAGGGTCAACCAGTCAATCAGTACAGGTATTGAAATCCAGCCCACAGCAACTACAAATGCAAGAAAGGGAACAGTTGCACACATATTTGCGTGCCCTATGATTTGGGCTGTGAAAGCCTTTAATTAAATTTACAGGTGTGCATTCTGGCTTCTGAGAACCTTTTATTGATTTATTTATTCATATGTGTTGGGGAAGGATATAAATGGTTGCAGAAGGAGATAGAAAACATTTTTTTTCTCTGGTGTTTGCAGAATGGTCATAAAGGCCTCATTTTCCCTGCTCTCCTTACTTTTCCCCCCTATTTTTGCCCTTTGGATGTATGTGATAGAATAACAGACAGAAATATTTTCAGTATGTTTCAAACATTTTCATATTGTATTTTGCCATGATTACATAGACAGAAGAGGATTAGAAAAGAGGTTGGGCTAACAACAATAATTGTTCTAAATTTGAGGGACTATTTCCCTTATTCTGCTTATCAATTTTAAGTTTCATCACTCTAAAATTGCTTATTTACTTTACAGCTTTTGCATAGTCTCTCTTATGTAACTAGCAAGCAATACTTGGAGATTTGTTATTTACTTCAGGGTGTCATGCATTTGTGAGCTATTTTTAAAAAAGAACCATAGAAAATATCCTTACACAATGCCATGAGGCAATTTAACTTCATGTAGCATTTAGAAAATATGTATTTAATCAGATCAATATCACATCAGTATCAGATTCAATGTGGAGCAGCTAGTGAAGCAGTATTTCTGGTTACAAAAGTCAGCTTTTACCCAAACATTTCCAAGAGATGTTACATCACAAAGTTCTTGATTTAGCAAGGACTTAAGCCTGCACCCAACTTCAAGCAATTGGCTAGTCTTCTGGCTACGATTCACAACCGAAGACCTTTAATTGCACAACTATTTCAATGTGTTGTGTTAACTGAATGAGGATTCCGATCCAAAAATTTCTGCTGTGAATAGATCTCGTTTCATTTATCCAGACTGTGGAAATGTGTGCACATCTTTGGAGAGTGGGGTACAGTTTCTTAGGTCACCTGAATGTGTGAGAATGCATGGGTCCAGCTATTTAATAGCTGGAGTTTTCCTTCACCAGCCTGCAGAGTTGTCATGGTCTGATTCTTTTGAAAATGTACTTTAGCAGTCTGGTTAACATTTAACTTCTTCTTTAATTTATATATTTCCTAGGAATTATCCTGAAATTGGACAACAATGATTTCTGTTGTATCAGAAAAATGACTGGCTACAAGTAGCCTCTGAAATCCTAGGTTGCACAACAGGGAAAACATTCATCTTTAAAATAGAAGATTAATCAATAAATATTTTATTTATCAATATAAAGAACATCCTCTTTTTGGGGAAAATATGCCTGGTCATAAAGCAGACTGCTTCTAATAGTAAGCCTTAAGATGCTAAGCATCTCCATTTTACTGAAAAATGATTATAAATTTCAAATATATGAGCACTGGGAAGCAACACTGGCCTGGATTAGAGGACTGAAGACCTCCAATTATTCTCTGAGGATATTGTGGTCCTGAAGATACTGTGGTTCTGAGAAATGTTGCCAAAATAGGTATTTTCATGACAGATCTCTGCAGGACTTTTTAGAACACTTGATACTTTCCTGTCTCCCAGATGACGTGATTTTTTTTTCTTTAGGTTTAAGCCGGTCATTCAGTGACTAGATATGACTAGAAATAGCTTACCTTCAAACAATTAAAATACAAAGTAAGGTAATTAATTAATTGAAAACAATGAAAGACTGGCCAGGCACTGCATTTATGTCATAAAGCTATGCCTTTTTCCTGGTTATATTCTAGAAGGACTTCTCTTCATGCTTAAAATAAGACAAAAGTTACAATGAGGCATATGCTTAAACCATTGCAGTGCCATGGTCTTTAGCACTTGCCATTCTCTTAGTCTGAAGCATCCACAGTACTTAGTGGGAAATATTTATGGCACATCTAAAAAAAAACCCACTTCACCAAGTTTGTTATTACTCTCCAAAAATATTGTAGTCTTGAAATATTATTGGAATTCTAGCAACATTGGATATCCTCCCCACAGTGAGGTAAGAATCTCAGTTATTAGCTGAAATAACAAGTTTCTAGCCTTTTTGTTTCCAAACAAACCCACAAGTATGCAAATGTGTTGTCAGAAATATTAAATTTCACAACCTAATGATTTTAGGGAAATAATAACCTGACAATAAAGAAACAAATAAATAAAGCAAGTAAGAAAGCTGAAGTCAAGTACTGTGATAAAGACAGCAGCCTATCCACTGCTGGTCTGGTCTGCGTTCGTGGATGAGCTCCTCATCTCCCTTCACTGCCAGGGAGGGAGGGTCTGGCATATTGTAAAGGAGTTTGGAAAAGACTGGGCTGTCAAAATTTTTCTCTTTTGCAATCAATGCAGAAAATATCCAGGAAGGACTGATAGGACGTGTACAGCAGGATAAGCAGGGCATGGGGAAGGCATGCTAGGAGTGTGGCCACTGTGCAGGGCACTGGAGAGCTGCTGACAGTCCACCTATAGCTCTTTTCAATGAAACCATGGGCTCTTCAGGCCTTAATTCCTTAATTAGAGTAATTAAGAATAGGAAAGAATGAAAAATGTGTTCCTGCTATCATAGCCCTTGAGTTGTTAATGGCAAGTTTCCTAACTAGTGGGGCAACTGTGCTCTCAATACATCCTTTTGTCCTGCTCCTTACATCCTCTAGACAAGATACTTCTTTCCTTCCCAGTCACTGGGATTTTCTTCAAAGAAAACCATGCTATAGAAGCATTTAGGTGGAAAGGTATTTCAGACCTATGCTTTTATGCTATCAGGTTATGACAAGGACAGCAATCCAAAACACAGAAGCACACCAAGGCGCTACAGCTTAGACATGTTTAATGAGACAGAAACCACTGGAATTCCAGGCATGTTTAAGGCTTTTCCTTGCAGGATATGTCAGGAGTGCATTAAATTAGCCTGTGCAGGTTGTCACTGTTGTAGTAGCATGAAGTTCAGTGCAGGCCAAAACCTTGTTGGTTTTGTGGCTGGTAGGCTCTGAGCTCCATGCTGCTGCACGAGCACTATTGACTACTTCCATGCTTACCTGGAGTCTACAAGACCCTATGCTACTGTAACTGCAGGACAAAGGTGTCCTGAGTGCATCTTGTTGTTGGGTTAAAGGCTAACTCTGTAAATAGCACTGAGAACAAACCATCAAGAATGCAGATCACGATCTTACCACGGTTACTGAATAAAACCATTGAAAAATCCATTGATAATTTCTAGAAAGCAAAGAATAACAGAAGAAAGCACAACATTTACAATACACTAATTTAATAAATGTTTTATATTTTATTTTCAGATTTAAGTCAGTGACACATTTCTAAGGATCTGGACTACAACTGTTAATTATGGTGCAGCCTGGTTGTCAAAGCTCCTTTGCATACACTTTTCTGAAACGTGTCAGCGAAAAGCCTGGATGAAAAATACTGCTTTTGGAGCCTACTTTTGTGGGACCAGGTTATTTCACCTCAGTGAAACATCTCATTAACAGGCGAGAACCACTAACTGCCTTATCAATCTCCTGTAAAATTGTAAAACCAAAGGACATTTCAGTCCTTCAGTACTCAAAACTCAGCCAAAGCACTTGAGTGCAGCAAACACTGAAACTATGTTTAACTCAGCAAAATGTGTAGACCATGTATAGCTACATCTTCTGTACTCTGTTTATCACAGCTTTTATTTAGTGAGGCTCATGGGGATACAATTTATTCCAGAGTCAACACTCTGAGACTTTGAAGTCCAAAAATTACCCTGATTTCTGACCTGTGTTGAGTGGACACTCCATCTTGCAAGGACCTAAAGCTTGGATGAACAGAAATTTGTGATGCTTACACTTTCTTGTAGCCTGAGAGTATGAGACCCAGCTCCTGACAGAAAAGGACTAGTTTTCAGGATAGAGCTCTGAAGTATTGGATGGAGATACCTCCTTGCAGAGCTAAGTGAGATAATATAAATACAATGAGGCTCTTCTCAGTGTTTCCCTCCTGGTTAATTCAGAGTACATACATCCTCAGCTCTTGGTTTTCACTGGCTTCCCATGCACATGCTTCTTGGATCCCATTTTAAAGATTTTCACATGCTTAATTTCTCTCTGCACAAAGGATGCTGCCTTCCACCTTGATGGCCAGACACTTAAAATTTACCATAGCCACCTTTTTAGATTTTGTATTAACTCCTGACTTGGTTATCCTCAAAAAAACCCAGTACAGCTGAGATGCAGTGGGATTTCCTCTTTAACATGTGGCACCAATACACTTTTATATATGTTAATTCCACCTTGTCTGATACAGCGATGGTGACTCACTTTGAAGGTAACATGAATGTATAGACCAAATCTAGTCCTGAGAACAATTGCTACTGGCAGATGGTTGATAGGGAATAAGGGAACCATATTAGTGAATACAGTTCCAGAGAGGATTCACAGAGCTGATCAATGCTAAAAAAATGGTTTTCTTCACTGAAAAAATACTTTACTGAGGATTTCTTAACAAATAGGTGACACTTGAACTTTTAGCAATCTTATTTACAATAGAACTGTATTTCATATGTCCACAGGAATAGGTGTTTCTACGTAGCTGTAGAAAAAGAAGGAAGACAGTTCCTGAAAGAGGAAAACTCAATTTATGCTAAAAATTCCCTGCAGATTATGTAAATGATTTATCAAACTTCATTGTCCTGAAAGCACCACAGGAAAAATAATCCTTAGCCTTATACAGTGTTGGTAAAAGCATCCTTACTTTTTATTTATTCTGGTACAGATTCACCAGTATCTGTCTGCCAAATGTACATCCTGCTGTGGTGTAATGTGCTTTGGTTAACTAGACAACTATTTTGTTATTTTTTTTGTAAAAAATGTGCATAAAATCCAAACTCTTCAATTAAAAATACTCTGCAATATTATTCAGAATTATACAGACTGTAAGCCTTAGAACTTAGTGTTGTAGGACAGAAACAATATTAACGTTTGTGCACAAATTGGTACTCACCTCAGGGCCTGGTTCACCAGAAGCTCCATCTTCACCTGGTGACCCAGGAGGTCCTACACCTGAATCGGGTGCTGGCTTTCCTGGAAGACCAGGCAGTCCTGGAGGGCCTGGTGGTCCAGGAAGACCCTGGATAAATCAGCAGTATTGTTAAAAATGGCCCTACCCAGGTACATTTGTATATACATGGAATAGGAAAAGCCCACGCAGACTGTTCAGGTTCATAAAACTCTCAGCTTGGGTTACCACCCACCTTCTGCTTCATTAAGAACCAGTTTTAGTTTCACAGATACACTCCTTACGTAGGGTCACACTGACCTCCTCCATCTTTGTTCTCTGATTTGTGCCACCTCATGGCACACAACAGCAAGCAGGAAATTGAAAACCAAAAAATTCTGTGTCAACTCTCTGTAACACAGTAAAGACCTTAGAGATACTCCAATGATCAACCTAATGTTAAGAAACTTAACCAAAATGAAATCAAGGGATCACTGAACAGAGGGAAGTGGTTAGTTTTTTCTCTACTTATTTCAAAGGGCTTCTCCATGGGATTGCTGGAGCAGTGAGAACTTGTACTCATGGTCAAGACCTGACTGTCTTAGTGCTACAGCTTACTAGTGCAAGCTTACACCTTGCTACAGTGCTGTAAAAACGGCCTCTTCTCCAAAGATCTATCCTGCGTGGACATGACCAGAGCTATTTAAATTTAATAAAATGAATGAAATATGTTACTTGAGGAGAAATAGTACGTTTGCAAATAATCTGTCTCATGCAAGTTCATCCTTGTTACTGATTGCATTAGCAGGCAAACATGGACAGTTTGAAATTTTGGAGCAAGCACTGTAAGGCAAGAGCACTTTAATTCTGACTTAGGGTCATCTACAGGGTTCTGTTAGGAAAACGGTCATCTTGGATTTTCAGTACCGTCAACAGAGCCTGCTTGGGGAGCCATTCCAAGCACTCACCTATCTTGTTAACAACATAGGGCATCTAAAAAGACTAGACTCCTAAACTAGACAAGATAACTACCTTGGCACAAGCCAATTCCCTCCCGAAGAACCTTGGGAATAAGGTATTCAGCACTTTGGAGGAAGGAAGAAACAGAAAAGAAGTCTTGAGGCAGAAGTCAGTCTGAGAGAATGAAAAATATCAGGAGATGTGTTGCAAAACAGAGGCCTCAGAACGCTATAGCACTCTGGAGTTCATAGGAGACAGGCATCCAGGGAGTTCATTCCTCAGAGAGCTGCAGCATTATTGATGAAACAGCTTCTAATTGAAGGGTGGAAATGCTCCATCACAAAGACTGCATCAAAGATTATCTCTCATTCCACCTAAATGTACCAGTAAAAGCCTTCTCACAGGATCATAAAATAGTAGGGGTTGGAAGGACCTCTGGAGACCAGCTAGTCCAACCCCCCTGCCGGAGCAGGCTCAACTAGAGCAGGTTGCACAAGAACACATCCAGGCGGGTTTTGAATATCTCCAGAGGAGACTCCACCACCTCTCTGGGCAGCCTGTTCCAGTGCTCTGTCACCCTTAAAGTAAAGAAGTTCCTCCTCATGTTTAGATGGAACTTCCTGTGTTCCAGTTTGTGCCCCTTTCCTCTTGTCCTGTCACTGGGCACCACTGAAAAGAGCCTGACCCCATCCTCTTGACACCTGCCCTTTAGATATTTATAAGCATTGATGAGTTTCCCTCTCAGCCGTCTCTTCTCCAGGCTTAACAGACCCAGGTCTCTCAGACTTTCCTCATAAAAGAGGTGCTCCATTCCCTCGATCATCTTGGTAGCCTTCTGCTGGACTCTCTCCATGAGTTCCCTGTCTTTCTTAAACTGGGGAGCCCAGAACCGAACTCAGTCTGTACACAGAACTGAACACATCTGTACTCCAGATGTGGCCTCNCCAGATGTGGCCTCACCAGGGCGGAGGAGAGGTGGAAGATGACCTCCCTCAACCTGCTGGCCACGCTCATTTTAATGTACCCCAGGAGACCATTGGCCTTCTTGGCCACAAGGGCACATTGCTGCCTCATGGTTCTCATTAATGCCTCTTCATCTTCAGCCACTTGACTTCTCATTTTCTAACATTTGTCCTTAACTGTAATATATCACCTGATTCCTTATTCCTCACCTGGTTGTGTGAATGGAAAACCACATTATTTGCCACTGCGATACCTGTTTTATAGATTGGTACTTGGATTTTCAACAGGGACATGATAAAAGATCTGGCTGACTATCTAGAGATAATGGGTGAGGAAGTGACTCAAGAACAAAAGAAAACAAAACAATAGAAAATAATTTTAGATCTGGCAGCAAGTTATAGTTAATTGATGTTACTTTTGCCACAAAAAAGCACGTTGTTCTGTGCAGAATGTATAAGAAAGATAGCCTCTCTGAAAAAAAATAGTCCAGCAAAAAATAAGTAGAAAAGAATCCCTACTCCAAATGTCTCCTTTGCCACCCAACAACTCAGAAGCAGAGCAAGAAAAACAAGCTAGACGTCCCATTTTTAATCCAGAGCCATGCTCATCTGAGTACTGTCTCTCAAAATGTGTCAAGTCTCTGTGAAGGGAAAGCACAAGACCAATACACCGATTCAACCTCTAAAACAAAGCTTACTTGAGCTCTTAACCAAAGCTTACTTAACCTCCAGTGTTCCCTACAAAGCATTTCTGGATGTGATGTATTAAACATGTACAAAATTTGCATTGTGAAATTGTACCACTGTCAATGAAAATGGACCTTCTACAATCTTTCTTATGCTAATGAAAAATAAACATCAATATATACTTACTCTTAAAATTTCAGTCTCTCCATCAATATCTCCAGAACCTGATTCTTCAGCTTCCAGTCTGTTCTGGAATTAGGAGAATTCAGTTTTAAAATATTGCTTCTAAAGATGTCAAACTAAAGTATCGCTTGCTAAATACTGCAAATACAGCTATAGTCAATATCATTGCAGCAGACTGTCACTGATGAAATAAATTATAACACAACAAAAATATTTCAGTCCTGTTTCTGGTGTTTCATACCATCTATTTTGTAGACACTCAGCTCTATATTTATGTGCAGATGCTCTATGAGTACAGTGATAACAATCCTGCAGGATAAACATTCCATGTGACTATTTAAGTGAACAGAAGATGAAGCAATATCTCAGACAAATTTTAACTTTGGAAAGATACCTGTCAACATTAAGAATATCCTAAAATGCACAGCTAACAACTAGCCACTGTTTCCTAGAATGTGCCTTTTAGTTCAAAAGCCAAATTCTGAGATTCCTACAACTGGAATACAAAGAGAAATTTTATAAAGGGAAAATTAATATACTAAATCATTTTCTACAATATTTTGTTAGAAAAACAGTTTGGTTTTAGTATCGCAATCTAGTTGTATTCATTTATAAGACAATTTCATAGATTCAAGCTTCAACTTCATCTTCCTATATTACAGAACCTACAGTGCAAATTACAGTCAGCATACATACTGTCAAATAATTTTTTTAAACCTCTAAAGAAAAAGAAAGTATTTTTCATCGAAAATTTGCCACGATTTGTCTGCATAGCTTATATAGCAAAGTGAAATGAAGTACAGTTATCCAGTTTTTTAAATTATAGAACTTGCTATGAAAGTTTTATAGAACTCACAATTTTAAAAATTGAAAGGAATAAACCAAGATGTGCAACAAACAAACTTGTCAGTTGAAATATGACTTTTCTACATGTGTGAGTTCCACCACATTTAAAATGAAATAATGTCAATTCATATAAAAGTAAATTAACTACAGATTCCCGTTGCAAGTCCTTGAGGAGTTTCATAGCTGTGTATGCTTTGTAAACCACAGCTCAGAGTACACAGAGAACTAGTAACTGAATCAGTTATAATAGTACCAAAGCTAATGTTTCAAAAGCCCAGGAATCAGGGATGCATTCCCTGGCTGCACTGAGATTTCTTTCACTTCACACCAGAATAAAAGGCCTTGAAACTTGCTGTGACAGACAAGGAAGTAAAGGCGGTGCAGGACCTGGTGCTCACTGCTCTGTTTGGAGACATGGCCTTTGGGGTAAGAAATGCTGTTGGACTGGAGCACCTTGTCCTAGCCATCTGAGGCTGCCTTGCTGGTCTCTTGAAGTCAATATCAATGGAGGCTAAATAGTGCAGTCCTTCATAATACTGTTACTCTATTTTTATGCTACAGAAAAAGATTGGTGTAATTAGGCAGACCCTAGATCAGGGGACAATATAATCCATTTTGGTCACTGGAATATGTTGCAAACTGTCTTGTTAAATACTCACAATACTCAGTAATAGTTCTGTTTAAAATTCCACCAAAGGGCTCCCACTGGTGTCAGTGGTGGGATGTGTCTACATGTAAAATGAGCTCCCATACCATGAGTTGAAAATTCAAGCCAGATTCCTTCTTCAGCTGCGTACAGATGTATCCTCATGAAAACAGTGGGAAAGGCTCAAGTATAGAAGAGAGAAGAATCTGAAATATTGCCTGAGTACTGAGCATTCAAAATATGAACACTGTCACCACTCTGGTATGTGTTGTAGTATTTAATGACAGCAAACGTAAGTGACTGTCAAACCATTTCTGTGTTCTGTAGCAGGAAGACATGAATAATTCAGGTTTATAATGCCTTTTTGAGGGAATTTTTGTCTCTTGATCTCCCATATATTATTGCTTTTGCACAGGAGAACACACACATTGACTGGCTTTTAAAAATGTGAATACTGGGTGTTTATGTAGATTACAGTACTCACACAGTTTAGCCAGACATTTATTTGCATTTCTGCATGAAGTGTTTTAGACAACATGATTATCTCTGTGGCAGTCAGGCTGCTTTCCCAGAGAAAACCTCCTATTTTGTTCTGGATTCCTCTATGGCAAGCCAAGCTCATTCGCAGAGAACCCTAAATACTCACGGATCCTCCGGAAGGACCAGATGGTCCTGCAGGTCCTGGTAGTCCAGGGGGTCCTGGCAATCCCTCACCAGGATCACCCTAAAACAGGAATGAAGATAAATCAGCAAGGATTTAATTACATAAATGCAGAACAAGGTTTTTCAGCATTATCTGCAATCCATGAATTTCTAGTCATAAGAAACAACAAAAGTGTCTGCTTAAATGCTATGAGCAGAGCTGAACTTTGTTCATTTCTAAGAGAAGCTCTCAAGAAACATGATCTTTGCACTGGCAAAGGAAGAAAGAGCTTTTCCCTTTCTAACTTCTGCAATGAATTTGCAAATGTACAAGCAGCATTAACAGCATTAGACAGTGTTTATTTCTTGTCAGAATAATGTTTTTCTGTAGATCTTGCATTTTTAGGGTACATTATATGTCCCCACCCCAAATAAATGAACAAGTAGAAAGTGTGGTCACACCATGGTACTCAATAAGTAAATTTCTTCATTTTATTGCTACTGTCTGTAATGCTTTATCCAATACTACCGTGTCATGATTATTCTTCTATGTGTTGACCTTCATCTACTGCCAACACAATGAAAGGCCCTGTTCAGAACTGTGTCATTTTCTCTCATAATTACTACCATCTCTTCTTCTTTGGCTTTGTTACATCATCTCTGACATTTTGCTGACGTTAGTTTGAAGTGCTTCTGCTTAAGATATTTATGACTTTTATTAAATTTTCTGCTCAACCCCAGCATTTTTCACTCAAGAGTTGATGTTCTGCCTCAACTTTTTTAATCTTAAGTTGGAAGTCTTTTATAATGTATCTTTTCATTCTCAACTGCCTATTTTTCTTTTTCTGGAGAATTCACTAAGCAGGATTTAGTCTTAGTGTTTTAAACTCTTTTGGGAGAAGGATGTGCCTCTGCATCTCCTAAAATGGCACCAATAGGATCACAAATAACTGGCAGACCAAAACATTGGATTGTTTAACATGCATGCTGTTTTCATCAAATAATTGGCACTCATTTAATTTCATTTTATGAAGTGTTTTATACCTCTAAAAGTCATTGATGCCACTTGCTTTTTGCCTGATACATCTGACAGAGGGAATGCTGGGAGAAAATACAGTGCCCTCCTCTCCCTCCCTGGCTGTGTCACATTCCTTGCCTTTGGCATTCAATAACCACAATTCACCATTCTGAGGAGTTTCTCAATGTGCATTTTGGACATTCTTCCTCCATGATGATTATGGTTTCAGAGTAGATGTATGTTTAGAGAGGAAGAAAGAGCAATGCAACTGCTTGTATCCCAGAGCTTCTCTCACCATTGGGACTGAAAAGCTCAGCCATCCCTCTACCAATGCTTTCTTGTAGCACAGATTCCTACCCATCCATCCTGACACTGCAGAGCTGCAAGGTGTGAGCTTCTTCCCACCTTGCACCAGGAGGAGAGAAACAAGATTTGTTGCACCGAACTTTCTTAAAGGAGTAGAAGTCACAGAGACTTAACTCTGGCTGTTAGCCTGCCTCTACTGATCTATGCTTTACCCTCTAACCTGCCAATTTGTTATCTGGGCTTATGAGCATTTTAATTATCTTCTCTGAATTCGTATGTTCAGTCACATAGCAGGAAACACTGAATTTTATCTGCTTCTTGGTCACTTGCTCTTTATGCTTGAGAATTCATTAGATAAATATATTAATTCATTTTGTTGTTCCCTGTGGCTTTGTCAAATGGTTCCTATAGTGATACTTCAGTCATATTCACAGAAATGTGTTTAATTAATTTAGGGCTATTTTCACTGTCTGCCAGCATGTTCATTTACAGATATTCTTCATTCATTTTAATGTATCCTTTGCTTTTTCTCAGTGATTATTACATTAGCTCTTGTCAGTGTTTTGCGCTTGTTTTCGTGCAATTTCTTCCACTTTGTGTATACTGCAAGTACGAAAAAATACCCCAGGCTTCACTTTGGATCACAATAGCACCTAGGAAGCCTAATTGTATCCATTGCCAAGGAGCATCTCATGGCTGTATCTCTGCACTGAACAAGGACGACAGTGAAAAAGTGACAGCCAGCTCCCCACTCTCCACTGATGTGTAGCACCCTGTTAATTCTCAGCTTTCCATTTTCAATGAGAAGAACCGGAAATGGGCAGGTGGATCCTGCTGCTGTTCCTGAAATTTAAATATTATTATTCTGAAAAAGCGCTGACTGTCTTTAGAGAGCATAATTGGTTTGATTTTTTTTTTGTGTGTGTACAGATCAGTTCTTTAAGCTTTGCTCACCCTATCAGCATAAAAGGAAATCACACTGATTGGGGTAATGAAGTAATTTGCTGGACAACTAATAATTTAAAAATTATTCACATGTGTAAAAGAGGATCAGAGCAGTGTTCTCTTGTTCGTCCTGCTTTCCACTGCAGGAATGGGCCTGGTTAAAGTACTGCCAAGAAAATGCTCTGCATATAAAGCTGTCAGTGTTCCTTAGTGCTTTTGAACATATTGCTAGGATTTTTAGCACCTCTTTGCTAATTTATCTTCACAATGCCACTTTGAAGTATCCCTTGAAAATATTAGCCCAATTTTAAAAATGGAAAACAAAGCTTACAATATCTTTACTAAAATAGCCATATAAGTAATCAGGAATAGACTACATGCGTCTTTTGCTTCCAGATGTAGCCTTATCTCACTACAGCTAAGCTGCTTCTCCTGCTGCCAGAATGTTTTCTTTCTGCTGCCTATTCTCATCAATAAAATAAGGCTGGGGACCATTCTTTGGTCCTGAGTCCAGGTAGAACAGACTGGCTGTGTTCACAGTACTTAGGTACCTGGCCCTGGGCCTTCTTTTAGCCCTATATGTTCAAAGCTAATATTTTGAGTATGAGGGTTTTGTGCAATTTTCATGAAGTGACTGCTATAAATCAGTACATGCTACTCTTTCTAGCTCTGGAATCCTTAGCTTAGTCTATCTTGTTCTCTAGTAGCACAATGAATTGTGCTACACTACTCAGAGTATGCTATTGTTAAAATGTATCCAGAACTGTTGTAATATATTTCAAGTGAGATTAATGGCACTGCAGTTCTTTGTGGTATCACAATCACTTCTTTCAGTGCCTGAACCACAGAAAACTTAGATGATACCATGCACCAATTGCTGTATTGCCAACAGGTTGAGGGAGGTTATCCTTCTGCTCTACTCATCTGAAGTACTGTGTCCAGGTTTAGGCTCCCC